>ML675617.1:7297161-7482921 GCA_007922155.1 Mesoclemmys tuberculata | reverse complement strand
ACACACACACACACACACACACACACACACACACACACACACACACAGAGAGAGAGAGAAAAACCTTACAAATACTTTCCTGTGGCTGTCATAATTCCAAACTGTGAAGAAGCTGCACTGCTAGTGGCTTAAATTGTTCAGTCACAGTTATAAATTTTGGGAAATATAGTCCCTATTTTTTCATAGAACATGAGCCTTAAAGTGTAGTTCTACTCTGAAAAGTGACTGTTTATAATGACAATAATGTTCTGCTTTTTTTGTCTCAATTTTTTCTTGTTCAAATTTGTTCAGTTTACAAGCATTTCCAACTCAACCAGGAATTTGTGAATGAAGATGGGTTCTTTGCTCTCATATCACCAACAATAAAAGCTTTTTGGCCTAAATCATGTTCTCAGTTATACTTACGCAACCTTAGTATCTTCAGATCAAGCCCTTGGTTTTACCTGCCTTGTGATTATACCCTCACTGACACCTGTGAAAACACACTGGTATTGTCTGTGCTAGTTTTTTTTCTGGAAAACTTCTCCTTATATGGGCACAGACCCACCAGAGGGAGCAAGCAAGGAAGTGCTAATGTAGGTAAGGTATTGGTGGCCACTTCTGATGTCATGTTGTGTAAATCTGTTCTGAATGAAGTTAGATGATATAGAGAAAACACCATTGGTAACCTGAAGCCGTGTCCACACTAGCCTTCAGGCTATTGCTACCACACAATGGAGCTGCAGCACAATTAGCAACAGTTGAAAATATTTCAGAGAGCGCCATTATCTTCACATCACACTCTCTGTGCAAACCCCATTATCTTCAGATCACACCCTGAGGGCATGTCTACAGTAGGGACACTACAGCAGCACAGCTGTGGCACTAGAGCTATGCTGCTGTAGCGCCATAGCGTAGATACTCCCTGCAGCAATGGAAAGGGTTTTTCTGTCACAGTAGGATCTCCACCACACTGAATAATGGTAACTAGGGTGACAGAAGCATTCTTTCATTGACATAGCTTTGTCTACGCTAGGGATTAGGTTGGCATAACTATAGCACTCAAGGGTGTGAATTTTCCTGTCCCAGGTGATGCCCATGCAACCCTTCACCCCTTATCTTCAGAACAGATCCTCTAAATGCCTGTCCTAACCACCCTTTTCTTTAGATCATACCCTCAGCGATGTCTGTGCAGACCTCTTGTCAATATCTTTGCCTTGTTGTAACTGATCGGAACGTAGTACACAATTCTCCTGATGCCGCACAAGAAGGACTGGCATACAGCTCCCTCCCACTCACCTTCGTTAGCGCTGCAGGGCTAACAGGAATGAAAAGCCATAAAAACTTATTTGAGTCACTAAATTACACAGATCAGACTGAATACACTTAGAGGATAGATCAGATGAGTAAAAAGGCACTATTTTTACATTTTTCAGATTAAAAATGCACTTTAAACTATATTAGGAAGTCTGACCCTTAAAGAGATGAGGTACTATTTTGCTCAATAACACACGTGTGTGTGAGAGAGAGTGTGAGTCATTAACTTTAGAACAACATTTTGCTATGATGTTTTCTTCATAAGGAGAAGCATCTCTAGAATGTGTACTTACTCTGTCTCCTTTAGGACCTGCTGGGCCATGTGGACCGACTGGGCCATCCATACCCTAAAAGATTAAACAGACAAGCAGTGAAAAACAAATGCCCTAAAATCTCTTAGCAGTTCTTAACTGCACATTTTTTCTAGCCAAGAACTGCCTTAGAATCAGTTCAGCTCCCCCTGTCTGAAAATATAGACTGAGATTTTCAAATCTTAATTATAATGGGAATTGGGCATCCAAATCTACCGGGTGGCTTTGAAAATCCCATCTCTAAACTATTTGTTGTGATGTAGCTCATCTTTCATTTAATTGGTTTGTACTTTATTATTTTAAGTCAACAGATTTATAGAGGTTTAAAATATAAAGTGAAATGCTGCCAGTAGGAGTTAAAGGGTTAAACATGGAAGTTTATACAAAGAATTGTGTAGATTACATATAAAATGATGAATGACAGGCTTAGAAGGCGTTTAAATACACAGCAATGTTGTTCCTTTACTTTTGCCCTTCTTTCTTCATGATGATAAATGCCACAGCAGATAACATTTGTTTTAAATGTGAGAAGGCTCAAGATGGAACTGTAGCAGTCTTTCAGACTCAGCATTACCTGGTCTTGTGAAGTTAGTATAAAACTCACCACGGCTTCAGTTTATATAGTGAAGCCTAATCGTACCAAGTAGAACAAGCGCTAGTGAAACCATTGTTTTTTTTACTTTTTTAAAAATTTGTTCTAAGCTGAGAATTGATGCTCCAAGCATTGCATGGTTTCCATTGGTGAAGTCAGAGGGAAAAGCACAAGCAAAAGAAAGGAAAAAGGAAGATATACAGCATACGTCACTCAAATGGCAGTTCTCCTTACTTACATGGGACTGGAAAGTTAGTCTCAGTGACAAAGCTTTAATTTCCAAGACCAATGTAAACCAAGGATGAACATAAATCTCAGAAACAAGATGAATATGCTTAGACACACTGAGCCATGTCCGCATTTAAACATATTTTCTGTTTATTTACAGGTTTTTCTGTGCAGCTATATAACTAAGCTAGCTCCAACCAAAATTTCAGCCCAGAATACATTTTTAAGATTCAGAGCCCCATCGACAGAGCACTGCACTATTTGTCCCTCACTGCTAACCTGTACCAAGACTTTCTCCAGATTCAGCATCACGTAAATTGCCGAAAAAATTCTGCCTCATTCCATGGAAGTGACATATATGAAGTAGGCAAACAGGACCACTGTGAAACTTAGACTCAACAACAAAGCATGACACAGGAATGCAAGGGACTCACCCGGGGTCCTGGCTTTCCGTCTAAGCCAGATGCTCCCTGTATGATTAGGTGGAAGCATGGATGATGGGTATAACACGAATGACAAGAATGTGAGATTAGTAAGTGGTGCTGATGAATAAACATAACCGTTTACATTCTGTGTTTAAGTTACGAGGATCTGGAATGAGGCTCACATTATTACAATATGTTAGTTAAAAACTTACATACAACATTAACAGCCTGATTCTGATCTCAGGTACATTGGTTCTACCTTGATAGAACACCACTGACCTGATGAAATTACTCCTGAGTTACACCAACGTATCTGAGGTCAGAATGAGGCCCTAGATATATTAGTGTTACAAACATCAGACATCATGGTGTTTCCTGTGCTTTGATATACAAATACTTAATTTATAAATTAACTACCAAGTTGCCTATTGTGGATAATAAAATAATGACAGTACTGACTACTCTACTTTGCAATGAAATTAAAATATACATTTTAATGTCAATAAGTATTTAAACTGAAGAAAATTGTGTTACATCACCAACAAAATCTTGGCCCCCATTACAATGATTTTATTCATTTTCAAGAGCCCAGGAGACAATGAAGTTCCCTGTTTTTCCCCAACAAATTAGAATCCTAGAGCACGTTCATGAACAATGAATCTAATTCCAGGCTGGGAGTGCATATAATGCATTGCACTTTGGGCTATTCAGTTTAACATCCTTGGGGACTGGATGACCCCTGGTGGATTTTATGTGAATAACGTTAAGACTGGTGCAGTGGAAACTATTTGCTGGATTATCAAAGGGACCATATCAACTTGAAAATGGTCAGTTTCACTGAGTGAAATCTAAAATTCTCAGAGTCTCCCTGAAAATCTTAAAAAATGTTTGACTAGATTTTTGGGATTATTTTTTAAATGTTGCTATGGGCTAGACCCACTCAATGACAGGGGAAACAGATTTAACTATAAAGTGAAAAACAATTAAATTGACTTTTCACAAAGTGCTGTCAAATGCACAAAGTAAACACTCTAAAATTTGTTTTTCCTCTAATCGCTTTCAGCTCTGGTGTCACTTGTAACAAAATTTTCAAATGGAAATGTTATTTTTAAGTCTGTTGTTTCCCTTTAAGATAAATCTATGCCAAGTACCTACAATGGGAACTGTTCTGAACAGTACAAGTCAAAAGTAAAAAAACCCAGCATCCCGGACTGAATGAGGAATGTTTTAAAATTCTGTAAGTCAGTTCCCAAGGCCTTCACTCAGATTTTACTCAGTCTTATTCAGGCAAACCTCCCACTTTAGCGGCAGTTGTTCAAGGAAATATCACTGAGGATACATTAAAATTAAAACACAAAGTGTTTAATAAAAACAAGTTTTTATAGCAACCATCACACAACATTCAAACCACAACATGATTAATGTAATGGGGCTGACAGCATCCTCGCGAGGCTATTAACCCTGTCAAGTGACACATGACAAAAAGAAACCGACAGCACTGTGTGTTACAGGATGTGACTTTGGACAATGGTACAGACTCTGGGTAAAACAAAACAAGACTGATATTCTGCTCCAACAGGACAGAGGTTTATAAATGCTGCTGAGTAAACCAGAGTTGTTGGTTGAAAGCAGGGAGAAAAGTCTATGATTTGCACTGAAATGGAAGAGGTTTTTTTTTACTTACTGGAAGACCAAGGGGCCCTCTGTCACCCTTTTGACCCGGTTCACCCTTCAATCCTTTCAGACCATTTAACCCTGGTTCACCCTAGATGTAAAAGTATAAATGCCAATTTTTGGGTGCTAACATGGGTATTTAAGCTGGGACAGAAGAGAGCCAGTCTCAGAAGTAGCTGCAAATTCCAGTTCAAAACAACAAGGTCTTTTCAGTGTAAGGTATTAGTTCAGCATTCAGTTTACTGGCGATTTACACTACATATTGTAGTGACCTATGCTGAAATATACAATAGATAATTATTGATCATGTTAAATACAATTGTGTGTTGAAATAATACAAGAAACTCTGCTGTTTAAGACTTCCTTGAATCACTTCTAAATAATTATTGAAGTATTTGTCTGCTGTGGGGTCAATTGTAATTTTTCTGCCTTTTTTGAGTTTTCTCTATGTCCACACATTTCTGCCCTAGGCTGATAATTCAAACTGAAAGAAAACCTTAGAAAAGTATATAAAAAATTGCATTTTGTTCAAATTAGTGCTAACTGCAGTAAGAGCGGCTGAAAAGTGCATTTTGTGTGGAAGTACATTTTCTTCCAATGGCAAACTGGAATTTGCAACATGGTCTTCTGTAGAGATACTTTAAACCTTTAAGCACACATAGTTAAACAAGAAATTAAGAGGAGCAGTGTGTTGTACTGGGATAATACATTTTCAGAGCCCATGCTTCACTGATCTCACAAAAAACAGCTATATTAGAACAAAAGATATTGTGTAAAGATTGTGATTATGAAGTTACATAGACATTGTATTAAAAATGTTGACAGGAATAACGGTGGACCTAGGGTATGTGTGGGTTCACACCATGTAAACTACAGCATGGTGGTTCTACAGACAACTCAGGGCACTTCCAGTGAGAAATGGGAATGCATATGATTTTCTCTATGCCCATAACTATTCCTACACCCTGTTCCCATGTTTCTTTTTGCTGCACAAAAAACCCAAACAAATCATAAAAGAATTTAATCTATGCTCTCCTTTGTACCCTGCCTAAAAATGGGAGCCATTTCTTTATTCTTCCTCTACTTGAGATAATGGACATGTCTACAATGGATCTGGAAGTTGTATTTCCAGCTCAAGTAGACGTATCTGTGCCATGTTCCTTTCAGACCAGGATAGGATGAACAGATAGCAAGTGATAAAAATCAGAACAGAGATGGGAGGTAATGGGCGCGTACATAAGAAAAAGCCCCAAATATTGGGACCGGTCCTCATAAAATCAGGACATCTGGTCACCCTAGAGCAGTAGCATCAAAAATCCTGACATTTTGGAAGCAGAAATCCCACAAAAATCTGAGTATCAGGTAAAAAATCTGAGGAAAGAGAGGTCTGATGCGAAAATGGAATAGACTTGATTTCAGAAGATAATTCTGACCTACTGCCAGGGAAAGTTTGACATATCCCTTTTTAATGCATGAGCACAATTAGGCTATTTCTGCCTCATCTGTCATACTTCAAAAACCAATTAACCCTTTTTTAGAAAGCTGCATGTGAAAAGAGAAATTTAATGATTAAAATGGTTATGAAACACTAAGTCTAATGCAGACAACAGGTTGCTAGGGGATTCATTATGCCAAAGTATCATACGAAATTTTTAATGAACGTGTTAATTAAATTAAAATACAAATTAAAGCATGGTTTCTTTTAACCCTTCCAAAATCATCCACGTTTTCAGGAAACTGGCTGTTTTCTAAGAGCTTTGCAGCACTTCTGAGGTAGGTGTGAGTGATTCTACATTCACACACGCAACAGGGATGAGGGAGTGTTTCCAGCAGAACTACCATACACTCTTGTCTGAAGTGGAACTCATGGTCTGGACCATGGGAGGTGATAAGCGGTGGGAGAGAGAGCCAGGGAAGAGAAAAAGAGGGGTATCTGGAAACAAGTTTACTTGATTTCACCTCCTCCATGTACAACACACTCATCCTCTGCATCCTAAAGGGTAAATTTAAGGCAATTTCAAAGCAATGAGAATAGCATGAAACACTCACCAGCAAACAGGAGGCTAGATAATTTACTACCAGTTTGAAATCATCATCATCATAAAAATCTAATCCAATTTCTACTCATGTGAAACATACACAAGAAATGACAAATTTCACTTTAAATATCTGCTTAAAGGTTTAAGAGTATCAGAACAATTTAACAAATAAATGAAACAAAGGACACAACATAGCTGCATGCTTCACTATGATTAATAAAAAACATAGAATGACACATTAGAGACTTAAAGAATCCAGGGTAATTATTTTTACCTTTGGGCCAGGCAGTCCATGGGGTCCCTGAAAATAAAAATTCTATCTTTGAATGAAGAAAATAGAGGTTGGTTGCACCTACGTTTTTGTCCTCACAAAATAAGTTGTGGGTGCCAATATAAATAGTTGCACCTATAAGTACCTCATTGGGGGAACAAAATGGGGAAACACTTTTATACTCTCAATTCATTTCCCCACTTCCCAAGAACTTTGGGTTAGGATCCAAATACAGATCCAAAATCTATGGCTTGGGCCCATCTCTAATAGTCATGTTCTCTCATAGCTCATTCATTAAGCCAGCATTGCAATGGAGAGAGGAAAAAATAAAAGACTTACCATGGGGCCTGGTGACCCATGTGGGCCTGGCGGTCCTGGCGGTCCTATGATCTACATATAAAAATGATGCAATCAGTTCGTACAGTGAAGGAAATCGCCCTTGCAAATACAGTAAGTCAGACGCTTCGTTCAGCTCTCTGCTAACATCATTTGTTACCATGCAGATGAAGAATACTGCAGAGTGCTGCGGTTGCTTAAGAACCTTTCAGCTGGGAGAGCAATTTAAAAAGTAACAGCATCACTTGCACATAGATATTGCATCTTTATTTTGGTACTTGGAGTGCTTTACAGACATGGCTATTATTCTCATTTAATGGATGAGGCACAGAAAGAAAAAAATGACACGCCCACGGTCATACTTCCAATCAGATGCAGAGCTGAGCTGCAAACAGAATAGAAGTGCCCTGACTCCCAGTCCTCCACTCTAACCATTGGATAACTTTAAAACATTAGCTAGTAGTAAATGTCTTCAGATCCCGACGGAATAGAGATGCTGTTGGCTCTTTTATTTTCTGGTACGTATTCACTGCTGTACTTGCAATCTACAGTCTACAAATATAGTAAGGGATACTGTGAGATGCCATTCCTTGGTTTCTTTCCAATCCTGATCAATGGAAATAAAACTAAACAATTTACCTTAAGTCTTGGGACATGTCTAGATCACCCTCTTCCTCCCCTTTTATTTGATTTAGCCCAAGAACCAAATGTTCAGGCTTAACCCTACTGATGAAGTCGTTACAACAGGTAATCAGGTTATTCAGCTTTCAGCACGGGCTCATTATATGCTGGTTTACTTTACTTATCTCATCAAATCAGGAAGAAGAATTTCATTATGATATTTGTAACATTTAACACCACTTCTCACATTGGGCTCAGTCCAAAATAGCTATGAACGAGGCTTGTGAGAGCACACTGAGCCACCAGCAGGGCTGTTGAGCAGCACAGCCAGTCCTAGGGCTTAACATACAGCACTAATGACTTTTCTAGCCAAACTTCCGAGGTTAAGTGTGGTGTCAACAAAGCAGGTTTTCAAATATAAAATAGGATGAAGAGGGAGGGGTTGGTAATGGCTGGTGGGAATCTCTGGGAAGTGGAGAGGAGTGGTGAAGCCTCTGATGAGAGAAGGAAAGGAGGACAATTGCCACAACTGTACTCTCCAGGGGATATGCCTTTTACAAAAATACAGCTAGGGAATTCAGCACATCTGCACTGAGATCTCTGGAGTTCCACACACACCCAGTGATGGAAAGTAGCAAACGATTTTCCCTTCAGAGCTAGATTGAGACATATGTGGTCTGTAGTGAGAGATGGGATCTAGAGGTGTCAGGGAGCCATCAACTCTTGATTTCTTATCCTAGCTGTAACATTGACTGCCTGTCACCTTGGGCACGATGCTTAACCTTTTTCCTTCAGTTTCATGATCTATCAAATTGAGATAATGGTAGTTACCTATGTGACGCTGTGTGGAATATGAATGATCATTTATAATATTACTGTACCAATCTTACAGAATTGCAATAAATATCAGAGAGGATATGCCATACAAGATATCAATAGAAAAGTCATGATTTGTTAAATTTGATAAACAGTTTATAAATATGTATCAGTTTTGTATTATGGGTTCTAAATATGTATGGTGTATTTATATTTCAAACTTGTGCAGTGTTTCTGAGTGACACCCCCAGACAGGATGGCAGCAGCACTTGCCTGCTCAATGGCCCATCAAGGGAACCCAAATGTACAATGAATCCGGTGAAAGAACCAAGGAGCTACACTTTATGAGTCATCAGGACATGTAAGCATGCTTATGGACTGGGGACTCTGAGGCTTTTCCGTGCTACTTGGCACAAGGGAAGTACAAGTCTCATGGTACAAGTACAAGCTGCACCATCTCAATCCTGTCTTCATTCCTGCTTCCTACCTATGGATCAATTATTCTATATCTGAAGCTGTGAAATGAAAGATAGAGACCAATCCTGACATTGGAGGTACTCCAGAGGACCCATACAAGCCTGCAAACTCCAATATTGCTAAGAATCTGATATAGATGGACTTTGAAAGCATTTGTATGTATCTGATTGCTTTGATAATTTAACATCTCTCTTCTTGTTTGCTTCTTTCCTTTTATAATAAACCTTTAGTTTTAGTTACTAAAGGATTAGCTGGCAGCATGATATTTTGGGTAAAATTCTAAAGTAAACCAATATTGATCTGGAGATGTGGCTGACCCTTTGGGGATCAGGAGAACACTTTTGTAAAGGGAATAGAGTTTTAAAAAACTTATCTCTTTACTGGACCTAGTTGCCGATTGGAAGCCAGAGATTGAAATGCACTAAAGGGGGCTGTGGATTTCTTGTTGTAGCTTCTTGATGATCAGTGTGGAAAATCAGGAGCACTGTTTGTGACTGGTAGGGGAATCTAACTTCAGTGTTAACCACCAGTTCTGGGAGAATCTGCTCTCCTTTTGCAACCTGCCCTAACCTTGGCATTTTCAGGTGGGCTATTCTAGGCACAGACAGGTCACAACCTACATCACAAGAGCCACATACATGTGATAATGCAAACATTTAATCTTCTGAGCAAACCTGAATATTTCCTTGGAATTATTCACATCAGCAAAGATGCACTCATGCACAAATATTTCCAAGATCAGGTCCAAGCCATTAAGGACCTGATAGAATGCTCAACAAAATCAGTGGGAGTCCTTCACTTGGCTTTGGATTGGGGCCTACCATCATTATAGACCTTTGAAGATTTGCTTCTCATCTGTCCCTCCAAGATACTCACTGTACAAGGCTGATAGATACATAAACAGAGTGCTAAGACAGGAAATTTCCATCAGTCTTATCTCTGTATGATTCAACACAAGAAGGGATGGTTCTCATTCTCACTGAAGCCAGCAAGAGTTTTGTCCATGACTTATGTAGGGGTCTCGATTATTATATAGTTTTTAACTGCATAGTATAGGGCTAAGTTAGTAAACAAGTGACCTGCTTGCCAGAATTCTGTATAGATCAGTAGTTCTCAAATTACTGTCTATGGACCACCAGCAGTCTACCTTGCCCATCTGGTGGTTCATATAGTGAAACATTTTGAAAACCAAAAAATAGGAACCGTGGGTGTTGGTAGGAGAGCTCATCCATGAAGGTCCCTCTCCTTCTCAAATATGAAGTGTCCCTCAGATTGAAAAGGTGGAGAGCAACTGCTATAATAATGAGCACATCACAACAGCATGGCAAGACTTACAGAAGGACCTTGAGGACCAGGCAAACCAACATCTCCTTTTTCTCCTTTCATACCATTGGCTCCCTACAAAATCATTATAAAGAGTTATTAAACAATTTCTGACTTTAACAATTGAATTTACTTTAGGGAAAAGAACATATTTTGTGATTAAATGTTTGTTTTTCATAATAAGAGCACTGCTTATAATACAACTGTATCTCTACCTCCCATGACTTTCATATTTGCCAACATGTATTATAAATGGATGCTTATTGCAAAAACTCATAATAGCCACTAACTACTAGACTATCAAACAATTACAAATATTAATTTTAAGATGCATGGTTAAAATACAGATAGATCAGACACCACAAAGTTTATTAAAAGTTCTCTCTCTTGTAATTATACTGGTTTCATTATACATTGTGCATGTGAGTGTATTTGCAAATACACACACACACTTTCTGTATACATGTATTTATACACCCCACATACATACACATAAAATATATTATATCTATAATCCTGCTATAAATACAAAAATAGACTTTTCATAAGCGTTTATGAAATTTCTCTCCTTCAAGACTATGAGTCAGCCACTGAGGTTCAGTCAAGCAGCTCATTTCCCCTGAACTTTATCACATTTATTTTTGTCAAAGCTCTCCTGAGATTGATGCCTCTTACAGTGGACAAATACATTTGCTCATCATACCAGCTAATCTACATCTTTCCAAAGTGAGATTTTTTTTTGTCCACAACTAGAATGAAAAGTTCTGAAAAACAACCTTTTGGTCTAGCGTTCATGCCTCCTCCTATACTAGAAACGGAACAACTAACATTTTCATTTTATGTTTTCTGTTACTTCTGCAATTTACAAACACATAAGAATTACCAAATGTGGAAGATGACATTAAAAAAACACAAATTAACTTTCAGCTACATTAAATTTATCTTGCATACTTACTGGTAAGCCTGGCAGTCCAATTCCTCCCTTTTCTCCTGGCATGCCAGAGTCACCCATGTCCCCCTTCGATCCTTTAGCACCCTGAAAAATCATATTTCTATCATGAAAATGACACACATCAATAAAATCCGAGATTTGTTCAAGGATAGACCAATAAAACACAGAGTGACTTTTTGCCTCTTACAGGAATGAATATATTTATTAATACTGCATAATATGTGATCACAACGTTTCACATATGGCCACGTCATGTGCTTATGAAGTCTAAGCCCACCCCATCCCCTACATACAATGAAATTATTTCCTTAAAATGCTATAATTGTTCATAGCATTTGGCACTGTGTGATGTACTCATGATGTACCTGCTCCCCTTCAACTCCTGGAGTTCCTCGGGATCCTGGTTCACCCTGTAAAACATAAGGTGGAATTGTGTTATTTTCCCTTAATACTTCAATTACTGGTGAGGCTGTGCTGTGCTAAGTAAATTATGTTGGTCAGTAACATCCCCGCTTCCCCACCTTAGCAGCTCACATCAGCACAATGAATTACACAGCTGCATAATACACTGCAGAGAATATGAATGAGTCATGTCATCTTGTTAAACATGTTGTGGAAGTTTACCTGTTACAGTATCTAGATACATAGAATACGTACAATAGGCCCTACCAATAGGGCAGATCCACTGCCATCTAAGTTGTGTAAGGCCCAGAATGGAATACAAAGTGACCACACATTGACTGACTTACACAGAAGAAAAATTCAACCATCCTCCACCCTGCACCATTAAAGTCAAAGGGGAGTTTTATCATTGACATAAATGAGCATAAGATTAAGTCCCTGGTCAGTGGTTTAGGATGCTCAACAGTGTTGCTGGCAGCCTGGAAGAATAAATACAGACCACACAGACCCTTTCAAGTTTCTTCTCTGGCTAATTTGAGTTGTGCCCATCAACCAGGGAAGAACCTCCCTGACCCACTAGAATGTGGGAAGATGCCCTGGTTCTTGAATGTCATTCCAAGGGAAGGAGATGATATATATGGCAGTAGGAGTAGGACCTTTGATTACAACCTCTCTAAGGCTGAATTCTGCTTTACCTGGCTATTTTTGAGGGGAAAAATATCCTCTTGGACAAGGGAGCAACCTCTGCCTCTGTAGCCCCAGAATTCCATAAATCTGCCCCTGACTGGGAGCTACAGAGACTCTTTGGGCTCCATAGATCCTACTTAAATGTCTTTCTGTGCCCTCACATATACCAGTTTGTGAGAAACAGAAAGACACTCGTTTCTCACACATGCTTGCACTGACTCACTCACATCTATATTGGCATTTGGTGAAAAGCTTTTAAAGGCAAGAACAATTTTTGATAAACCAAAAGTGATGCTTTTCCCATGATATCATGGGATGTGATGCATCATAAATTTAAAACAAATGGCACTGTTTCCAATGCGGGCTGCACAGGGGAATATTTGCTAATCACAAGAACTCATAATCACTAAGCATGTTGCAGCTACCCAAACCAGACTCCTGGAGGATACATTAAATGAAAAGCTCTTAAGAACTATGATAATTATCTCTATCCTGCACCAGCTTAGGAAGGGTCCCCAGTTCACTCAATATATTCTGCTTTAAAAAAACCAAATCCTTTATAAGTGTGAGCAATTCATGATTTAGACTGTATCAACAGAGCCCCGTTTGGAAAAAGCATATCCTTAAACGTGTGCATCATTATACATAAAATATAGGACTATTAGAATTTAACCAGATTTTGAATTGCAATTAATAAATGTTATCTAATTAGACATCTTTTGTATGAAAAAAATGTGTGTAGACAGAGAAACAGACAGCAAGGCTGTGTTCTATTTTATGTGGATTTACGGGAGTGGAAGAGGGAACTTCCCCCACCCTGGCGTATCCCCACAAATACAGAGCAGAATAGTGTCTTAGTTCACTCAAGTTTCATAGATGATGCTGGCCTAATGTGCCTGATGGTGCTCCGCAGCACCAAAGAGATGGGATCAGTTGGCTTGGGATTGTAGCCCCCTTTGCACATATTGCCTGCACATCCTGGCCCCCTTTGCACATATTGCTCTTGGTGGCAAGTCACAGGAGTAGAATATGCTGTTCCTTTTGTGAGCAGCAGCATGGCGCTCTTCAGGATGCACTGCTTTTCCCCTTCTGGTGCAAATATATGATATGAAAGATGCATTAATGTGTCCCCATCTTTTGGAAAGCCCTTCCACATACAGCCTCTAGTGCAGATTATTCCTGCCAGCCAGCATGGGTGATTCTCTATTGGGTACCTCTGCACAACACCCAAGCAAAACTGTACATATATCGAAATGAACATTTTATACTACTTCATGATAAGCATCTTAATTAAGTCCCATCATGTAATATTTCAAGTCTATATACTCTCTCATACAGTGTACATAAGTGAACTATATGTGTAAGCAAATCAAACATAGAAAATAGAACTGTAAATATGTTTTTTCGTTCACTGGCAATTTTGAAAAATTGGAAAAAATCATTTTGGGTTAAACAAAACATTTTATTTCATTTTTGAGTTTTTTTTTTCATTTTTTTCAATAAAATAATTGAAACACATAATTTAGAAAATCTCAAAATGAAACTCCAATTTTTACAGAATTTTGTTTAGTTTCTTTTCTGACCAAAACAATTTGGAAAATCAACATGAATTTGCAAAATGTGTCAGTGTCACCCAAACTACATTTTTCACTAGAAAAAAGTTTCAGTCAAAAAATGTAACCTAGCTCTATTACTCTAGACTTTTACAAGAGAATGTGTCAAATAAGAAAGATCACCTTTGGTCCTTGTGGTCCTTGTGGTCCGGGTGGTCCTGGTGGACCCTAGAGACAGAACCAGATAAATCTGTTAGCTTTGAACCATCTAAGTTCTTGCAGAACATATCGGATACTCATAAGTGTGAACTTCACCATTGTTAATAACACAACACGTCTTTCTAAGAAAACTTTATGATCACAAGGAAGAACCAACACCAGCTACAACACAAGACTGTTAATTTACGAAACCTCTCAACAGACAACACTGAGTCACAAAAACCTATATTAAAATAACATTGCATGTTTATGACTTTGAACTGATGAAGGGCCTGCTGCTCCCATTGATGGTAAAGGCAAAGCTTCCATTGATTCCAGTAGGAACGAGACTGAACCCCAAAGTACAAAAATTTTAAAACTGGCATCGGGGCCTGATTCAGGCAGCGCCCACTGAAGTCAATAGACTCCCGCTGATTGCAATGGACCTTGGATCAGGCCCTGAAGGCCTTTTGCTACAAGGTGTTGACCATCTCCCGAAAGGTGCTGAGAGTCTTTGAGGATATTCAGTGCTTTGTGAGACGAGGGCATGAGCCATTAACTCATCCCCTTCTGTCTGGCTACTGCAGCAGAAACAGCATATAAGATTGTTTACTGTTCTGAATGCTGCATAATGGGGGGGGGGAGAGGAGTTTCCAATAAAAAAACTAAATTCCTTCAATATTATAATAGCATTTGCAAAGATAGCAAAACAGGCCTAATGAAAACGTTAAAGACAAACAGTTAAACCAAAAAAGGGGAAAAACATTTAATTTGATCAAGTCCGAAGCTCCTTTGGAGTCTAATTCTGCAAAATTCTAAGTGCACGCTAGGACATACCGAGTGCGCTTAGTTCCTAGTGAAGTCACATGCACAGCCACGTTCTGGCTCAATGTGTATAAATCTCCAGAGGGAGTTAGTGAGAATGCAGGGCCCAGAAAATACTCAGCACCTGAGCTTAGGGACTGGAAAAATTTTCAGTGTTACATATTACAAGTTCTTTTAACAGTGTCTGATAAGAAGAGAAGGAGAAACCCCCACACTAAATCCCTATCATATATTCCAGCTTGTAAACTGAAATAGCCACTTTTTAGGATTTCGCATCATCCCCCTCCCATGTAGTTTCCATCAATACATTTTATATCAATATGATTTAAAATAACTCAACTGTCTGCCCTGAAAAGAAAGGCTGACAACAGAAAGTTACCTGATGCCCAATTCTGCACTTCTTGCACACTCAGAACACCCATTTAAATTCATGAGTGATTTGAGAGCAGAGCAAATGAAGGATCAGACCTTCTGGCCTGTAGGCATAGTGACAGTAAGACACTAAGAGCCTCACATGTCCAATCGGTCTCCTATTTATATCAATGGGAGTTTTGTCATTATTCATTAGGAACAGAACCGGGCCCTAGTTTTCAACAATATGTTTATTGAAGGAAACATGTAGTGACCAAACATGGTAATGAACAGGGTCGACATCAGATGAATGAAGATACATCCTAAATTGGCAGAATTACGAACATGCAACTACACAGAATAAAATAGCTACAAAGACAGTAAACCATGCATTAAGAATTACCGTGACAGTTAGGGTGGTAATCCTCTGTTGGCAAAATGTATTAACAAAAGACAATGTTATCAGATGTGAATATTGAAATAAAATATTTCACTTGTTTAATAATGAACTCAACAGAAACTACTGTTTCTGGGAGATACTGTATCTGAAAGAGCTAAAGTTAAAAGAACACAATCATTGAGGTCCAACCCCCGTTGGTTTACCCCCATTAAACTGAATGGGAGTTTTATGAGTGAATACTGCAGGATCTGGCTATACAATTTTCAAGTCCAAATAGGATGTACCTTAATAACAGTAGAATCTGATGCGGGAAAACTTTTGGCTCCTACTTGTATCTATATATTAATCTTCCATAACTCTCCTTTGCTAAGAGTTGTTACTTTGAGTATGATCTAAAGACTTGCCTAATATTTTGAGGTCTCTGCTGATTTTGAGGACTATGCTGGTTCCGCATCATTAACAAATACAATTCCTAGAGCTGTGACGCTAGTAATAATAACAGTACACAAACCAAGATGTTCTAAAGTGATAAAGTATTAATGTTAAGTTGCTGACCCACAATATCAATCATGTTAATTTCAGTGCCATATAAAACATTTGGAAGAAGGGCAGATTGATATTTTCATAATGGAAAAAGGCAAAATTGTTAGATTGGTTATTTTTTGTGTCAAAGAAGATTGTATGCAGAGAAAGTAGTAAAAATACTCAAAAAGACAACACAAAATTATTTGGTTGTACTGTTTATTGTGTTATTGTATTGTTTGGTTGTATTGTTTAAACATAGTAAGGGCTGAATTGTGGTTGGCTTACTCATATAGATTCTCTTATTGACAGCAATGCGACAACTTGCACAAATAAGGCAGGCACTATTTAGTCAAGAAAACTATTTTACTATGTTCCAACAAAGATGTTTACACATCTAATATATCTATCTAATAATAAGATTCTTTTGTCTTATTCACTTTAATGGGCATATAAACATACAGTAATTTATAGAGAATTGCACAATCAAGTTTTTGTTTATAACACTTGAATTGTATCAATACAAGCTAGCACTGGAACCCAAATCTCTCAAAGATGGCATCTTCTATGGTGGTGCATTTGCATTCCCCTATATATGGAAGTATTTAAAGAGTTTTAAAATAGCAGAAAAATTCAATTCTGCTAATTTACAGGACAAATGACTAAATTAATTATACCAAATGTAGTCATTTACAGTTTTCACATTCCCGAGGGAGAGTTCATTTCTAGCTATACAGTTAAAATTTTAATATATAAAGCACCTAAGCCTGCAGCTCCTACAAAAGTAAAATTCCCACTTCGGATTTTCGCTTTTGCTTTTGTGAGGACTAAAGAGCAGACCCAAGGAGACAGGCACTTATGTATTTTGTGTCTAGTCCTCTAAGTCAAAGGTACATAAATTCTGCTGGGTTCTTGCTTGAACTGTGATGGCAATTTCTATCTCCATTTTCTGTGTTTAAGGACTAAGATGTCTGATTCTCCAGTGATATGAAATGGAGTGGGAGGCATGAACTCGACCAATTGTAAATTGGCCTGAGCTTTACAGACTGCTTTATGATTCTCCCTCCCCTCCAAATTGTATAAGAATGCAGACAGAGGTGCTGGATTCTGTGAACTCTGTCAACTTCTATTTACATTCTGAGAGATGCTGAGCGCCCACTAAATACTGAAAATTCCCATTAACTTCAATGGAAGTTGCAAGCCCCAGAACCTCCAAGAATTTGGCACAATGAAAATTGCGGGTGAGTGCTTGCAATCTCATTGGACTGAACTCGTAGTTAGCCAAGACCACTGCAGACTTAAGAACTGATCCGATACAATTTTTCTTACACAGATAGGCTTTGCGCAAGTAGTCCCACTGGCATGCATTGTTTTGTCTCCTGAATCACGGAGTGATGACAGTTGGAAATTACTGACCCAGGGCCCAATCCTACTCCCACTGAAGCTATTGGCAAAAACCTCAAATGATTTTAGTGAGATCAGGTCAGGCCCATAATGGGCCAAATTCTGCCCTGAGTTACATACGTGCAGCCCCATTCACTTCAAAAGTGGGGTCAATTCCTATATAATGAAATAAATCACAGCGCCAATAATACCGGCAAATACTTTCCCATAGCCTGCAAGTCACCCTGGTACATGGCTTTCATATGAACATTCAGCCACCCTTTTTGTAAAACACTTATTTTTCTAGGGCTGAGTAAATAAGGCCACCAATGCTTAAGTCTATGTAATATGTTTACAGCTAAGGATCCTAATTCAAGTTGCAGGTTGACTCCACAGCTAGCTAATGCAGTCAAGTGAGTTGGTTTCCAAACCTCAAGGTTTCTGTTATTTACATTTTATGGAAAGAGGATGAGGAAAAGGATAAGGAGGAGGAGAAGAAAAAGGAAAAGACAAAGGAAGATGGTCAGTATTATTCTATTTGAACTGAAAAGCAGACACTTCTGTGGGATCTGTGTAAGCGGTTTATTACATTAATTCAACACTAACAGCTGTGGAACTAGCAATGAATCCGTTCAGTCCTCATCAGATGATGTCAGTACAGTCCAGGAGACACAATGGTGAGTGGAATGAGCAGTGTATCAAGGAAATTCTTTGTCTTACATACCAAATAGAAAATCTAGCTTCTAAGCACAGAAGGAGATTCCTAATTAGTATTTCCAACAAATCTTTAAGATACTGCTTAAAGCTTTAAAGATCCTGCTTTGAGCAGGGGGTTGGACTAGATGACCTCCTGAGGTCCCTTCCAATTCTAATATTCTATGATACTATGGTAGATATGGTTTAACATCCTATGCAAAAGAAAAATGGAATTATGCTAAAAAGCTCTTTTTCCTATATTGAATCATTTGAGCTTCTTTATGCTCACGTACCTGCAGAGCTTCATGGATATTGCCATTGTAGTCAATTATCTCTGTTGCGCCTTGATCACCCTTTTGTCCAGGTGGGCCCTGTAACACATCCCCCAAACACTACAATTATCTGAATCAAGAACACAAACTCTCACTGACTGATTGTTCTATCCTGGTCTATCTTAGTCTGTCTGACACTGTTTTATTCCACGCTCAGAATTTGTTTGCAAGATCTCTGTGAGCTGCAAAGTTCAGGATTGTAAAGATTCAGGTTTTGATTGCCCCATGTTAGAGATGAGAATCAAAAGCAAAAAGTTCAGATTTGAATCTTGTGTCTCCATTGGGGCCCCATAACTCATTAGTTCCATTCTCATATTTTTATATTTTCATTAAAAGCGGTTTCAGAGGAGTGAAACTCATTCTATCTATGAAAAGAAATATTGACCCAAGCCCTCTTTCACACTGCAACTGAAACTGTGCCAGCAACAATGCTGTCTAAACACAATTATCGCAAGCATATTTTCTATATGGTTTCCATGACTTAGTATAGAGAAGGGTTATTTTCTGACACTTGTGCTATTTATTCATACACTTGCATTTCCTGAACTTTTCTCTTGATTTTGGTACATTACATTTCTTCATTTATAACATTTTCAATAAATCGCAGTGTGCAAAATTTAATCTAAAAGCAAAGGTTGTTTTGAGAGGAATTTAAAAAAAGAAATATGAATGAGTAAATTGTAACACAGGGATTGTTCTGTAACAGGTAACACCAATATATAAAGCCATTTAGGTAAAACAATGAAACAGGGTGCTGTATCAGGCCTACTCTCTAGAATCATACAGGTAAAAAAACCAGACTACTTATGAAATTTTGCAAACCCCAAACAACATCTTCCAATCCAGAATCCCTTATCCTCTCAGTCAGTTTCCCAATCTACTCTCTTTCTTCCTTACAGAAAGCCTGGAGGAGAGGTGATTCTTCAGATAGGTGGGACCTAGATCATTTAGGATTTTATAGGATATAGCTTTATCACGCTTTAAACTTCACCTGGAAATCAAGTGATTGTTAGAGCGGGGCAAACATTAGCTAAACAGCATCAAAGGACTACTAATCATCTATGCAGTATTGTTGTAGCCATGTGGGTTCAAGGATATTAGCGAGACAAAGATGCTGAGGTAATATCTTTTATTGGACCAACTTCGGTTGGTGAGAGACACAAGCTTTCAAGCTCAAACATAGTTCACCAACCAAAGCTGGTCCTGTAAAAGATATACCAATCTCGTAGGTATCTAAAGTATGATTTATAACATAGCTTTCCCTGTTGACATTGAACTCCTATTAGCAACCCTCTTCATGCCACAACTATGTTAGCAACAACCATGTTTAGCCATGGCTGGTGCTAACTCACTTTCAACTGTAGTGGTTGACTTGGCCTATGTGTAACGATGAAGATTTCCCAATGGACAGCTTAAAATGAAGTACACGTACCTTTGGACCTATTGCTCCTGAATCACCTTTGTCTCCAGGATCACCCTATGTAAAAGTAATATTTGTAAGTAAAAAGATAAACAATCTGTTTACATATTTTTATTACCCTTTAAGTCAAGCCTTAAAAGGGAACTTATATACTTTATTTAAAAAAAACAAAACAAGAACATTTAATGGTTAATAAAAACCAAACAGGATATGGGTTTTAGTTACATACGGATAATTCCATTGAAGTCAATGGAGTGTCAGGACAGACTTTGTTAACTCAGAATGGAGTTTGGCTCTTCATGTATAGCATTTACGATAAAATACATTAGCGGGGTTGCTTAAGAAATAACAAATAATCAAATAAGCGGCAGATTGCAATTTAGATCATTTAAACAACCTCCCCATCCTTAAAGGTGTCAAAAACCACACTATCAGAAGCTTTACAAGCAAGCCACTCAGGATGTGTCTACAATTAAACACCCAGAGCAGCGGAGAAAACTTTATGCATAAAGGCAAACTCCGTGAGTGGCCCCCGTCTTCATAACCTGAAACCTAGTGCCCGGGATTTATTTGACACTCACAGTCCCTTTCACAACAAGCTTTCTTGTTTTTCCATACTGTTAGTAAATTCAAATCAATGTTGCTAGTCCTGTTCCTGTTTGGATCTTTCCTTGCTTTTGTGACACTGTCTGGGCAAGGATTATTAATTTACTGATGATAAGAGAAGGGCATGCATGAGAAAAAAGAGAGGTGCATAGTGGGAGGAGATACTAATGTTGCTGCCATCTGGCTCTATTGCCTGTGTTGTATTCTTTGTACCAGGGAAGGATTGGTGGACCCGTGGCTACGGCACTGACATATTGCTTACAAATTTGAGTTCAATTCCCAGTTCTCCCACAAAGTTTCTGTGTGATTCTGGGCAGTCACTTGGCCTCTCTGGGTCAGAACTGCAAAGGTATTTAAGTGCCTAAAGATGCAGATCGGTCCCTAAATAGATTTTCAAACGTGCTCAGATGGTTAAGTCCCATTGGGAGTTAGGTGACTAACTTGCTCAGGCACTTTTGAAAATCCCACTGGGCACTTATCTGCATCCTTAGGTGCCTAAATACCTTTGAAAATCCAGCCTTCTGTGCCTCGGCTCCTTTTCTGGAAGAAGGGAATAAAAAAAAATACTTCTCTACCTCATTGGGATATTGTGTGGATACACACCAGGATACTCGGGAGGTGCTCTGACACTATAATGCTGGAGGTCATATAAACAGACAGCGCTTTTCATCTCTCTCTTGACAGATTAACATCTATCTCAACCTCCCTCCCCTCCCCAGAATTTCCTTTTGTGAAAGTGAATGCTGACAACCTATGGATGAAAAGCACTACTAAGGCTTCATCCTGCACACACTAAATTTAGCGGTGAAGATTCCATGACTTGGTGTAGGATCAGACAATCTGGCCGTGTCTACACTAAAAAATTAAGTCAACCTAACTTATGCTGGCATACAGCTGCCACAGTAATTACATTGCTTGTGTGTGTCTACACTTTGCTCCTTGTGTCAGTGGTGCACATCCTTACCAGGAACGCTTGTACTGATTGTACTGTCAGTGTGGGGCATTATGGGATGACTCCTGAAAGCCAGTAACAGTCAACGTAAGCAACGCAGCGTCTACATTGACACTGTGTTGACCTAGCTACATCGACCTTGACTCTATGCTGCTCATGGAGATGTAGTTAGTAAATCAGTGACGCAGGGCAGTTACATCAGCAGGAATGAAATTTAAGTGTAGACGCTTTCATAGTTTGGTTGACATAAACTGCCTTGTGTCAACCTAACTCTGTAGTGTAGACCAGAACTAAAAAAAACACATTAGTCTGTGAGTAACATTCTAGTGGAGATCCAGTTCGCGGCAGGAGGAGGAAAAATAATCAGGAGTATTTAATTGTTATTCACACCACCATGGTTCTGTGACTCACTTCTTACATTTTATAATTCACTATGGTCCCAGTCCAGCAAAGCATTTAGCATATACTTAAGTTTGTGAAGTCAATGAGACTGAAGCACTTACTTAACTTTAATTGTGCGTTTATGTGTTTTGCCTAATGGGGACAGACTGCTGATTCAGGGCCTATATTGGGAGCAATATAGAAATGATGCTCAGCACATCTTTGTTCTCTCAAGGTGATTAAATAAAACAAAAGAATAACTAATCCAATTTTATTCTGTGTGGACCCCATAGTATAAAATGGCAGAGAATAATAAGCATAAGATTTTGCCACAAAAAAAAAATTGAAAATCCATCGGAATTGTTTATTTTCACTGTTTTTGTATACACTATGGTATTGAAGCTTGAACTTTCTGCCAAGGAGCAAGGTAGTTTTTCAACTAGCTAGAAGAAGAATCTGAGAAACCCAAGGCTAGTACATCTCATAGAGCAAAATTCAAAATAAACAGCCACGAACCCCCCACAAAACATCAGCAGAATAACAATAAGAGTATATTTAAATCAAATACTTTTAATGGTTATTTGATCAGCAAAATGTGGAAAGTACCAATTTTAACAACTCTTCCCTTCCACCCCCCAAAAAATTGATTAAAACAGATCAGTTAAACATATAGAGATAAAGCAGGTAGATGGAAAAGCAGAACAGACAAAAAGAGACTAATCATTTTAAGATGTTACAACAGATAAAGAAAGAGTACAATCATAGTGTAACAAAATACATAGAGTTTGATTCTTCAGACCTTACAGTTAAAAATCTCAGTGAAACCCATAGGTGTTTTACTTGTCCAAAGACTGTAGGAAGAGTTATCATTTCTTTCTAAATATAAATGAAAATCTATGTAATGTTACTAATAATTTGTCCTAGAAATCTTCATGTTACACCAAAAAAGACAAGTCAGCTGACACTAACCTTTGACCCTTTTGGGCCTCTAGTTCCAGATTCGCCTGATTTCCCCTGTATGAAGAAAGACGTAGAAGATGGACAGAAGAAAAATGAGAGAGAAAGGAAAGAGCAGAGGAAAAAAAGAAATTAGTTCTGGCTAGTATTAATAGAGAGCAGTGGAAACACTATTTTATATGAACAACCTCATGAATCCATATAGTACTGAGTTTAATAGCACGCAGAATAATGAATTATTTAGCATCCATGTGTCTATGCTAAAGGTTCCATTCTTTCACAGGAATTCCCCTGACTATTCTCTTATTGATTCTTTCAGAGGACTGGCACAAATAATTCTGGCTTGCAGGAGATGCCCACTGTACTGTCAGTCCCACCAATAACTGAGAGTTGAATAAATCCTCTAAGTGTTTACATGATATTACACTTAAGTAATTTTGTGGAAGTAATTTTCCCAGGAAGTATAGATGAACAAAGATCTACCTGACAGAGAAACCAGACTGCTATTTCAAGATACACCAAGAGAGGAAAATTCAGTCACATCAGTGCAGTAGAAAGAGGTATAAGCCACAATAAAAAAAGGGAAGGTGGCCAGTGGAGATGGTAGCCCCCAGGAATTTCTTCATCAGCGAGGTCCCAGGGGACTCCAATGGCTGGCAAAACCATACACCAAAACTATGGAATCTGGATGTACTCTAAAAGCCTGGTGGGAGGTGATAGTCATTGCCATACTCAAACTGGGCAAACCGACCACTAACCCCAGAAGTCATAGGCCAATATCACTCCTGTGCACTACCTACAAACTCCTGGAACATATTATCCTCCAGAGAATCGGTCCCCTTGTCGAGTCCCCCAAAGACCAAGCAGGATTCTGGCCTAAACATAATTGTTGCGACCAAGTTCTGGCCCTTATAAAGTACATCGAGGCTGGATTCCAGAGGAAATCTAAAACCGACACAGCCTTTGTAGACCCATCATGGTCCTACGACACAGTCTGGATTAAGGCTTGATGCTGAAGCTCACAAGAATTATCCCTTATTGCAAAACACTATGTCTGCTATGAACAATGCCGAGCAACAGGCGGCTATGTGTCCACTGGGGCACTGGACTGCCACAAGGCCCCGTGCTCAGCCAATGCTTTTCAATGTTTACATGAGCGATGTGCCTCCAACAAAGTTGCACAAATTTGCATATAGGGATGATCTTTGCCTGGCAACACAAACAGCCACCTGCAATTACAGAGAGTCCATCTTGAATGGGGACCTTAACACCATGGAGCAGAGGTCCCTAAACCGGCGGGTGTGGAGGAAACTTTGGGGAGGCGCGGGGCCTGAGCTAGCCTCCATAAGGGTGGAGAGGAAATGCTACCCAGCCCCATTCTGCCCCCATTGCTGCTCCAACCCGGGACCCCAGCCTCGGCTCCCAGCTGCAGCCCTGCTCCTGGCAATATCCTGTGTCTGTGCTCTGTGTCCTTCTCCTGGCTGCATCCCGTGCCCGGGCCATGTACCCTGCTCCTGCCCCATTCCTGGCTGTCCCTGGCTCCGGGCCACAGCCCAGGCCCCGACCCTAATCTTGGCTTTGGCTCCCAGCCCCGTTCAAGGCCTGAGCCCCAGAACCTGCAGCTGCAACTTCAGCCCCCACCCTTCCCGCAGCCACAGCTCGGGTCCCAGCTCACGGTCCCACTCAGGGCCCTCAACCTTGGCTTTGGCCCTAGCCTCGGCTCCCAATTGCAGCTCTGGGGTGGGGGGGCACAGATCAGGTAAGGGGGGGAACGCACAACCTCAAAAGTTTGGGAACCACTGCCATGGAGCAATATTTCCAGAAATGGAGGCGGAAGCCAAATCCTCACAAAACAACAGTCACCGCATTCCACTGCGATAACAGGAACGCTAAGCGCACCTGGAAAGTGACCTTCTGCTACAGCACTGGGCGATATGATCTGACCTATTTCGGAGTGAAGCTGGATCGCACACTAACCTTCCACGACCATCTGAAGAAGGTAGCTGCCAAAACGAAGACAAGGGTGAACCTAGGCCAGAAACTGGCAAGCACAATTTGGGGGCATCAGTGTTACTGATATGGACATCAGTGACGGCCCTTGTGTACTCCGTAGCTGAGTACTGTGCACTGGTATGGACCAGAAGTAGCCATACTTGACTTGTTGATGTCCAACTGAACACTGCAACGCGGTGCATCACTGGAACCCTCAAGTCAACCCTAATGCCTTGGCTGCTGGTGATGTTGCACGTTGCTCCCCCATCCATTCACCACAACACCACAATCCTTCAGGAATTCCAGAGGATTGTGGAAAATGAACGTCTTCCCTTCCAACCAGTGCCTTAACAATGTCCCTCACCACCACTTGAAGTTATGTAAGCCCTTTTGGACCTAAGCGTTTAACCTTCAACAATGCAACTTCGACCCTGATGAAGCTTGGAAAACCAAATGAGTTTATGAGACATCACAAATAAACACCTTGTAAAAGACCTGACACACAAGATCCCTGGCTTCGATCTCCCCACTTATGGGCAACCCTAAACTGCATCTGCACAAACCATGGGAGACACGGATAATTGCTTCACAAATAGAAAATTAAAGACTCTCCTATGTGCAACTGTACAAACCATGGAACTTATAACAACCAATGCCTGATTCACAAATACAAAGGAGGCATCACATCAATACATTCTGCTACTCCAGATGCAATCATCTGGCTTAACCCTCTAAATGTAAAGTTACAGTTGTTGCTCTACATTTACATCAGCCATACCAAGAAGAAGTAGAAAATGCTCAGAGGATATTAAATAATATTTTGGGTTACTTCTTTAGTTCTTCTTACAAAATTAGAAAACAAGCAGCAAAATGGACGTTCTCTGAACTTGAAAGGTTACAGTGGTCAAACAGCTCAAACTAGGGTGCTTATAGACACATCAGGGCACCTTTTGTCAATTGCTATAGCTGCATCACAATTTATACCATCTGAGGATTTGCCTCCTTCAGTCCAAATAATGGATTCCACTCTACGGCCCAATTCTGCAGTCGTGAACCCTAAACTACCATTGGCTTCTGGACTAAACTGTGGATATGTCTATACTGCAGCTGGAGGTACAATTTCCATCTCAGGGAGTTATACACACACTAGCTGTGATTGCTCGAACACACTAAAAATAGCAGCATAGCTGTGGTGGCAGGGGTTAGCTGCCCAAGTACAATCCCATCCAGGACCCATGTACAGACTTGGAGCAGCTAGTCCATCCCACCACCCATGCTGCTGTGGTTACAATGCAATTTTTAGTGCATCAGCTTGATGAAAGTTAGCATGTGTAGATAAACTCCAGCTGGAAATTATTCCCCTTGCTGCAGTGCACAGGGATGAATTCACATTGCTCTCCTTTAAAGCTCATTTGCAAAGTTTTGTTCTGGTTTTTGAAACAGTTATTGAATATTTATATCTCTAAAACTAAAAAAAACATTGCCAGTGTTAAATCAGACTGACCTTTGGCCCAGGAACTCCAGGTTCACCTCTCTCACCCTTCCCAGGAGGCCCTGCTTCTCCTCTTTCACCCTGTCAAAGATTACAACAACATGTACACATCACAAAACACAGGCAACCTTTAGTACAGAACCAAGTCAGTTCAGAAAAACTAAACAGGATGTACTTTCAAGCCAATCTGACAGCTATAATGGGATGGAGAACTTTTTTCCTACGGAAACTCACCGCATTCCTGAAAGCATAAGTGGATTTTTTCTGTAACTTAATCGGTCATTTTCTGTTGCACAAGCCTATATTATCTGAGATATAGTACGTAACAAAAGACCAGAATAAGGCTTAGACAGAAGGGAGCAGAGTTCATGTAGTGCCACTTCTGACTTCCATTCTCATAACCCTTGGGTTAGTTCTGAATGAGTGTAGGTCATCTGATGGCTAAGAAATGAAGTGTTGGCCTTTTAGGAGCCTATTAGCAGCCACTGCAGCAAACAGACCACAGGTCTGAGATGCTTTTGCTTGTTAGAAGGTGAGCAGCTGTATTCTGCACAGGTGTGAATTTTAACATTTCCAAATTTGGGGGATACTTTAAAGTTTTAACCTGAACTTTAAACTTTTGGGCAGTTTTTGATAAGTATCACCCTCTTGTAAGGATTTTCATCCTTAAATGACTGATTATAGACCCTCAACCTGAACTTCACTTTCACTTTTTTGGGGGGTCATTAACATGAAAGAAAACAATACAATATGGGTGAATGCAGCAGAGAAGCTAAAATTACCTTTGTTCCTGGTAACCCTGGCAACCCAGGTTCTCCCTGTGGACCAATGAAACCTGGTTCACCCTTTAAAAGATGAGAGCATATTAGATTATTCTTCATTTAATAGTACATCATTACAATAAAATCAGTTTTCTTCTAATGGTATTTTCTCCTGTGATCCAATAGCTATAGAGAGATTAATTAGGGATGATTTAATTACTCAGGGATGGTTTCTATCAGCATTCTTCTTGGAGCAAAGCATCACGTAGTTTGAGAAAAACAAATGAACCGGAAGGATTCAGATCTTGTTTTTATGAAGCTAAGGGCTGTTAACACGGCCCTGGATTGTGCTGCAATTTACCAAACAAAAATCCACCAAGGCAAGACTAACATCCTGGTGGATTCAGGGAGTAAGTGGGGTTGAGAACCAGGGTTCCTCTCATTCCCTTCCTCTCCCTGTATCCTCCCTGCCCATTTATTTGCAGAGCGGAATAACAGGTAAGTAGGGTCTGCTCTCTCCCACCATGGCCAGTCACAACTGAGCATGGCGGAGTAGGGAGTAAAGAGGGTCTTATTCTCTAACTCCCCTCCATGTCTGAAGTAACGGCTGTGGCAACCTAGTCTAGATTAGCGACTGCAATGCAGCACAAAGCTTTAAATAACTCTGTACGGTCTGCAAGGGACTATACGAACCATATGTTTTCCTTTACAGGCTCTCCCTGAATGAGGCCTCCTGTTTCCTAGCATTATATTTTCCCCATCAATCTGAACCAAGAAGAGGTTTAGCTACCAGCCATCAAGAGATCAGATGGCCATAGTACTGCAGAGCGAACAATCTCTTTTTTAAAAATGGTCACGTGTTAAGTTTCTGTGGTATCCCCTGAATCTAACCCTGACAACTCTACCTGGTTCTACTCAAACTGGTTCTGCTAGGTGCTGAACGCCCTCAGCTCCCATTGAACTCAATGGGAGTTGCGGAAGCACAGCACCTCACAGCAGCAGACTATTAACGGCTACATAAAAACCGCCCACAAACACTGGCTATTTTAAATACCTAGTACGACAAACACATCACAATTCCTTGTTTACAAAATTGTTAACGTTGATATGAAAAGGGAGACACGTGGTTGAATAACATTTAATTCTAACTAGGAAATAAAGGGACGTGTCAGCTTGCTTATCGGCATGGAATTACAGGTGTGTTGCACTGTGAGAAAAATAATGCAGGTTATGAAGTCAGAGAGGGTTCTTGTATATCTGCATATGGAAATCAGCGCTCTCATTGACCAATGTATCACTAACAGTACAAAACAAAGCCCAGCAGATCTGCTAAAGCACAAAATGAGAGAGAGAAAGGGAGGAAATTAGTAGGAAATAAATAATGCACAAGCATGGGTGTTTCTTAATGAGATTAGAGGGGTATGTTATAATAAGAAAACAACTCTAGCATTCACATGCTAAGTCTTTGTAACGTAACTGTGTTAGTGCACACCGGTGAGAGTAACTTTTAGGTTTTCACTATGGAGGGAGGCATTCCCTTTGTAGGACAGCAAATTAAAAAAAAATCACTTTCCCTCCACAGCAGTGGAATTTCAATAGTTTATTTTAAAATTAAGATGTTTCACAGCTTAAAATTATTTTACAATGTGCCAACACTATCACATGGTCAGCTGGGTGGCTTTATTACTTGAGCTATTAATTATGATTTCTAGGGGTAGAAACAAGTACTAATTCCATGACCCAACTTTTTCTATCAGCAGCCAGGCTTAGAAACGTTATCCAAAGATCTTAATACAAAGCTTTTGGGTTAAATTCTGGCATAGCATTCTGCGTCAGCTCACACAAGAAACTTCATACTCTGTAAAAGGAGTGCTGGCAAAACCTTTCCACTGCAAACCCAGCTTCCCCTCAAACATAGCGAGAGATCGCTCTACAAGTGCTTTGTAACAGAAAATGTGGAGGATATTGTAAGAGATCTGTGGTTTTACTTGAACGATCTAAGAGTACAGGGCTTATATCGAGACCTGCTTTAGCATTTTATCAGAACAGGGTTTTTTTTTAATAAATTGTGTAATATCCTTGGGCCTGGGATAGGTGTTGCGGAAAAATCTAAGTAAATAAAAGGATTCCACCTTCTCTCTCTGTCTGGAAACCTCAGGCCATCATATTCCTGCCCTCCTTCTGAGGCAAGGCATAGGGGTGAGGCATTATACTCTGTATATATATGGAACTATAACCCTGACCTGGGAATGACCCCTAAACACAACCCACCTGAGTGGTTTATTTGTGCTCATAGCATTTAGAGAAGCTCTGGATGGGCCTTCTGCCAGCCAGAGTTCTGGCACATACTAACGTTGCTTTTGGAGCATAACTAGGAGTGTGTTTGGCAAATCATGTACCAATATAATTATTCTTTTGTCTTGTACTTTTTCTTATGTTCAGAAGAAAGCCCACATCTGCTAACGTTCCAGGATGATAAGTCACCTCAGTTCACTTCAGTGACATTGTACTACATTTCTTCTCTCAATAATGTAATAACGTCACTGATGCAAACTGCTGGGGGAGGATGTTACAGTGTACACACAAAAATATGGATTGTAAATATCTTTAGTATCATTTTAAATAGAAAAAAATATTTGTCCTAAAATATATATATATGTTGATGTGCCCAGTGAAATATGCTGACACAGGACAGAGACAGGGAAATCAGGACATTAGCAGATGCTCTCACAAACTTCCAGAAGAGAAATCTGGCTGCTGGTGGCACTTTTGAATGTTTGAGCAGATTCAGCTTTGGTGTGGGGTCACAAAGTTAAGAGCAACTTCACATGAAGGAAAAAGTGGGATCTAAGAACCTAACCTCAAGCTTTTTGTCTAGTGTAGACAAGTCTGCAACATATAACGACAAGGGCCAAATTCCAAACTCAAGTTATGCCCTGGAGGGAAGTGATAGATGTGAAATACTGGTAGTGAGAGAAAATAAACCACATCCAAGCTACTGTACTTGAGCCAAGAGGGAAGTGATAGAAAGATAAAATGGAAGACTGATCTAGCCACTGCAGTTCTCAGGGGCCAGAAAGTAGGGGAAGGAAAAGAATGGACACAGCTGTGCATATAGTCTTCCCAGATCACTGCCTGAGCATGGTTATATCTCTGTACACACTCCCAAAACAAGGAAGGGCACGGTGACCCAGGGATCTCTTGGTGCCAACTGGCAGATGGCTCAGTGGTGCAGAAGGGTTACAGGGATCCCCTGGGTCTGGTATCTACATACTAGTTTGCCAATCAGTGTCATGTAATGTCTCTACTGAAAGTCTATGTTACACTGATCCTCATAATTGTTGTGAAATGTATGTGCAGATAATATGAAAGGAGTTTTGTATATATACACTGAAAATTATGTTCTTAAGGTCTGTGACTTGGAGGGGGGGTGAGAAACAGATTTATTTCAGGCAGAAGATTTTAATCTATCAGTTTATCTATATGTAAATTGAGTATTGTATATGTCACGCCTATTTATGGTCTGAGCAAAATTCTAATCAAGTGACTGCAAAGTCTCCTCAGGGGTAGGAGGAGGAGGAGGAAGTGAGATCCTAGACAGGAAAACAGAAACAGCACTGTTTGCAAGTGAAGACCATGGATTTTTGGATTACAACTGTCCAGACGCAGTTTTACTGAGGTATGAAGATGACGGGGTGCTTGCCTCATGAATGGAAGATCACAGCCAATCCTGGCCGTAATGTGCTGGAAGAATTTGAGGTGAGTTTTTGCTCTTTATGAAATGACAATGTCTTGGAAGCTAAGTTTAGGCTCCAGTATACATGCTATGATTTTCTTTTACATGTAACCCTTTGTTTCCAATATTTCAGCTTGCCGTCATTGAACCCATTCTTTGTTACAGAAACTTATACTTGCTTTCCCGATAAACCAGTCTAAGTGCTGTGTGTGAAGAAGAGCTGTGTTCTAGGAGTAACTGGTAAACTGTGGTGTCTCGTTCCTTTGAGAACAGAGGATCTGGGAATTCTGTGAGTGTCCAGTGGATCAGATACTGAGCATTCCAGGCAGACACTTGGATGACTAGGGTGTTGGAGTGTGCCTATTCTTAACCTGTACAGAGAAAGCGAGGCCTGTGGAGGCCTGGAAGGCAGCGCTTGCATTGTCAGAAGCTGGTGGTGTCAAGGTGCTGACTCAGGCAAGCACAGACAAGGCTTCCTCATGTTAAGGGCAGGTGGTAGTGAGATGCTCACAACCAAGGGGACCCTGGAGAAGCATCAACACAAATGGAACCTAATGTATTTTCAAAGAAATTAAGCTCAGCCAAATAGGTAGCTTTAATGTTCAAAGACAAGACTGATTTGCAAACAGAACTAAGTTTCCAACTTAAAAATATTAATTGTTTTAACACTATGATTTATCCCTTGGCTGTGTATCTGTAACATCTGATAGCTCTTCAGAGTAACGACAGCATGTTGTACTGACAGAAAATGTCCACAAAGTGTACTTTTGTGCCATTCACAATACATTAAGGTAACCTGAGGAAGCCCATTCCCTGGCTTTTCTATCAGTTACTCATAAAGGAAATGTTTACTCTGTAAAAAATGTATGTTCATCCTACCTACCATACAGTGCTAATATTGCCAGATTTCTGCTTTATCCTCTTCTACGCTGCTTAGATAACAAAGCAAATGAGACTGTCCAGATTAGTGCTGTCACTGATGTGTGAAATGTAATGAAAACAAACAGTTTTATCTCAGTATCATACACTGATGCTCCTGCAATGCAGAGGGAAGGGGAAAATCATTTTAACTAGTCCATGGCACAGACATGACGTAGACGCCATAAAGGATTATGGTTACAAAATCAAGGGCTATGTTTTTTTAAAAATAATACCCGACACTAAAAAACTAACTCATCATATTGCCACAGGAATACAAGATTACAGGTTGGATTCTGATCACACTTGCACAGATTTTACTCTCGCGTCATTATTGACTTCATTGCTGTTACTTCTGATCTGCCTCATTAAGTGAGATCAGAATTGGGCTCTAACTACTGTAGGATGCAGCACACTTTAATGCAAAAAATTAATGCCACTAGGATTCACAGTACCTGCTGTCACATATGATAATCTGTTTTAGTTTAGCAAAGGTTTTTTCTAGTAAGTATGAGAGGTGACAAATTCACCCCAGTGCAGAGCACTCATGCCACACCCTCTGCGCACTACGGCCCACATGAAGGGCTCAAATAATCCCTCCAAACTGGAGTGAACGTCATTCTAGACGATTCTGTTAAAAATGTATCCTCAAAAACTGGATTCAGCTTGCATCACTGATTAAGAATATCACAGGAAGTGGAATGTATCTCTCACATCTGCATTTAGTCATCTTTACTTCTGCATTGATAGGCATAATGTGCTGGGGACAAAAGCTATGGTCCTGGAAACCAATTCTAGATATACTCTAATGCAGCTTGCAGTCAGGTAGCAGATAAGCGTCATGTCCAGATGACCCACAGGTGCTCAGACATTGAGACGCTGAAGTGAACACTGCTGTCTATAAAATCAAGATGACCTTTACCTTTGACTTATCTAAACACCTGGTGCAGTTTCTTAAAGCAAACCAGAAGTTTTATCTTGTAAGGATCTACTATAAGGAGCTCAGTCTGCAGAAAACTGATCTGGGGACTCATGAACATGAAATCTTGAAGGTGACATGTTAAGGAAGCAGGAGGACTGTGGTATGAGATTGGCCGCTGATCTTTTCTAGAGGATCAGCAATTCCTCTACTAGTAATAATGCCAGGCACATAAAAAAAAAAGCACTGAGAATTGTCTGTTTGTATTTTAGTTTAAGATTTTTCTGTTCATTAGTTACGATGAAACACGCACTTAGCGAAGCCCAGGTTTTCCAACAACATTTTTCAGATCAAGACATTACCTATTTGTAGGCATTGAGGCAAGTTCCACCAGTTTACCTGATATCAAGATACATTCAAAAATTATCAATTACTTCCATTATGCAGAAGGACCCAAATCATTTGTTATTTGTGACGCTGGCACATCAGATGCCAGCTCATGCCAATGTCCCTGGGCCTCAAGTGAACACTACCAAATGCATAGCTGGAAACTAGTCTGAGTCATCTATGTGTTAGTATTGCTAACATCGGTATTAGACTTGGAACAATGTGTTTAGTCTTTAGTAAATTGCTGCATGCATTAATCTCATTTGTGCTATCTGTCACCCATACTGTAAGGTAAGACTTAAGTGTTTGTTCTGTAACTGTAAAATATATTTGATCTGAAACTGCAAAACCAGTCAGGAAAGAAGCATCACTAAGTGTGAACTACTGGTTTGCACCCATGAGGAAGGGTTATTTATGGCCCATCAGGAAGGCCTATTGAATCCAAATGGTACATTGTAAACCACCAAAGAACAAGGACTTTGTTGATTGCTCCTGGCACACTTATGAAGAGGGGGACGTGCAGAAACATTTGTCCCATCAGTTTGGACTCTATGGAAATGGAAATAAAAAGTCTCTGACCAGAAGGAATTAGGGTCTTTTTATGCTGTTTGGACTCTTAACAAGCAAAGATTCCTAAACATGAAGAAGAGATATCTAGGAGTAGCCTGGGTTAGCTTTAAAGGATCTACAAAGCTAGCATATTTCAGCAGCTCTATCATCATCTGAAACCTAAATCTGCAACTCATTTGTGTGTATACGTTTACCTGTTTTAATAATATTAATCACACTCATTTCTTTTTCTTAATTAATAAATCCTTAATTAATTTATCATAGGTTTGGCTACAAGCATTTTCTTTGGTGTAAGATATAAGGTGCAAATTGACCTGGGGTAAGTGACTGGTCCTTTGGGATTGGGGGTGACCTGAGTATTTTGTGATCTTTGGTGTAAAGTGACCATCAATCACAGAGTCAAGCTTGCCTGGGTGGCAAGATAGATCAGTGTGCCCAAGGGGACTGTCTGTGATTCCATGTTAAGGATGTATATTGCTTGAGGAGTTTACATATTGGTTGGTGAAATCTAAGTTCTGAACTCACAACCAGTTTGGGGTTTGTCCCAGCTTCTTAACGATCTGCCCTGAGGTTGGTATTCCTGCTCCTGTGACGTTATTAATGATGATGATGATACAATAATCCAAGCCTCTTTGTTTTTCCCACAAGTGTTCATGCAATGTAGAGTTGCTATCTTGGCAAATGACAAATTACAAGATATCTTTTGCCAACCCTTTTAGAATTATTTTAGCCCCTAATCAAGTAAACACATGACATCAAAATGAAAAAATGTGTTAGTCCATTAAAACAAATGGTGTGATGTAGATCTAACAGAATGTAAGCCAGATATATATTTAGCTAACATTTTATACTTAAAAGGACCTTCAGAATCAGTGGTAGGGAAGCTTGTAACAATGTTAAATTTTTTTTGAGTACAGTCTGTTGGGTTTTTTTTTGTTTTTTTTTAAATAGAGATTACTATCTAGACAAATGCTTCAGTGTCTGTTTCACATTTATCAGAACTTTTATGGGAGTAAATGGAGACAAGCTTTGATATTAGAGGCTAAAGATAAGAACAACACCCTTTACTGTGGGTATCTTGATTGCTATAGCTGTGCAAATTTATACTTTGTTTTCATCCTCCTCCTGGTGAAAACACCACCTGTTGTGCTCACAGTATTTTAATCGCCATTAATTTGTTGAAGGATTTACACTGCAACTGATTAGCAGTAGATTTCTAACCACTTCCTGTCTGAGGTTGAGTCTTCATCTCACAGTTCATATGCAGATCAACAGAATTATTTAACACTTAACACTTTTATATAGGTCTACTCTGCTTCAGGTGCCTGGAATATATTTCTATAGCATAAAGGTTTAAAAAACAATATAAATATGCTGCTTTGAGTAACACACAAACTAAATATATATATGCAACAACTGTCAAGTAGTTAAGTAGTATACATGTGGCTGTAAAGGTGTAACTAGGGCTATACTTTTATCATTAATGTTTTAAGGACATAAAGAAGTTGTCGCTCATTCATATCAATGTATGCACAAATAAACTGAGCCTTTAAAACAAAAACTGTACTATAAAGCGTGACGTTTAAAAATCTCAGCTGCCACCTTTGACCTCCTTTTGTTGGTGAGACAAGCTTCTCAGCTAACACAGAGCTAAGCTTGAAAGCTTGCCTCTTTAACCAGCAGAAGTTTGTCCCATAAAAGGTATTACCTCACTCACCTTGTCTCTCTAATATTCTGGGACAAACACAGCTAAAATAGCACTGCATGCTTTTGACCTTCAGCCGTCAGTGAAGCAGAAATTATATTACCAGGGAATTTAAAGATATTTTAATTCTGTCACTGAAAAACTTAGGTAAGACCATAAAAAATATGGGCCCAGTTCTCCTGGCCATGGAAAATACTTTTGGCATGGCAAAGACCCTCCCAAAACACCATGTGAAGCTGTTGTACGGTTATCACAGGTTCTTCGTGCTAAAGCAGTTATGGTGGTTACATGGAAGTGGGCTGGCAAAGGACATTCAGACCATGAATCTGCATGGAACACACAGAACACAAGCTTACACCTTACAGACCCCCAGCCAAACCTGACAAGGACTTGTCCTTCCCATATGTCCAACCACTCACTCTGCCCCCAAAACTCTATTGCAACCCTCTTTAAAGAGTTAATGCTGCTCCCAGCATTGATCTCTGTAACTATATGCTTTGGAGTTTTCTGTTGGTGGAGGCATACAGCAGATCCTCCTCTACCCAACAGCTCCTTGCTCACCAACGTGCCCTCCCCTCCCCCCCAAACACACACACACACACACACACACACACACACACACACACACACACACACACACACACACACTGCAGAGCCCCAGTCTACGATAGCTCACTGCAAAGGGGTGGTCCAATCAATTTTTTTTCTAGGCCCTCTCCCATTTATGCTTTTATTAATAGGGTGAGCTATGCAAGCCTGGCATCTAGGAGTTACTTCATACTTTGATTATTTGCTCTTTAATTCTACACAGAATTGCTCTGCTGGTTGTTTTTCAGTTTGGACTGTGCAACTGAAATGTCCTCATTTGATCCAGTCTAACAGATACATATCTTAGCTTATCATACATAGGGATGTGCCAGCCTTGAAAAACCCTCATGACTCATTCCTAAACAAATTTAAAATAGAAATGATATGAGCTGTATTCCTTTCTTTATGCCAGCGGTCCCCAAACTTTTTTGGTCCGTGCTCCTCCTCCCTCCCCAAATCTGGTTCGCACCCTTTTGGTAGCTGGGGGCCAGACCTGTGGCTGAGGCCACAGTTTGGAGACCACTACTTTATGCTATTAAGAGATTTATAGGTAGATTGTGTTTAAAAAGAACAAAATAAAGCAAATTCAAATAAAGCAGTGAAGTACATCAGGGCTGAATTTGAGCCACTGCCTTTTATTTTGATTCTCAGACACTGTCATCTGCTGTCTTCCAGTTTTGTTTCTATTTTATGCTCAGAAGGACTGCAATAGTTAGCCTGCACTAAGGAAATGAAGGGTGTAAAGGGAAACACCATAAACAATGTTTCATATTTTTTAGACCTTTGTTTAGTTTTTTTTATACTAATTCAGAATTGGCTCCATTGGTGCCCCATTGCATAGGCTCCCTGGCTCCCTCATTATTTATGAGACCCTATTTTGACTTTCTGATCAACCCAGTTGCCTAATCAACTTCTTAACTTGGAAAAAATATCTCTGGTTTTGTATTTATGACCATTTATTCAGTTTTTATGATTCATTAGAGGCAAAATGTATTATTCTTTAGCCTGTCTAAAAACCTGAAGCTTCAGGTTATAATCAGACTCTGTTTTCTACAACATTTATTGCCTTTTAGTGAGTCCAATTTTCATTTTAAGAAAAGTGCAGTGGTGCTTGAAAAATATGTGATGATTTGCAAGGGTGCTAAAAGTATCAGCAACAATTCTGATAAATGCATCATGATTCTGCATGCATTAGTCATACAGAATACTTCGTACTTAAAGGCTAATTAGAATTCAAGTCAGCAAGATACTTGCTTTTGAGGATAACAGTAAAAACATTTGTTGTAATAAGAGTCTCATTTTTTCCTGAAGGCAGCCAACTTTTGCAATGATTGATCTGCTAAATTATTGGAAGAAAAGAATGAGACTGTACAGTCTGTCCAAAAAATTGTTTCCCTCTAAAACCAAGTTTGATGATAAATTTAAGGGGTTTTGTTGCTAACATTAAAAATGAACTGCAACTGTTTTTACTCATTTATGACTATCTAAAATCAAGAAAACATTTTCTGTGTGGCATTACATCATAAGAGTGTTTTCCGTTTACTGTTTTGACGTCTCCATTATGGCTGATAAAATCCCTGATTTCTGTGTCTGCTAATTGGACTCTCCGATTACGCAACTGGACTCGAAATTTGGACTGACTTTATCCAGCACAAAGAAGCAAATTAAAAGACACTGTAAAACAGTTTCTCCCTACAAGATCAATCTATTAACTTGTAACAGCTTTTGGGGAAACAGAATTCACATCCTGTGTTTCAGTTACTTATGTTTTACCGTTTTCTCACTTCCCTAGTACTTTAGTGTCGTTCCCAGGAACGAAAACCTGGCTTTTGTGAATGTAGAGGCTATTGTTTCTAATGGATTACAAATAATTGCATATATTCTGAGGAATGCTATAGTACATGCCCTTGCCATCTGCAATGGTTAGTCATTATTCACAGCCAGTGTCAATGATAATTTCATATTCTGGGTTTGATTTTCAAAATTAGGTCTGGGCAATAACATGCCTAATTTGTGCAATTACCACAGTCACATAAGGAAAGTAGATAAGTGGGCATGCAAATGTACAGTTAGCTGTGTAACTACTTTCTATGCATTCAACTACCTGATTTATGCATGTATTGCATTCCTGGTAACTGCATATTCAAACTAGTTGTACAATTGTGTATTATTTCTGCACATGTAAATCCACGTACTTTTCCATCTACTTTTAAAAGCAGGCCTATAAATCCATGTAACAAACAGTGTAAACCCTCCTGATATTACTTCCAGCCACTGTCAATTTTTGTCATGACACATCCTTCATTGAACTCTACTCTCCAGCGTTTGACTTACACGCACTATCTATTTTTTCTGCCCCCAGTGATGACCTACCCTCCAGAACATCATTATTTGGATGAGGAAAGGGATAGGAGTTAACAGGGATTTCAAATCTGGGCAAATGCATATGAGGAAGCAGCACAAGTGTTCACAAAAGATAGCCTGAGGTTGAATTTCTGCAGCTTTCAATGACATCAGTGAGATGTTCAGAACTTCTGAAAATCAGAGGATTTTTACTTACATGCCAATAACTGGCTGAGCTGGTCTGTTTAGAGGGGTTCAAGATACAGCTTTGACCTTTTTCTGACTTCTGCCCAGAAAGAAGGAATTTCTGGAGTGATGGTCTCTAGGACCAATAAGTGTTCTATGCTTGGCAGCAATGCATGGGGGCAAAGACAGCAGAGATAGAAGAGTTCCTTTTTTTCCCAGTAAGGGAGACACCAAGGAAAAAGTAAGACTTGTACATTTTTCTAAAGAGAGAAAGAGAAAGGAAAATCTGAAGAAAGCAGGAATCGCTTGTGGATTCCCCTCCAAAGAGACCCAGGCAGAGGATCTACCATGCCTTAGAAACCTGTTCAGCCCCCCTAGTGCCAGAAGACAGAGCAAGGACTAAACAGACCAGGCCCAAGGAAAAGACAATGGAGAGTAAGTATCTCCAGGGAAAGAGAGTAAGCCTAAATATGGGATTTAGGACCCTAACTTTAGGCTCCCCAGGTTTGAAAATTTTGGCTTTCGTTTTTAAAGTTTTGTCTGCATGGAAGTCACTTTTCTATTGAATGAAAAATTTATTTGACTCTTATAGAAATTAAAACTTTGATTCTGATAAGTGTTACATATTTCAAACATGATTCTTAGGTCGCTAAGTCCTACCATGTAAGCAGGGAACAAGATCCTGGGATATAGTAAGAGAAAAATAGTGAAATTCAAATACAAAACATAAATGAAGGTTGGAATTGTTTTTGCTTTAGCTAAAGCAAATGTGGGCCAGATCCTGAGGTCCTTTTCCAGTTTTTACTGAGTCCTCACTCAGGCAGAAGTTCCAGTGATATCAATTCCAAGCAGCTGAGAACAGAGTGTATTGGCTGGGATCTAATTTACATGGCCTATGTAAGCAACTACATAGAAAGATGTAGGTGACTGAATATTGGCAGCTCTGCCAATAATCTCTTAGCAATTCCTACAGAGTTGAGAATAGAGCAAACTGTTATAAGTAGGTCTCTCTATGTCACCAAACAAGTAGGGCAGGGAAGCAAAATCCTTCAATGGGAGTTTGCTTGAATAAGGGCTAATTAAAAACTCAACTGGGACCTCAACATTTGCCTCAACACTTGTCTCATAAAATAAGAGGAACAAGACGACAGACATGCCCAATGTTAATGGAAAGCCTATTCTCACATGATATACTATATCGGGCCAAGTGTTGCAAACAGTTTATGTTCTGATAAAGGTTACGCTGGGATGATATCAAAGTTAATGACTGTTAATTAAATGCCACAAAATTTAACAAGGCAACAGAATACCTTGAGAGAAGGTCTAGAGACCACAAATGAATTAAATAACAAATGCCTTCAATTTCAATAGGTAAGCTGTTGTGTATGTATATTTTATGACTTCTTGAAGAGTAGGATGCAAAAACTACATTTTTGTCTTCCTGAAAGTACTTGGCATCCTTTTGACATCAGTAATAGAATCATTCTAAGGGCTGGGATGTCACAGAGATGAATCAATATTCTGTGTTTAGGTGCTCTACTCATTTTCTGAATGACATGAAGGAAAACGTTCAGACGCTCATTAAGTTTCCAGCCATTCCTAAACAGCAACAGGTGGTCAAGAAAAGTTTCTACAGCATGTCACAGCTGGCTTCATCAGTGTCTCGGAAACAACTGACTGCAGTTCTGTACTCTCTATGGCACCAGACTGACAATGAAAGGGATGAAAAGATCAGGAAGCACTCCCAAACATCCAAATGTACATTGTGAATGAACCTAAGAAGAAAATTAATAATGTCTTTGCCACATATACTGAATGTGATACACGTGTGCCTTTCAGATATTACCACTCATTCAGATTGAAATCATGTTCAATCAGCCTCTAACTGGCTATCTGGAAGGTATACTGAATTCTCACATTAAATAATTAATCGAATGATTGTGCAATAGGAAGTTGAAACTTTTCTACTCACTGATACTTATTAATATTGTAAGTGACTTTGGCTACTCATTCAAAAATATCTTAATGGATCCCTTTACGAATGTACTAAATCCAGCACAAGAAAGATAAGATGCAGCTTGAAAGGTGTAATTCATTGATTGAAATGGCCTCTGAGTTTACAAAGTTTATGCAAAGATTTCTTTCAAACTTGTACCATAAATAGCGTGCTTGATATTTATAGTTTCATACTGTGTTTCATTATACAGCCTGCCAGAGCAGACAGGTTCAGAGGAGATTAACTGAGAAGAATTTGTAGATGAAATAACACATTTAAGGAACGGAAAAGGTTAAACCTCTTATTTATTACATGGCATCCATAAAACAGGAGAATGCCTGGGTGTTGTGTACTTCATCAGAGTTACTAGAATAGAAGACTTTAAGTGAAGCTTTTTTAGAATTTGGTGGAACAAATGACAGTCTCCCTTACCCTGCTTCTCAAATGCCACAGAGAAGCCTATGTGTATCAGTTTGTAGACTTTCAGCCAGTTCGAAAGGGATTCGGAACACATCAGAACTGCCAATATGCTCCTCAGGCATCTGCATCGTTCTGCATTATACATAGATGTGGGCCAGGTTACTCTGAATTTGATCATTCACTTTGTTATTTCTTCATTCACTTGATTGACTCATGCAAGGTAGCTTCCTATCTCTTAATGTTCACTTGATCCTCTCTTCTGGATTCAGTTTTCCTTTGACAGGTTACACAGTGTTATGTTCCCCTGAGGTTTTGGTCGGGAATGCAACTTTAACTGGTGTCCAGTGCTCCATGAGAATCTGTGCATTGTAGATACAATGCCGTTACCTATCCTACCACTGCTGCTCACCTTTGAGGTGGCAATGGCTGGCCACAAGGTCCCTAGGGAAACAGCATTTGCAAGCATCTTGAACAATGCCACACACATCCAGGCCGGCTTTTCACCACTAAGGGCCTGTTCCATTCAATATCGCCCTGTTCTATTCTATATCACAATCATCACCATACTATCTAAACACCTAGAGTTCAGTACTGAACTGGCTGGGAACCGAACCTGCGTTTCCCACGTGGCAGGTGTGAATTCTGCATTGAACCCTGCATTATTCCAGCAGAAGCCAGCCTCGTGCAGAGGCTTAATGCTGGAAAACATTTGTTCCACAATATTCAAAACTTTTAATGCTTCATCCATTTCTCACCACATTAACCTTTCGTTTCTCAAGTGGCCCTAGCTATGCCCCTCTTCCTGCTGTCCTTATTTCCAATAGGATAGTATGTGAAGAGCAAAAAGCCCAAATAAAGGCTGAAGGTGACGGCTTTCTCATAGGTTTGAAACAGCATTACGCAAAGGGCACTAGGGAATTTTTCGTGCGCGGCAACTGGGTCCACACAGACAATTCGTGCACAGGAGGCAACAGCCCTGTAGAGTCATATCCCAGCTCGCCACACACTAAATGTTCATCTAGACGTGCCCTTAGAGATATTTTTTAATTAGTTTTAGATTTTTTGTGTCCAGCTGTCAGCACAGTTAGCGACAGTCATTGGAGTCTTTGCAGATCACCTGTCGTATAGTATCAATAACCATGAATCAAAGGGTGCTTGGAAGAGAATTCACTATTGTGGATTCTCCTCTTAAGAAATCCAGAAACAAAGGAAATTCCTTTCTAGGAACTGAATCCATACTTGGAGATGCAACTCAAGGAGCTTCATCTTTCTCTTCATTAAAATGTATATGTTGCAACAGGAACTATCTCAAAAGTGCTCTTTCTACTAGAAGAAGAAGTTACTGTAACTAGATCTTCTAGCTGGGTCCCTCATAATCTCAGGTTTTTCAGTGCCCAAAGCCAGCTCTGATAATTGCTCTTAATATGCTGGCAGTAGCCTGCAACTGTACTACATTATGGGCACACTAGACAACAAATGTTATTTCTATACTGACTTTCCAAAGTAGATAGAGAAAATTATTGAAGGTGTTTGTTCATATATATTAAGTTCGCATCTACACAACAAATTTAACAATTCTGGAGGATCCATTTGCAACCCAGTCTTTCACACCATAATTAAAACATGGTTCTTTCTTACAGAAGAGACAGGACCTAACATAATTTCTATCTCCAGGTCCTGCACTTTTCAGTATTGAGACACATAAATCCACATTTTAAACTGAGCACACACGCTCTTGTATGTGTAAGATGTCCCATCAACTCCCCTTATAATTCTCCACAAGCGAAAAATGGACACTAAGTTAAAGACTGTGGCACTTGACAATTATCATTGAGAAAGCTACTGAAAATGTTATAGATCCTAGAGGAAAGCCAGGTCCCACTGAAATAAAAGAGAAACAATCAACCCATGCAGCTCACATTCATAACAATTAAATCTGCTCACTTTTTATAGTATAAGGCAGTATGAATCAAACTGAGTTCCCATATAATTGGCAGCAACTCCCAATACAACACTTATGTCAGGGCTAAACTGACTGCATGTCTTTTATAATATTTTGCTTAAAGATAACAGGCAGCCTGGAAGTCAGTAGATAAACCAGTTATTGGTCCACAGACTGTCTGACTGCTTAATGGCAATACTGCATAAAGTCTTATTAACTATTTTGACTTGTCAATGGAAATTACTAATAAACAATGAGAGCACAGACTATTTTTGCTCACAGACAGCTGTTTCTCCACAATTTGTGAATAATGAAGACAGTTCTCTGGTTGCTAGCTTTGCATGTTCTGTAGATGGTTCTGTAGATTATTCTGTAGATTACTGGCAAATACTCATTAAACTGTAGACCAAACACCTCCTGACAAGCCTCCTGAATTAAACAAAAATGTAAAAAAGACATTTTTTCAAGTAGTTCAGGGTTGTTTTTTTTCAAAGCAAGGTGATGTTTTACTGCACATTTAAAGTGTAAGGCATATTGTTTATTCATTCATACATAGATGATCAATTTTCTGTGTAAGGCCTCCATGTGACACAGATACCACTACACAGAGATTATAATTGTATTTACCTTTATCCCAGGGAGTCCAGGAAGCCCAGGGAGACCTGGTTCACCCTACACAGGAAAATTACATAACATTACAGAACAATATTCAGAAAACAACCAGATATACACTGTAGTAGGTATAGAGAGAGATCACACACACTGTATGTGATTGCGATTCAGTTCAGGGATCACAGATACTCAGGCCAACACAATGTACATTAAAAAGCTTGCTAACCTAGAAACAGCACTATACTGTTCAAACTGAATGCATAAATTTAGTTTCCTAAATCTATATTTAAGGACCTAAATATCTCCTATGGATTGAGGAGCTTAACTAGATACAAAGGATGAAAATATTGGCCAATATTTTTATCAAAAGGAGAGGAAATAGAATTTAAAAATAATATACACACTGAGATTTACTGCATTTGCAATAATCTATCCCCTATTTGATTATTGGCTGCTTATGGGGCTGTGTAACTGTCCAGTTTAGCTATAAAGTGACTCAAAAGAGCACAATTTAATTTGCATTTTCAGGAGGATTACTCAATTACAATTATCTATTGTTTTTATAGAACTATCAACACACACCCCCCCACACCACAAAATACTATAAGCAAATAAACTAGAATTACTTCTCATAATAAATACTGGGCTTATTTAGCACTGCAATAAAAAGGAACAAAATGACTGTACTTTCAAGAAGAATATGTGTAACAGGAATTGAAGACTGAACACATTCATTTTGGAATAAGTTGATATTTTTCTATCTGTGGTAGAGATGGACAAGCACACATTTGCACGCATCCACTCATCTAAAGATGTTAGTTGAAATGATGCTGGAACTGTCTTCTTAGGAGAAGGAAAAACAGTCAACAACAAGAATCAAAGGGTTTTAGGAATACAATGGATGTAATAATTCTGATTTCAAGGGCAAAATGATTATATTAAGAACAGACAGTAGATTTCAGTCAACATAGAGATGGAACTGAAACAAAGGTCAGGATCTGAATATCCCTAAACTATAGGGAAGATCAGGTCCAAACTTTGTAGCCGGTCCCTACCTCTATAATGAGTTGCACTAAACTCTAGATTCATGCATTCCTGAACTGTACAGAAAGCTGATCTCAATTTTGTGGTTTGGGCATGTGCATAGAGATTACAACTTCATACAAATTCCTCAGTTTACATAAACAATTGCACTATATTTTTGTGTCATAATATTAAAATATACTTGAAGAACTTCTAGCAAATTTACAGTCTGCCACAACAAAACCAAAAGAATAGTTGATTTGAAAATTGATTTGCCAAATGAAACAATTCTTAAACATTTTGGGAGGATCCAATACCAGTTTCCCTGTAGATTTCAGTCATTCCAGAATTTTAACAATTCTTTTTGACTGAAGCTACTGAAAAGGACAATCCACACTGAGAATTTTACATGTGAGACAGGACCAAAGAATGGAGGACAAGATATCATTTTCAGCAGATTAAGTTAGCAGCTGATACACTGCCTACCATTGTCTAACAGAAACTGGGCCATTACTCCCGTCTAAAGAGTAATTCACTATCCTGTCTAAACAGGATGCATTACATTCACTCTTGACATAGTAGCCCAAATGTTCTACTCCATCTTTTATTTTCTTGCATGAGGAATCAGATACGTTAATGAAACAAAGATATTAATACTGTAATCTGCTAATTACTGTTGCTAAAGTGAATGTGACTTTTTCTCCTTCTGTTTTAGAATAAGCAAAATTCACTTCTACATATAAATGTTTAACGATGATAATTAATAAATCTTTTATTATTTTATTTCTACTGCCATGGCATGCATAGGCCACAATCAGCGCTCAGGACCCCACTGTACTAGGCACTTCGCTCACATATAACAAAAAGACAGCCAAATTATAAGTAATCTAACCTAGGTGATTAAAATGTACTCTTCAAGGCAAGACTTTTTTTAAACACAGAAGAATTAAAAGCATATTTCAATTACTAATGTTCTATTATGAAGCTCCCTGTATTTCCATTCCTTAACCATTTCCAAAATATAAGTTTCATAAAATTTATGAGAGTAAATGATTTCAAGAACAAACATAAGGTGAATACAAACTGCAGCCTATCAAACTAAAGTAGACAAGTATCCTAAATTGATGTATAACATATATAATGTACATGGGCTACCTCTCTGATGTATATGGCAAACCTAACCTTTTTTCATACATTCATACACAGATGTACTTCATTCATATATATGAAAATACACTTACATATGAATCAACACATAAATAAAATTAAATAGACTATATGGTCCAAAATTCCTCACGGTGTCCTTTTTATTATTTTATGGCTCCAATTCTACATTGAGTTCTGGGACTTCAGGGGGCCTCTCCACACATATCTAGTCTAGTAAATACCAACGGAGGATCAAATTCTTAGTATTTAATCAGAGAAAACTCCCATTGGGCGCTGTAAAAATAGATGTACATTCTGAACTTGTCCCCATAAGAGGAGAGAACAAAAGTATGGGAAAAACTGACCTTTGTCACAGTTTATGCCTATATGAACATTTCTCGTTGCTAGTTTTCTTGTATCTTCATTATATTTACACTCACACAGTGATTCTCATTTAAAATGGGATATTTAAATGTAGATGGATATGTATTCATCCACTAATCTGTATTTACATAAGAATGGTCAAACCCCTCATTCCAAACTTACCACTTATTCAAGAAAAGTTCCGGATTTAGCTCATATTCTCTATTCACAGGGAAGTAAAAATATTACCCTCTTATCCACATTACAGATCTTTTATTCATTGCAGTTTAAACTTCTACTGCACGTTCTGCACTTGTTCTATGTACTGAACTCAGCCTGGTGTGGTTTGGAGTTCCCTGTATTATGGATTACAGAGTATACAACAAAGATCTGCACTGCAGTGGATAAAATACCTTTACTCTGGACCAGAGAGGAGAATTTTTCTCACAGAGTCAAATTTTTAAAGAGCAGAAGCAGAAGTGCACATGTGCATTTGTGTAAGAAACTGGTTAATTGTGCATGCAAAGAGATATTTTTATGAGCAATAACCTGTTTGTTTTGCACATTCCATTGACCAATATGTTCATGTAAGTACAAGTGCTTATGAACCTCAGCATCTAGTCCTTTAAAACTTTGGTCTTTCTTGTTTCAGGTGATAAACTGTTTTTATTTACGGTATTATCCTGACATCAATTTCTTAGTATTACATTTATAGTGACCTCACCAAAAACAGATTTTTGCCTCCAGATTGTAAGGTTTGAAAAAATATATAAAATGAAGGGAAACAAATGGGGTAGGTGGCACAATGCATAAATCTACAAGCCTTTTACCTCCAAAGTCTTGACTTACAGTAGATCAGAAGCAAAATACGTTCAGTGGTTTCAAAGTAGCCACTAGCCCACATCACAAAACAATCACTGAGCTTAGAAAGACTGGCAATCTATGCTCCAGTGTGGCCTGATGCTGAAAGTGGAGGATGTACTGTCGGTCAAGACTGAGGAGCATTGGAAGGGTGGTGTAAGGAAATGTGCACTGATTCTGCAAGGTGCCAAAGATCTCAGTGCCTTTAAGGATCATGCCCCAATTCACTCTTAAGTTTAAAAAAAGAGAACTATAAAAATGCAGAGAGAGAATGAGAATTCAAAATATTACTGGCAATGTAAATGTTTGAGACTAAACCCTGGCACTTTTGAGGTCTTCCAGAATGTGGAAGCAATATTTGTATTATGTCATCTGTTTACATATTACATATTACAATACCTTTATTCTCCCAATTCTATTCCAGTGACGCAAATTCTGTGTATCCATCGTTTTTCTTTGTATAACATCATATGCAACCACATAAAGACAACTCATCATCTTGTAAAACTCTAAATTAATGTGGAGTTCATGGCTACTGGTTATTTATCTATTTTACATCTATTATATCAAACCTGATTGTATTGGACAGTGAGATTCAATAGCTTAATGATAAATCACTGCTAGTTGTTCCCTGGCTGGCAGGCAGCAAATGAGAGTATGAATCTAAACATTTACAGTGTATTCTGTAGTTTATTATTCAAGTAGAACATATAATGCACGATATGCAATGATTCTATAAGTTAGCTAGTTAAAACTGCTTTCACTAGCTTTCCTAATTAAAATTGAGTTTTACTGGCAAATTTAATTTGCATATCATAATAGTCTTATAAAGTCTGTTCAGTCTGTTACAAATCATTACAATTAAAATTTGCCAAGTAGAGAAATTCAGCTTCAATTTTTTCTTTTATCGATGTTTTAAAAATGAGTTCTCAGAGTTCCATATGGCCATAACAAGGAATGGAGTTTTAGCATATAGCTGGCCTGATATTCCCTATATAGAGTATTTGATTTTACTTCTCCCCTGACCTGAGTACTGGAAAATTGCCAATGTTCTCCTGTTGGGATGAGGGAGAGGTTTCTTGCTCTAGAAGAGGCAGGGATGGTGAAGGGTTGCTCCCAGGGAACCCTGTAGGCTCCAGAAGGAAGCCAAACTGATACCACACACATCTCAGGATTGTAATGTTGAAATCTAACCTCTCCTTAGTGTTCCCCCCAACACCTTCAGGCTCCTTGAGGAGATACACTGTCACTAGCTCTCTCATCTGTGCCTGCATCCTATCCTCCTCTGAAAAAGGGTAGCAGGCAGCGGAGCTGCTTGCTCCAGACTTTCCAAGGCCTGTGTTTGTTTCCACCAGTTTAGCTCTCCCTGCTAGTACAAGTGAAAAAGAACATCCAGCTCCCTAGTCAATATTTATTTCATCTTAATGAGGTATAATAAAGTACTATAATTTGCAGGTCAATATTTAGCCAAACATGCAAGGGTAAGTTGTCAATATTCAGACGCAGAGACATTCTTTGTTAGTTTTGGACTGCTGAGATAGCGCAAACTATCAATGTGGAAAAAAGTGCCCTATAATCATAAGAGGGGGTGGATTATTCTAATTCTCACTTTTCATTCTAACTACTGTCATTCTTATGATAGTTTTCAAAACTCAAAATGCTCATAAACAAAATGGGCGCTGACCTTGAGCAATCTGTTAAATTGAACTATCTTGCAATCATTGCTATTACCAAACAAGCAATTTATGTGCAAGAGGAAAGCCCCAGTATTAATGTTTTTATGCACAAGATTTGATCACAAGTCTAATTGTGAGGAAAATATGGATTGAATGCTTTCATGTATTACCTTTTGGCCTGGCCGACCAGATTCTCCAGGTTCTCCCTAGTTGAAACACAAACAAACAAACCAACCACAAGATCAGAGAAAGTGAAAAAATCAGGGTTGGAGAAGAGGAGAAAAGAGTAATAAAATTAATTGTGGCATAAACTGACAGGAATTCTGGGGGGGGGAGGGGAGAACAGGGGAGGGAGACCATCATATACATGATATTACCTTAATTCCTGCAGCAGAAGATCCAGGGTCACCCTGATATAAAATTCACAAGAAAACAATGATCACACTTATTATGTACATAGATTTTCAGGAAACAGATATAACAAACATAGGCATGATTTTCCTGGAACCTTCTCCAGGTACCTCTCAATTACTGGAGCAAGATTAAACATTGCCTGCCAATCTGACCATCCACAAGTCTGTATTATTCAAAGGGAAACAATTCTGCTTTCAAAGAAATGCAGCTGAGGGATGTGGTTTCCATTTATCAAGACAACATAAAAACCTATCATTTGTTTGAAAAGTTTCACAACCAATGATGTTGCTGCTGTAATAAATATGAATTCTAAAGATAGACATAGTGCCATTTCTCTTCATGTCTCTGACACACATTCAAAATCATTTGCCATAATCAAAGGGCATCACTGATCCCTTAGGTACATAGCTACACGTGGCAAGTGTCAGGCTTCAACTGACAAAGCTTTTGTGTTAATGACAGTCAACGTCAAAGAACCCAGTGACCTATCAGTTTATCTTAATCAAGACATGTCAGAATAACTGTCTCTTTTCCTCAGGTTTTACACTGTTTTCATTGTGATGCTTTAATACAGCTAAATGTTATAAGTAACAGAATGTCAGATGAGCTGTAATTTATTTACTTGGGAAAGGTCAGTTCTGATGAAGCAACTAGCTTTCAAAGAGGCTCTCCTGTGTTTTGCTCAGCTTTCACAGCTGAGTTGACTGGATTTGATAGGAGGTGACTTGTCCCAGGTCACAGAATCAGCCAGAGGCTGAGGCAGAGTTCTTCTGGCTCTCAGTTTTTTGCTCTACATGTATAGCCTTTGCGGACTTCTGAAAATTTTTATACTGTCATTTCAGTGCACCTTGTCTTGAATGGGATGCCAGAAGAAAGAGAGGAAGCTAAATTAATTATATGCTATTTCTCGCTTGAAAAGTTTTGCTAGTCAACTTATTTATTTAAACAGGTCAAACCTGTGCAAATTGTAGAAGTTGCCTGGATTTGGACACTTTCCTCATTATTAATTATTATTAATTAATTGTGATTGATCATTAAAATTAACAGATCATTGGGCAGTAAGTTTACCTCAGGTCTCAAAGCAGCATGCAACTGATGCACATACTGTAGTAAATTAGCTAATACTTGTAACATACTGTGAACATGTTAAGCACACTATAAAGGCTAAGTATTATTATTATTACAATCTAGCACTGTATAAAACAATATAGTTTAAATCTAACCGTTTATGATTAGCTGTCCTGTGATTCAGTAAAGCTGCATGAAGGGCTGTGATGATTTATATTATAAAAGTCTGATTTTTAATTTAAACAAATGAATTTAATTTGTACCAAATGTGACTTTTTTGTATTATAATGGAAATTAAATGGTGCCATGCATAGTGTTCAAAATCCTTAGAAGACTGCGACCAGATTTCCTTTTCATAGTTGTTGTAGCTCTTTCTTCAGAGGGTAAAGAGAAAACAAAAGGCAATTTTCTGAAAGGCTGATTCATGTCTGGAAACCTGAGCTGTCTCATTTTGATAGACATATGTGAGTGGTATTGCTGTTGTCCCTCACAGCACATACAACTGTGAAATCGCCAGGACTTTTTAATAGCTATAAAGTGGCCAAGCAACTGCTGAGAGAGAGTCACAAGTTAAACATTTTAAGGGATAATACTGGAAATAACACAGATAAGACACAAAGTGTTTATAATCCACTTTCATTGAAGAATGAAAACTAATACCAGATATAAGTAAAAACTATAGCCAGAGAATGTTCTCAGTTCCTCACTGAGTCAGCTGGATTGGAAATGAAAGAATTTCAGCAGGGGAATACACAAATGGAAAAGCACTGCAAGGAGATTTTGGTTCTTTGGGAGGCCAATGGCTAGAGCAGAAAAATGGAAGCAAGGACTAGTGAGTGGGTTCCATGGCCATTGATTCTGTATGTGACCTAGGACTACACAGTGATGTCAACATTGTCAAACTTGGAGGTCTAAATGTATGCACCTAAGTCCATGTTTATGTAGTAAAATTAATGGAAGCTGCAGATGTGCATCACCTCTGAAAATGAGGCTACTTTCATAAACATGGGTATATGTTTCTAACTTCAGACACCCAAGTTTGAAATTGTTATATGCTCACCTCTCTGTGTCTCAGTATCCCCATACATGGAATAAAATTCAGACAAAATTTATGAATGTTTATTGCATGGGAGAGAGGAGAAAGAGAGAAAGCTGGGTGAACTGGCTCTAACTTGATCTCATCTTTGAACCTTATTTTTTATTAAGATTAGTCTTGATAAATCATTCCAGCACAACCAAAACATCCCTGGCTCCCTCTTCCCCAGGCTCAAAGATCCCTCCCCATGTTACCTTGAAAAACTGAGGCTAAGTAAGTTTGTAAGCCTCACTGCTGCTCTTCAGCTAAAGTCCTGCTTTGTTGCTTTGCACTAGTGATGCCAGATGTTTTAGAAACCCAATAGCCATTCAAATGTCCCATGTTCTGAGACTTCTTAGGTGTATAGTGCATTCTGGATTAGAAATAGCATAGGAAACTTTGCACCCCGTGTTAATGGTACAGCAGCAGCAAGGACAGTAGAGAGATTTGCTAGAGGCTTCTAAAAGGGCAGAGGAAAAAGGAGATGGTTTCTCATCTCACAAATGACGCCACCTAGAGGAGAGCAGCACTACCCGAAGAGCCTGCAACTATCTTGGAAGAGAAAGCCACAGAACTCCCACCTGTCTCCTGAAAACAATCCTGCCATTGACCGGGAGAAGTGGCTGTGGTGGATCAAGAAAGGGAAGGAAAACCACAGCTATTGGGTGAGCAGGTTACACTTGGCTGTTCCTATTAGGGGGAAGTAGTCATCATGATTTCTTCTGCAACTAATCACAATTGCAACCACTGGGGCAAATTCATTCATCTCTGATATAAGTACTGTATGACTGGCAAGGACAGCACAAGTCACTGGAGCAATGACCACAGGCTTAATGCTCCTAACTACACTGGTGTAAATGTGGAGTAATTACTGTGACTTCAATACTTACTCCTGAACTGCTCACCGAACAGCCCTCCCTTGCAGAGTCACTCCCCAGGAACATAATCAGCGAAGTTCTGTGGCCTTCTCTTATAACTTCCCAGGAAGATCTAGATCAATGGGAAGCCTGACTCCCTTTAATTCTGACTGGCAGATCTTTTTGTTGGAAAAGTGAGATGGAAACTGAAAAAAGGTAACTATGCCAAGCAGTCTCATTTAGTGTAACCAGGAGATCTTCATGTAGAAATTAGCCTGATGCTGATAAAGCAATGAGCCCTGTACAAACACTGTCTGCTCATCTACATTTCACCCCAGGACTCCAGACAATTAAAAGAAACATGAAAGTGGTGAAAGCATTATGTTTTAGAAGATCAGCGAATTCAGTTAAAGTTTTTCAGATGAACATCCAAAAGGCCATTTGCTGAGCTATCTTTGCTAAAAGTTCATCCCAATCAGACTACCAAACCATTGGAGGCCCTCACATAAACACACAAAATGTCAGGCTTTGGAAGGATGGATTCTCAACAGAAAAAGTAAGAGATTTTTTTGAACAAATGTTCTCACTTGGACGCATGCCAAGTATTTCAGCAGCTGACAAAAATGAAGAACAATTATTAAAGCTTCACAGAGCTCCCGGGAGAGATTCTGAACTTCCATTTTATCTGCTGTTGGACCTTAATATTGTTTTACTCACATATACCTAATCAATTTATCTGATCTACTGTTTCGGATTATTTGGCTTATCATGATATTCTCTAGACGTGCAACTGGGTCTCTCAGGAAAATAGTTATGAAATCAAACTGCATATATTTTTTGAGTAACAGAATGATAATCTAAATGTCCAAAGACAGATAGCCATGATTTCTGGCCACTAGAGATGTGGGCTGGATTTGAATGCATTACCTGCAGGTGAGATTCTCTATTTCCCATTACTCTTAAATCATAAAATCCATCAATGATAACAATCTCAACTTCCCCTTTCCAGGTCATAGGATGCATGATATATACAATCACCTCTTCTTTGGAGACTTCCGAAATGTGGTACCTGAATGGACTGAGCTGACTTAAAGGCAGAAAAGCCAGATCTTCAGCTGATGCGAAATGACACAAAGATCTGAAACATAATTTTTAACTTTCACTCTAAATTTCCAAACTTTTGGGGGCTTAGCCAGCCACTTGGATTACATTTTCAACACTGCATACCAGATTGCCTTCGCCTTTCCTTTGGAAAAGGATGTGAAAGGGGATCAGTTTCCCCTCACAGAATTTTCTTTTCCTCTCCAGTCAGGGGGCAGAATCCCCACCCTGAAAAAGCAAGGGGTTGATCCTCTCATAACCCCCAAATCTCCTGAGTTCTCTACTGAGATCGCTGGGTCTGTGTATGGAGGTGCTGTGCCTTGGCACATCTCACTTAGCTCCAGCTCCTTGGCAGTGCAATTACGTGGCTCTACCTGACATATAAAGAGGCATGCTGTGTGTGTGTGAGGGAGGTGGGGACGGATGTACCATAGGCAGACCTAGCTGCTGCTCCATGTCTTGGTTTGGAGCATTTTTCCCTCTCAGGCTCAGAGGAACTTCCCAGCTGAGAGAAACTCCCACATCCTGAGCGCATAGGCTACACACTACAGCTAAGATTTTCGACCCAGATTTTTAAAGGTATTTAGATGTTGCTGCCTAAACATTGACTGTTGATAAGATTTTTGTTCTTAAAGGTGCCTAAATGCCTTTTGAAAATAAGATTTACGTTCTTCAATCAGCTAGGCATTGCATGACCTTTAAAAACGTGGGCTTTGGCCTTAATACTAAAATCTTGCATCGTTTACTAGACAGACATAACAAGAATAGTCTGAGAGCTTGTGACCCAAGTTTCTGAGTGATGCATATTTAGAGATTTATAAAAGGCCCCATACTGTAGGCCATGTTACCTACCTCTAATCAGGCCCTCTGCACCTAATTAGAATTGATAAGTTCCTGCTGTTTGTGAGAATGAGCCATGGTCAGACTATTCAACCTTTTAAAAATCTTTTTGTATATTTTCCTTTTGGTACCATTCCTTGGTTAGATTTTATGGCCTTTAACATATCCTTTCATCTCTACCCGTTAACAGATGTACCTTTTCACCCACGTCTCCTTTGGGTCCGTTTTCTCCAGCATCACCCTAAAATTAAAAAAAATAAAAATCTCTGTAGTGCTGAGTTTTACAATTTTAAAAATCATTTCCATGCAGTCACAAAATATCTAGAAATAAATCAATTTGTAAACACTATTAACAGGCTAAGCATTTTAATTCACTAGCCAGTATCTATAAGAAATCAATCAATCAATCAATCAATGTATTTACTTCACCCATCTTGTCTCTCAAAATAAATATAATAAGATATTTACAACATGAACTCAGAGCCTTCATTCAGCTTAAATCCATTACAGGAGAAAAACATGATTTGATATATTTCATTTGGATTTCTGGCCTGAAATATAACTTACACAACTGTTATATTTGATCACTGATAGGAAAGATATTTCAAAGTTATAAACCTCTTCAGAGTTCCTTGAGAAAATACAAGCTGTCATGTCATTTCATCTTCTCAATGTGATCTACAGACTTCCTCAGTTCATCCTGGGTCAGCGATGAAGGAATGATTTTATGATGATTCAGCATTAAGAACAGCCAGTAAATATTTTTCACCACAAAGACATTGATAGACACTTCGGATCAAAGGGAGTTGGCAGTTACTGTCTTCCAATACATTTTTATTATAATTTTGAGTGATTCATGATGTGCTCTTTGAATTTCAAGTATTTCCCCATCAATCAGTCTGCAGCTAGCAAAATGTAACTAAAATATAGAATAAATAGCCAAAACATTGTAAATGTTAATGCTAAGTATTATTTATTATTCAAAGAGATAATGTTGAAGTAGTACTCTTGTTATTGCCCAGGAAACAATTTCCCTATTTAAAAATTGTTGATAGTTTGGTTTTTTTAAGAAATAGTTTAAAAGCATCACCTATGCAGAAATGGCCAAATGTTAATTTCCAATAATTCACCGACTTCATGGCCAGAGAAGTGTAAAAGGGCCTTAGTGTAAATAAGAATCAAGCCCAAAGACTTTTGCAGGCTTCTGGGCTCTTGAAAGGAACAGGAGAGGTCTTTTCTTAAGAAATATTTTTTTCATCAACTTACATCTGTTGATAAATATGATCTACAAATGGGCCACAGAGTGTATCAGCTGGCCCTCGTAAAATACAAGGAATTCTTATGCAAGTAATGGGAAGCTGTCATTTATAAAATATTTTTGAGGAATTCTCATTGCTTTGAAAATCATTTTGGAAATTTTCCTAACTAGGATCATTAAAGTTGCGCAAAAAAACCAAACAAAAACCACCCCCAAAAACCCAACCCCAAATAACCCTCCTCCTCAACCACACACACACACTTTTAAAAAAGATACAACCCAAACCTGGCCGGTCACCCCATGTGCTTACATAGCTAGCCAAGGATTTTCCATGCCATTTCCCTCCTGGCGCTGGTACAAGGTACATTTCAGGCTTGCTCTGGGTGAAAGAGGGTGTGTGGCCAGAGTGTGAATCAAAGCTGCAGAATAGGCAGTTGGGCAGTTTTCACCAGGTGTAAATTAGACCAGTCCTGAGGCTGCTCTAAACAACACTGGAAGGGGCAGAAACAGGACAAACTGGCCCTCAGTCTTCTGCATGCGGTCTGGTGCAGCCAAGAATTTAACCCAACTAAGAGCTTGGTTCTTGTGCTACGAGTCTGAATAACTCCCTGACTCTGAAGGAGTTGCTAAAATCCAATGGCAGAAAAATGAGATTCCAGGGTTGTAGCTAGTGAAGATGTGTACCTGCTGTGGCCAAGCCTTTGCTCCCTTCTCAAAGCACACCTATAACTTCCCAAGGCAGTATCATGCTCAATGCAATTCGACACTGGGATGGTCACTTTAAACTGAAATTCTCTCTCAGAAAGCACACAGGAATGTTGGAAAAGCATCTGGTCTCTCTGAAAGGAAGTTTCCACTGAATGGGACTATCCCAAATTTAATATAAAATCCCAAAATTTGGGGTAAATTTTCAAAAGTAATCAGGTCTGGCCTCCCTCTGCAGGTGTGATTTGCAACCGCAACTCTGAACATGCAAAATGAATTGCTATTGAAAGCCGTACTCACATCTACGATCCAATGGAAGTACTTGGAGTTACAACTTCAATAAAATTGCAAGTGAAAAAACATGGGTGAAGGTTTCTCAGCAGAGAAAAGAGTACTACTACCCAAAAAGAGTAGTCAACCTTTAGAAAACATGACCCTTTATATTTACAGACTTACTCACAATAAGTAGAAACTTACTCCTTGAATAGCCCCCTTGTTTTCAGCCCAATGCTCTGCTTCAGGAGCAGCAGTAGGAAGCTTAGTTCCATAAGCCTTACTCATGTTGTGTAGCACTTTCTTATATAAGTACTGATATGGGTTCTGCTCAGGTAGGACAGAATCAGTTACTGGTTCTAGTTACTAATACTGTGGGACTGATTCTGACCTCTGATATTATACTGGTGTAATTCCACTGATTTCAGTGAGTCATTCCTCATTGATATTAATGCAAGTGAGAACAGGAACAGTAGAGAATTTGTGTCACTCTCCTTTTTCCTGCAGTCTCGAATCAGAGATAGATGCGCCAGATTCTCTCAAGTAAAGTTGGGCAGCAATAGAGAACGCAACATGAGTAAGATGAAATATCACTGTGCTATCTGTCTGCCTTTATAGGAAACTACTTCCCACAGACACTTACAACACCAAGACCAAGTAATCAATACCCGTTTGCTTTTCTGTTTATTCACAGCAGGAACATTTTTTTTTTTAAAATACGGCCAGTAGTTTCAGAGCCCAGCTGTGCAGTCCTAACACATATAAGTGAGCACATATAGTACTCACATGAGTAGTTCCATTAAGTCCATGGATGGTCTTTTACAGATCAGCCCTCATTAACGCCTGTACATTCACAAGATAAACATAGGGAAAAACAAGATAAACACAGGGAAAGTGAAATATGTCTCACCTTTTCTCCTCGTTCTCCAGGATCACCCTGATCAAAGGAGTAGAAACAAATGGTGTCATTGGACAACTCAACAGAAGAGCCATGAGACATTAGGTAACATATTTAATGTAAGACACTGTAGAGCAGCTGTATTTCGTTTAATGTTACAGATTATTCAATAGAAGAAACCATGTAAAAATTATTCAAAACTATTATCTGAGTAGCTGCACTGGTAATTTACATGCAGTGCAATACAGGCTCATGGTTCTGTGAAGCAACCCTTCAGGACTGAGAGGAACCAGAGGGAGCTGTGCCCGGCCTGCCTTATTCTAGAGGGACTGAAGGAGAGAATAAAATGAAAAAGGGGGGAGTTCTGAGGTTTGGAGAGGAATTTGGAGGACACCTAACGAGAAATGGAAACCCCTTAAACATCTTGTCTAGATTCATAATCTGGTAGAGAGCAAAGTGCTCCCAGAATTCTATAAAATAGAACTATAAAAATATAGTTTAAAGCCATTACTTCAATTACAACTTGTTTGAGAAGCCAGTACAATGGCAAATCCACCCTCATACACTGAATCTGAACCTGGCAATTCAGATTTGTATTTTTGACCATTCTAGCTTATCCACACCCCTTTGGATGGCTGACGCTTGCTTGGCAACTCAAAGAATATTGCTGTGAATATGAATGAAGCAATAACTACAATCACTTAGCTTTCACTGTGTATAAAACAAGAAAAGGGTATGCCCGCAAATGGCTTTTTTTCTTTCTTGATAGACAAGAGGCAAAGGCAGTGAATTTTACAGTCTCCCTTGGCTAGCTGTCAATAGCTATGTAAAATCAGCTGAGGCATATGTGCTCCCACAGACACAGATGATGGGATTAGAAATTGGTATTAACCTTTCTAAGAGGCCCACTAAAAACAATTTTGGATGTGTCTGTCTTTTATTCCAACCTGTTCAGAATAAATAAAGAATAATCATCATTGCTTTTGCCGTAACTCCCACTGAAGTTTGCTGTTAATTTTCAAATAAGCAGGATCAGACCTCAAGATTTAATCCTGACATTCATCAAAAATTGACCACAGTAGTTCTCAAAAAGGGGGTTTGAAATGCATTGTGAGATGCATGAATAACACCGTGTAAGCAAGTTTCCAAATTCCCACACTTGCATCATATTTGCCTTGCAGTGCATATATACTTGTCACTAACGTTGACTGGAATTATGCATGTCCAGCAGAAGAACATACCCCTTTATGGAGAAAAGTTTAAAGTCTCTTACACCACTTAGCACTGTGGAGAGGCAAATCATTACAAATCAGTTAGGACACACAAGTCAAAAAGCATGACACTATAATTCATATAAATGCCTCCACTATGCTTTACTTTTCAATTGATTTTCTGCACTAACCTTAAGTCCTGGTGCTCCACTTTCTCCCACTGTGCCGGGCAAACCTGGCTCACCCTAGAATGACAACAAATAAAGAGGTGGCATTAAGAAAAACAAGATGAAGAACATCAGCAATATTCCACCTAATGTCTTCTATTAGTTTTATAGTAGTGATGGAGAAACCTCAAAAAGGGCTCAATTTGGATAAAAACCCAAAGACTGGGGTGCTTATATAAAGCTTATTGAATTTCTTGGGACAGGTGCTGATCTCATTTACGCCAGTATAAATCAGGAATAACTCTACTGAAGTCAGTGGAGTTAAAAAGGTGTTAAATTGTCCAGGGAGGGGAATCAGGACTCTTGAGTTGGCAAAACTAGCCTATTATCTTCATACATCTTTCTAAGAAGGTTATCGCGATGCCCTTCTTCCCTTTGGCCTTGAAATAGAATGGGCTTTCTTTAAAAAAAAAAAAAAAAAGTTATTTTGGCAATTCTGGAAGACAGCTGTGCAGAGGCACGTGAAAAACGATGACAACAAATGTTAGCTTCCAAAAAGGTCCAATTCTACAAATGGGAGAGGTTTGGGGAAGTAGGGTATCCTTTTTATTTTAGAACACAAAGTGGTTTGCCCAACACTGTTATGGTGGTACTGAGGGCTGAGAAGCAGGAATGCCTATTCAAAAGAGGCCTAGGTTGGGATAACAGTAATTAATTAATGTTTGTTTATTATGTAGGCAGTGTGAAGTTACGAAACCCAACCACTTAAAGTGGTTGCGTTTCATAAGTGAAGTGATAGGGGATAACACTATTGTCACTTAGCAACTTAAATTGTTTTCATAAACAAATTTTGTTCATTTTATGAATTTCCTATGTCCTCCCCCACCCTTCTATGTAGGTAAAGAAAAAAAAATTAAAAAAATAAATAAATGAGATGGAGAGATCAGATAATTATTAAAGAAGTTAGTGATGTTGATCAACCTAATAATGTCTCCTACAGAACCCTGCCTCATTCATTGACATAGTAAGATAGGCATGTTCCTCATTCCTTTAACAATTTGTATGCATATCACAGCCTACCTTCACTCAATTGTTGATCAAATATGTTCAAAAGGCGTAAGGACAAGATTTAAAAACACATGCCTAAAGTTAGGCTCTTAAATCTATATTTAGGTACCTAAATAAAGTGGTCTGATTTTTAAAAGTGGAATCTGCTGAGTGTTCAGCATTGTAGCCAAGCTAAAGACAGACAACATTAAACAGGGAACTAAGCTCACAAAAAATATTTAAAAAAAAAATTTTGGAAAAATTTCTTCAAACTTTGCAGAAATATTCTCTTTGGCCTTCAGAGAAAATCTGGCAAAAGACAAACCAGTTTTACAAGCCAAAGTTAGAGGACAACGAAAATGGAAACTGATTGCAATCACAACTATGGAAAGAGTTTACTTTTCCACAACACAATCTTCTACTGCCAGAGGCTTTTTCCATCCCTCAATGCTATGGTTATTTATAAACCACAACTCTAGAGCGCCCATTCTTCACAATCACGGAGTGTTCTATTTCTGACCTAAGTCAGAAGAAACGTGGGATATGGTATGCTTCTCAAGAGTTGGGTAATTTGAATAATGCAAAACAAGAATGCTGAGATTCTCCCAAATGCATTTAGTGAGGGAAGTTTTCCAAGTAGGGCGTGAGGAGTTGGCCATCAAAGTGTCGTGATAGTCACAAGGAGTATATGGCCAACCTGGGCAATTCATTGTCAATGTTCTCTGGTATTTTTAAATAGGTCTGGCCTAAGGTTGCCAACTTTGGTTGGATGTACCCCTGGAGGTTTCATCACAACACAATCTTTAATTAATCTTTAATTCCCGGAGGGTTGGCAACCCATTCCAGCCAGCTATTGTAGCAACTAAGTCTGACCTATCAACAAACCAGCATTTAAATTTACTGACTATCAAACATATGTGCACTTGACACTTCAAGTAAAAGTCACTTGAAGAGGGCTGTCATTTGAGACACTGAGATGGAATGAGCACTTGTATGTTTACTTATTTCTCCACCACCCTTCAAAAAAACAAGTCATTGTTCATTCCCGTACCCTTCCCTTTAAAACAGCTGCTGCCTGCTGAAACTTGCCAAGAGCCTAAGTCTTTAATCAAAGTGCTAGGGTTCCATGCCTCCACCTTCTTCCTAGGCCTGCATAGCAATGGTATTAATGCCTATAGTTACCAGAATGGCAAAGAGAGGCTGCATAAGTGGAATAGACAATTCATCTCATTTTCTTTGAAGTGAAATCCCGAAGCTTTTATCAAGTCATAGTAAATCCCTCCTAAAACAAACTCTGACCCTCTAGTGGGTCTCTATAACTTAGTCTGCCTAAGGTCAGTGCTGGGTTTCCAGGGTGGTTTGTACCAAGAGGGAGCACCACACAGATCAGTCCTGAGGGAAGGAGAAACTGAAAATATGGGAGAGTACATGAATAACGTCTGATAACATTTGAACTGATTATCCTCCTCCGAATTGAATGGATTATCTCGTGTTCTGATTTCTGCAAGACACACTGCATCCCTCTCTTCAATTTTTCATCCCACACTTTTTCAGCAATTCATTTAGTTTTCCGAGAGTCTTGATGGATGAATCAGCTCTGATACTGCTGATTATTGTTAGCACTGTGCACACATGAGATCTCAAAAACTCGGCAGGGAAGTAAGAGCTATCAGACCTTAGTAGCTTCATAGCACCGTCTGATTTCAGGATCCCTGTAACTCCCTTCCCTCACCACATATCTGACCTACCAATCCAAGTGACACCCTAATTCCCCAGCCACTGTTTTAAAACAGGTTATATGTTACCAGCATGCACACAGAGCTCTCCAGAACATGGGGGCCTAGTGGCACATACTACCCTCAGCTTGTTGTATAATCGTCCTGTGCTAAACTTTCCTAAATGTTGGCCATGTACCCTAACACAAGCAACTAGCTACATCTCTCCTGCAATGGTACACTAGTGAGAAACTAAAGATTTCCCCTACCCTTGCACCTTTTTATAGATAAGTCAGTCAGTCAAGTCTTGGGGAGATCCAAAGGCTTATCTTACTAACCTATTCCAAAACTCTTGAGATATCCCTATGAACAGTGGTGTGACACAGGCTCACCCAAAAATGAGATTTTTTGTGTTCCAGCCCACCAAACTTAGGGTCAACCCTGCAAAGCATCTACTACAAGCAGGAAAATATAACCACAACTGGTGGAAAATGGCAGAAAAGTATCGTTTGGCTGTCTCCGAAGAGTACTGGATAATAGCAGCAAAACACAAGGGAACATTGCAAGCTAAAAAGGCTTTTTTTTAGTGAGTAGTCAAATCTCAAAGTGGGATACTATCTCTCAATATTTTATGGTTTTTCATATGTTTATCTGATATCTGTACACTATGGACCAAATTCTGCCCTTCAGTTGCAATCAAGGGCAGGATCTGGCTGTATATGCTGGCATTTTAAAGTTTCAGTTTTTCAAAGCCTTTCAAAAATAAAAAAACCCAGACATCATTTCGAACACTTAGTTGATGAGGAAATTCCACAGGTAGTTATAAAAGTAAAACAGCAGCTGACATTTTAAATGCAGGTAGATTGATGGTGCTTCCTCCGCTATACCTTAAAACACAACATTATTTTGAGTGTATTGGTCCCAACTGACCATTTTAGTATTTAGGCTGAAAATAATGTAGAATGCCTTTGTTAGTAAGTATGGCTGATTATCTTTTATTTTTATTTAAAAAAATTTTTTTTTAAAACTAAAACACATTTTAAAACCATACTATAAAACAGTGCACAAGTCTTTTTCAACCATTCAGGTAACTGATTAAAGAGTAACATAAAAGATTTATATCACTTTTAAGGTGGAAAAGTGGTTACACCATTTTTTAAGGAAACGAGACACCAAAGGAAAAATTGGTCATTCAACAGTACTATCACATGCAATAAATTCAATCAGATTGTTTTTCAATTTGGCCCTGGTAAAATGAAGAAAGCTGTGAATTTCAAACTTTAATCAAATATAATTTTACATTCACCATGCTGCAGTGGATGTGTTTTCTGACTGTTGCTGAAATCTATCCCTAACAATGACGACAACGAAGATGTTAGATTGTGGAAACAGCTGTCTTTATATCATTTAGCTCTTTAATGTATTCAGGAGCAGCAGGGGGCCCAAACAGTTGCTCTTTCCACTGCAGATTCCGAAGTGTAGGTAACTGCCCCACTTTTTGTATTTGTAAACTCCTGGGAAACAAGAGGACCCATCATTTGGGGGGGGGCAGGGAGCAGGGAGAGAAACATAGCAAACACAACGTGTCTGATAATCTTGTAGTGCATATCTAAAAATATAATCCATGCCATGCTCTTAATTCAAATAAGAATGAGGGCTGTACTGCACCCTCACATGGGAGATGGACAGAGGGCCCAGGAAACTCTGTAAAGTCACCCTTAGAGAGTTTCCTTGTAATCCTGCCCCGGCAGGGAGGGACTCAGGGGATTGCAGAAGAAGCAGCATTGGAGCTTCCCAACTCTGTGGATCCAAGGGAATGTTCGGCTCCAGTGGATATTTGGCTCCTCTCCTCTGCTTCTCTGTTCCACACCAAGCTAGATGGCTTCTCCAAAAGCTATGCTCCTACTGGTAACCAATGCTATGTTTATAGAACCACCATGCCATCTGTAGGCACAGAGTCTTAGCACAATTTCTATTAGCATGAATGTGGGTTGGGATATCCCCTGCCTCTAAAAGTGGGTATATGAAGCTCTGTGTAGCCCACTTGACCCAGTAGTTGGTAGAGAAGCTTCCACAATGTTCATCAGCAGATGTCATGGTACTGGTAACTTCTCCGCTGAGCACACCTTCCATCTGCTTCCAGTTTTGCTTGATCTGGGTGCCCTGTGCTTGCAGAAGCAGCAGTGGCAGTCAGGGCCACAGAAAACATGTCCCAAGACTATAAACATGCAAATACTCCTTCTAAAGCAAAAGTGCAGTTTTAATATCCTTTAATTTTTGCTTTAGCTACATAATCACTTCCTAGTCTTTAAGAACAAAACATATTCACTGTTAAAGAAGGATCATATATTGAAAAAGCGTGACTGCCTATACAAAAGACAATGAAATACCAGAAAAAGTGCATGGGTTGTTAATGTTTTTCAAAAATTAATATCCATGTGGCCTAAGAGCTATAAAACTTGTAACAGTGAGTCACATTATCCATGTTCGTAACTTACCTGTAAACTGTGGGTTGAACTGCACACACACTCTCTAATAAAACAGTGCTAATGTTTTCAAAATGTATGTTAATTAGGGAGCCCAGGGATACTCTTTATGCAGCTGTTTAGTTCAGTCCTAAATAGATACTAGATTTATTTTGTAGAGGTGTTATCTGTCCACATGAGTGTCCTAGATACAAAGAACAAAGCTCTGCTGCTTCAGTGAAGGAAAGAAAAAAACCAGCGCAGGGGACTGTCTGACACCAAGATATGTTGCTAAACATCACTCTGCAGAAATGCCCATGCTGGAAATGCAACTGATGAAAGGAGCCTCATGGAGAGTATAGGAATCTGAATGTTAACTGGAACAAAATAGGCAATTTGCCAAATAATGAAGCATTAAATACTGCAGCTACAGGATCACCACGTGGCAGTCTGACATCAAATCATTTTAACTAAATCCAGGGCAAAAGGACACGAAGCTTCCTGTAGTCGCTTCCTAACCCAGAAAGAGGTCTGCAGTGGCCTCGGCAACAGAGACTGGACCTTGGCAGAAATTTTATAGCTATGTTGTCAGCAATATGAAGGGGGATTTTTAGTCCCATCACATGGCTCAGTATTATACAGATTACCAGAAACTGACCACACAGCACATATACAGAATGGTAGTAGTGAAAAATGAACATGCTGCACCCAATAAAGGACTGAGTTCTGATTTAATTTACACTTCTATTGATCAGGATTAATTCCATCAATGGATTTATACTGGTATAAATGAGAGCAGAATCAGGCATGTAATTCTTTGGACTCCTACAGTGTCTTTCAACCAAGCATCTCAAAGCACTACATAAACATATGTTAAATCACACAAATCCTTTGTAAGATAGGAAAACAGCATCCTAATTTTACCCACTGAGAAAACTGAGATACAGAGAGGCGAAGTGACTGAGTGGAGTTCGGAACTCCATGACAATGTATACCATCTGACAAGCTGACCTCAACTTCCTGCTCTGACCTCTAAATAAGTAGTATATCTCTGACCACTTACACAGAAAAATAATGCTGCTGACACCGTAGGATTTGTGTTGTTTATGTACTATAGAGCAGTAGTTCCCAAGCTTTTTGGCTCGAAGGCCACAGATATCATTTTTACAACCCTGAAGGACCACCAGTCAATGCCAGCAGACCTCCCTGGCTCCCCACTGCAGCATCAGAAAAAGTTCAGCACGGAGGCTGCCTTCTCACTCATCTCCCATCTCCCTGGTTGTAGTAGGGAAACCACATGTAGCCTGTAGCCATGTGCACTCCCTCTGGGTCCCTAGGCAGTGGCTCCCTTCTGCTGCCAAGGGGATGGAATATTAATGCTCCCCTCCCTCTGGCTCCAGCAGGGACCCCAGTACCTAGGGACCCAGGCAGAGCACTTTGTCGTGCTCTCTGCTACAGCCGGAGGGAGGAGAGTGCTGATCTCCCATCCCCTTGGCTGCAGCAAGGTGCCTACACCAGTCTTTTAGCCCCATGGAAAAGCACTCTGCCTGGGTCCTTAGGCAGTGGCTCCCTTCTACAGCCAGCAGGAGAGGAGCCATGGGCCACTTTGAAAGCTACTTTTGGCCCCTGGGTCACAGGTTGGGAACCATTGCTAGAGAGAGACTCCAGGTTCCTCATTAGTGCAATAATGATGGTACAGTTTCAAGCAAACACACAAACAGATTGAAATAGTCAGTTGGCTGTCAATAACAGAAGAGGCTTTACCATGTTATAGGAGTCAGTTTCTTGGCATGTAGCCACCTTTAATGCTAAATGGAGTTCAAGTGCACTGATGCAGCAACATGCTAACAAGCTAAGCTGTCTTCATTATTGCTATAGCGATCACAGGATTGCCACTGTTTAAGATAGCTGTTGTCTCAAAAAGTTGCGATGTTATTGCATAATACAGAGACATCATTACATTACATCATCACGGATGGCTGAACCATTCTGAGTAACACCATCTACCACCCAAAACGTCTGAGAATTTCTAGAACAAAGTAGTGTGAGGACATAAACACAAAAAGTCATGCTTTATGCAACAACTAAAGAACCCCCTAACCAGAAAGTTCCTACATTCATTAAGCTTCCTGACGCAACACATCCTGGTCCTCTCTGGTAACTGGATGACCAGGAATTTTACAACCACTTCACATCTCCCTTTCTTTTTCATAAAGTATTACAACTTAAATTATAAACCAATGTACAACCGTTCAAAATAAACTTCAATTTCCTTAAAACTATTTACACTACTATGTCCTCTTATCAATTGCATTAAAATATACCTGAGCAATATTCTAAACCTTTGAGGGGCTCTGATCAGTCTTCCAGACAATATTGTCATTTCTGTGGAGTTCCCTGTGGAGTGGGCTCACTTCTTGACAGAATATCTGCAGGACCCAGATCCCCTCTTCATTGTGTTGTGAAATATTGAAAATGAACCTGATTCCTCTGGAGAATCCTTTAAGAGTCTTTGCTGGGTAGGAGCTGGGAGTTTCTTCCAAATTGGGAACAGCTCCAAATGTCTGGGACCTTGTGAGACAAATGTTGCTCCCTGGTTGCAGTTCAGGCCCGGCTTTTCTTCTGTGCCAAACGTTGTTGCAGAATTTTTATTCCAGCATCCTGTTTTCAAAATTCCTTCAGATCAGTCCTCAGTTATCCTCCCATCAGTTCTGCCAGAGATAGTCCAAAGTGCTCTAAAATGGGTCCAGTGATTTTTGGAGACGCCTTTTTAAAGTCCACGCTGCGTTCTCTCCCTCTCCAAAACTCTGGAAATAAAAATTGGACTACCAGTATGATGTTCAAAATTAAAGTCCTATGCAAATGCTAGCAATGTTTCATAGGTAAATTAAGGCCCATTATCAGATATGAGAACTTCAGGAATTCCATGTCTTGCAACCAATGACTTTAGCTTCTGGATGACCTGTGCCGACGAAATCTGTGTAAGTCTATCCAAGTCAATACATCTGGAGAACTAATTGACTACAATAATGTGTGTGTGTCCTTTCCAGAAAAACAAATCTGTGGCTACCTAGTGCCAATTCTGTCAGGTAGCTTTGTAGAGAGTAATGGTTTTGGAAATATTTTTTTTTTAAAACTTGTTACATATATCACAGCCCTCTACTAAGCTCAGACAGGGCCACCACACGGATTGTTGTGCTGGTGCCCTTCACTTGTTTATGCTTTGGATTTTGGAGAGCATCTCTTTCTGAAGTACCATAGGGATCAGAATGTACAGTCCTTTCAGAAATAGGCCACCAGCCATGTGAAGGTCATTTAGGTCCTGCCACTATGGTAGTAGGTCTGGTGGGAGTTGGCTCCTTAAATCCCATCTTCTTTGGCAAAGTTGAGTCAGATGGTAAGCCTCATCCTTTAACTGTTCATCTCTAATTTTTTGATGTCGGCTGGCAGATGCTGGAATTGCTGCCAGAACAAGGACAATGTAGACTTTGACATCTTTCTCTAAAGCTTTTTCTTTTTCCATTGGTGACTGCTCAACTGGGGCTCTAGATACTGTCTGCTGCTATGTGTGCATTCCCTGCTGAATGTTCAATGCTGAAAGAAAACTGAATCAGCCATAGTCAAAATCTTTGAATCCTAGGTGGAAAGTCAGCCAGTGGTTTTGAAAACAATAATGACACTAAAGGCTTGTGGTCTGTTTCTATGTTCAAATTCAAGTGAAACAGATATGCTGTTTTGCACTGAGCAGGCAAAAGTGACTGTTAGAGCTTCCTTCTCCACTTGAGGATACTGTTGTTCGCTTTCTGTAAGCCTTCTTAACATGAATGCAACAGGTCTCTGGTCTCTTTCTAGCTGGTTTTGTTCAAGCACTGCTCCTAAACCATATGAAGAGTCATCCACTGCTACTGTTGCTGGATAACTTATAGAATATTGTGCAAAAACCATCAGAGATATCAGTAGTTCTTTTATTTTATTAAAAGAGTTTTGTTGTGTGCTCCCCCAGATAAACAGAATCCGACCATTAAGGAGATCTCTTTGGGGTTTTGTTAGATGAGTTAAGGATTTGACAAAATGATTTATCATGTCCAGGAATCTTCCTACAGCAAAAACGTTTTTGGTTTAGTAATGCCTTAAGTAATGCCTTCAGATTGTCTGAATTCAGCTGCAGTCCCTCTTTGCTAATAACATGTCCTATCAATGTTATGTGTTCCTTTCCAAATTCACATTTTTCATTCAGAGTGAGGCTTGCTGGAAGCATCTCAAAACTGCATGTAGTTGCTTTTCATATTCATTTTTATCTCTGCCTTATACCAACACATCATCTGCATAGCAAAGGATGCCAGGCAGACCTGACACAATCTGAAAGATTCTATTTTGGAAAAGTTCTGGTGCTGAACATATGCTGAGTGGAAGACAATTATAACAGTAGCTTCGAAACAGCACGATGAATGTAGTCAATGGTATAGATTCTTTAGTAAGGAGGATTTGTCAGAAGCCTGCTACAGAATCCAACTTTGAGAAGACTTTAGCTTCTGATAACTGAGCTAATGTCGGGACAACCGTGAAAAGCATGTCTTTCTCTTTACACGCTTTTATTAAGTTGTGTTAGGTCCACACAAATTCGTGTTTTGCCATTTTGATACTACATACTATGTAGACATTGCATAAGACCCCAAATATTTCTTGCTTTAGTATCTTATAAGCTGTGGGAAAGACATTGCAAAGGTAATTGAGAGCATACTTCATCTTGCAGGAAGTGCAACGTGCCCTCCAGGATTGGAATCTAAAATCAGGACTGTACAGCAAAAACTGAGGTGGGTGTCTAACCTAACTTTTGCTGTACATGTTGAATTTAAGAGAAAAAGGACAAAAAGGGTAAAAAAGCAGCCTCTTTCATGACAGCATAGTTTTGGTGAGATACGTAGCTTTTGGTATGGCATCTGGTTGATTTTCCCCTCCCCCTGAGAGGAAAGGTTTGTCAGTGCTGCTATATTTTTCAGTCACTAGAATGTAATTAATTTTAAGGAAGAGGAAATACAAGAGGCCCCCAAAACCTAATCCAGTCTAATTTTACAGTAAAATACATAAACGAGGACGGGGGGAAAAGTGATTTCTCAGACTTGTTACTGTGTTTTTCATTTCAAGAAAGGGTTGAATTACCTCCTTTCAACTTGCTTTTCATCCCCCCCTCAAAAGGAACTTAAAATTGTTTGTTTAAGGACTGGAAATCTCTCCTGGCCCACTCACCAGGTGAAATTAAGTGAAAAGACTCTTCAACAAGGCTCAACTGGCCCACAAACTCCATCTGAGAATTTGTGAACTATATTCAGTGATATTTCCTTTCTTTGTATTTCTTCTTTTAATAAACTGCAGTTCATGCAACATGATTTTTTATACCCACAAAAATACTTTGAAGAAAATCTTTCAAAAAAATGTATCCTGTGTAATAAATAGTACAGGAGAAGAAATGTGCATGCACTAGAGTAATAATAAATAAGCAACCAAAAGGGTAATAATAAATCTGTATAGCCTCAGTCTCTAAATCTACTGGCATATTTAAAAGAAGGAAAATTCTTTCGAGGTTTATCAAACTGCTATCAGATAACCTGGTCAAACTACTGAATTTAAAGTGGAATGATCGATGCTGACCACACATTTTGCTTTCAATACATCCTTTTCAAAAAATTCCAAGTAATATATAAATAAAAATAGGGGTCTAACCTATGTAGGCAGTGAAGAGGGAAGGATTTATGTACTGTAAAAAAGTCCTTTTAAAGCTAATGAGAATTACACAACTCAAGTAAATCTCCAATCCGTTGATGGGAAAGGATTCCTTCAGATCAAATATACTGCAGTGCTTACTTACACAAAACTCCCACTGGTGTCAGAAGTCCTTCTGACTTATTGGAGACAATAGGAGTTCTGCCTGAGTAAGGTCCACGTAAGGAATAAATGATTTGGGTCATATCCTTATAGTATCTAAACTTTCCAAGAATCCTTTTGTAGCCATTTTAATGAGTGATACAGGGATAGATTGCATAAGTGCAAGAGCCCTTCTGCTTCTCATTGTGTCCCCACATGGGCCAGGCACAATCCTACACTTGTGTTCCCAGTGCATAATGACTGGCAAGGCTTGTGCCACTCTCAGTGCTGGACTCTACAAAGAGGGAGGAGAGGAGTGGGGTTATAGACTCACTATCTCTCTGGACTATTCCGGAGAGTGCAGCTGGCACAGGGACAAATGCACACTGTATTTTGTAAAATGAAAGGGAAGGCCCTACTCAGAGCTACAGCCTCTCAATGCTCCCAGAACTATCGTGCCCCTCTGCATTGCTGTGTAGCCCGTCCATACTATCATTCTCAGTACAGGAAGTGAATTAAAGTTACAGGCTTGTAAAGAGTAACTATCTGTTGTTTTTAATCTATGTATCACACAAAGAGGGGAAAGGTTCTTGCAAATATTTCAGTGATGTTTCCCTGGCTTTGGCCTTTTAAAAATAATGGAGTATACATGTTTTTTGCTGGGAAATGCTGTACTACTATTTTTAACAGAATGAAATCTACTAATTTAACAGTCCCATGAAAATAAGGTAACAATTAAGCTAGAACTTAGAGACTAAGAAACATGGTTCATGTGTTCAAGGATTAGATATTGTTCTAAATGTACCTAAAACCTGTGATTTGATTTCCAGACCTTTGGTCACAATCACTAACTATCTCCCATATTCCACTATTCCAATTAAAAGACGGATGAAGAAAAAAAGTAATAATACAGAAAACTTTGTACAATTGAGATTGCTTAGTTGTACATTCAACTGCTTGCACTAAAAGAAAAAGTAACTTCATGAGTGACTTTCAGCTGCTAAGGATGTTGCTGTAGTTAACGGCAACCTTGCAACATTTCCTCAAGGTGTGTGATTATTTCTGAAGAGGGAGTAAAACTGAGGAAAGCATTTGAGCACATGCTTAACTTTAAGTCAGTGGGCCACAAGTACATGCTGAAAGACAAGCATATGCGTAAGCGCTCCCCTGAACAGAGATACTTTCCTGAATTGGAGCCGAAGAAAAACATATTAACTGTTAATGGCTCTTGCATTTTAGTCCAATATATCATTGGACAGAGAGAGTTCACTCATTAAAAGGCTATCATGGCTCTAAGGCTTTTCTAAAGCCTTTTACCCATCTGTCCTCTCAAGTAAGATGACTTGCATCACACATTTCAACCTGATGCAATATTTTGCAAATCACAGTAAATCCATAAGAGTGATGCCAGAATCAGCTCTAACTTTAATTCATGAAGACTAGCTTTTTGAGTGTAAACATTCATTTCTCAGAGGGTACGATCTCCAGTTTGAGACTGCAGAGAAAGAGAAGCCTGCAACAGACAATGGAAAAATTAAGCCAGACACTAAAGTTATTATTCCAGTTTTGTTTTTTTTCAACAGTATCTGCTGCATAACAATGCACTGCATCTCAGAGTGCTTGCGGTTTGGCTCTGCGTGTTATCTGAAAGGTTTAACCTTTTGGCAGCAGAATATGAACACAGGGATCCACTTGCACAGTTCACTGGCAGGAACAGGGCCTTACACTGCATGGTGTGTATTATACGTCTCGTCATGTAAGAGACAACGCTATTTTAGTTTAGCTTCTCAATATTCTTTTTTCACATATTCTCAAACAAACGGAATTTATTAGTCATTTACTGAAAGGGATTTCAACATGCCCCCTTTGTGCTACATTAAAGTAATTCATTTTCTTTTCACAAGAAAAAAACACATGCTAGACAAAGGCCATGAAAAACTGAGATATAATGAAAAGAATTTTGACGACATTTTTGTTTTAGATCACAATGGCTTTGCTCTAGGATTTAGTGTCTCAGTTTAGTAACGTGTAACATTCTCTCTTTTAGGCCAAAAGGAAAGTGTTCAAGCTGAATAAAAATGTGCTGACACCTTTATCGGAAATGTATCACCATTTAAGAGTGTCTTCAAATGATAAGGAGGAAAACGTTGGAAAATGCCACAACTTCTGAAGGGAATCAGAACATAAAACCATAAATTGAAAATGTCAGGATCTGTCACAGAAGTACAAACAGGGAAATCCTTACTCATATGAGTAATCCAATTGAAATCAGTGTGTCTAGTCATGTGAGTAAAGACTATTGGCTTGAGTAAATTTGTGGCCCCAAACGCCTAAAAAGAAGATTTTGTTATAGGAAGCGAATAATTAAATATAGTTGTACTTGACTGGAATTAATCCTTTCCTTTCTTTACAATTGAGTGGGCCAAGTTTTCAAAAACAATGTTACTAATCTTGCACCCACACTTTGGTGGACACACCTGATAACATTTAGATAGCAGACTATCTGGTCACTAAGACCATTTGAACATACAAATAATGTACTAGTAATTTACTATTTGTGCCCACGAGTGATTGTGCCTGAAAAATGATGTCATCAATGGAGCACAGGCACAAAAATGCAGATGCAAAATCTGAGGCCCCATTAAAAATTTGGTCGATGATATTTTAACATTTCTTAGATGTCATATATGCTGATTCCAAAATGTTTTCTCCTTTGCTGTCTTACAACAGACAACACTAATTTTTGTGTGTTTTCTCCTTGGATATCATGGCAAGATTAGGTTCATGTTTCACTAGCAATCAAATGAAATTACTATTAAATGTGAACTATTATTATCAAATTATACAGATCCAGTGCTGCAAATGATAATGTTAAAATGCTGTACTTCTTTTAAGAAAGACTCAATTAAAAATAAATGATCCAAAACTTCTGAATTATGCTTTAGGAGTTTTTTTTGTACAAGTAATATCATCTTTATGTACGATGGTTTGTCATCCCAACACAGTGAATCAATTACATTTTTTCCTTTTGGTATTCCCTGCAAGTGTTTCTGAAGTTTGGTAGGAAAGTTAGTGTTCATGAGAAAAACAGATGCATAGTACCGTCTAGAGCTGGGCCAGACATATTATGTAAACTTCCCCACCCAGCTCTGCCAACAGACCTTAGTGCTGATGTGAAACACCCCTGCTGTTTTAGTCAGAGGCCTCTGTTTTATGCAGAGACCATCAGTCATGCTGAATTGTGAGTCAGTTTGGTGATGGAACTAAAAGATTAGGACTACCAAATTGATTTTACTAGTGACCAAAGATAAATCCCCCCTCCATTCCTTAACTGAATAACTGTTTTGGGAATTATTTTTCCCCACATAGATTAGTTTGTCTTTTTCTACAGTGAAACTGAATTTATGTTCCCCCTACATTTCTAATCTGTTTTACTATTCATTATTTATTGCTAGTAGCACAACAATGTGCTAGGCACTGTAAAAACACCAGAGAAGACGTGGTCCTGTATAGCAAGGCATTCAGATATCAAAAAGAAAAAGCAAATTGCAGAAAATCTTTTGTATTTTTGTAGATACATTGTCTAAATTTATACCCTTCCGTATGACAAACTTCCATTTATCTCCCTGAACCTAGTTTTAGCACTTCACATGATCTACGAAAGAGCCAAATACAGCTGTGTGTATCAATGAAGGAAAAAGTTCGTTTCTAGGTTCAGATTTCATAAGTGTCTTTCAGGTGGAGGGCATAGCTCATGAACACAGGGTAGCTCACTGAAGGACAGACCCTCAAAAAATTGAAGCATGATTAACTTTATGAGTAGTCCCTTTATCTTGAATGGTAGTATTCATGGAAGTAAAATTACCCTTTGCAGGACTGGGCCCAACTAAAATCTATAAGGTTCTGTATTTTTCCTATGTAAATAGTAATTTAAAGCTATTTGTTGTTTTAATTTAACTGTAAGGAGACTTCAGAACTACATGTTCTCATAAAAGCTTTATCTCCTTCTTTCCATTTAAGGGCAGATCCTACCACCTTTATTTACTCTTTATTCAAGCAAAACTCCCACATACTTCAATGGGAATTTTCTGACTAACATATGACTGGGGACTGCTATATTTGGCTATAAAATGCAAACCAAAACAAACCCTCTAACACAAATTTCAATTTAAAACTAACAATTATATTGTATGTATTTACCTTGTCATCTGTTTTCACAACAACGGTGTTATTGTTTTGATCAGAATCTTTGGCAAACTTTGCTTACCTGATTTATGTGTATTTTTATATGCAATCATTGATCTTGATATATGTCACGAGTCTCCCTGGGAGTTTAGAAAACTAAAGTTTCACTGTATGGATTGGATTATTAAAATTATTCCTAATGACACAGAGTGACCAATGATTTGTCTACATGAGGCATTTCCATTTGTCTTTTGAAATCTGATTTAATTAAATTGATAGCAAAATCCAGTGTGAACACTCTTACTCCAGTTTCACAGTGGCTTGTTTCAGTTTCACTGTTTCTAGTTGACAAATTCACCACCAGCAGATTGATTTATCCAGTTCGACTGAGCAGCAGTGAAGACATGCTCAATCAATCCAGAAGTCGATCTATTAAAACCACCTCTAGAAAAAAGTAGCGTTGCGTCAACAGGTACACATTTGCCATCAGTGCAGCGTAGTGGAGACAGCACGCAGAACAGAAGTTAGGAAGTCGACATAAGTTAGGCAACCTACTCTACGTTGCTTGCGTAACTCCCGTAGACTGCCATTGAATTTGCTGGTCAGTGTAGACCAGGCCTTAAACTAAGCCAGAAAAAGTCTCTCAAGCAAAAATAAGAGCATCCATAGAGCTTATGGTAGAGCTTATGTTTAACAAAATCCATTAAAAATTACACTTTTCGTTATATATAGTACAATTCTCTCATGTAGAAAAACACTGACGAACTTTAGAAACTCCAGTAAATAACATTTTCAGCACTGAAAAAGACTAAAAATTTTCATATTGAACTCACCATCTGTCCATCTATTCCTGGAACACCAGGCACTCCAACAGAACCCTGGTGGGAACCACAGAGTTGGATTTAGCAAGTTTACCAGGTAAACAAATCATAAAACATGGTCAGCTCTAAGCACAGTACTTTAAAGAATTATGTTGAACACATGCCTGCCATACATGCAAAATGTTTTTTGAAATAATCGTTTGTTGAGAGTAGGAGCTCTTCTCACTTGTCCTTCTGCATTAATTAGAAGTGTCCCAGTGTTATAACTATTGTATCACTTGATGTCCTACTTCATTAACCAAGTTCAAATGGCTGATTATATTGTGATGTTCTGAAGCCTTCAGTACACACTAAGGAATTATAATTCAATTCCACTGACCATGCCACATGAATTTGGAAGATGGAGCCCCCTCAATAGCATTTGCACCTGTGTGATCAGAAACATTCATATTGGGAGCCATACTCCAAAACTACCAACTGGTAGCACTGATCTCTCTTTGATGCTTTGAAGGGATAAAATGGAATAATTCAGTCTGGAACTGCAAGCTATAGCTACCCTTTTAAACTGCTTAGTTTCACTTTACTGCAGTCAAAACTTTAAAAACCACTATAGGTCAAACAAGAAGCATATGTGAAGAAATAATTTAAAAGAAATCAGCACTGAAATGTAACATTGGAGGGATTTTTTTTTGTAAAGTCTTAGTACAAATTCAAACTTCCACATGACGCATTGTTTTTTTGTAGTAACTTGTGCAACTGTCATTATGAATTTTCAGTGACAACTCAGGAGGTGAGGAAAGCAGCAGTACAGCATGTGCTGATACAGCAGTCTTTTTTTTTTAAACAGCACATTTCATTGAAAAAGAAAATTGAAACCATCAGTTTATCTTTCATTTATAAACACATTCTCAGCTTAGATCACAGGTGTCTGAATCTCTGTTTAACCAGACTAAAGAGAAGGGAATTGCCAATGGTGGGGTGTACTGTTGCCCAGTGCCCTTTCAAAGAAATCTAGGACCTCCTGCAAAGCCATTAATTTGGGTACATTTTCTACAAGTCCAAAGAATCAGTGGGGGATCCTCTCCCCCCTGTACCCAGCCATTCATACCAGTTGGGAGGTTCAGTCCTATGGGAGAAGTGAGGGGATACAGAAGCCACTAGAGAATGAGTCCAATACTGCTGCATGCATTTGTGTGGACTGGGTTAGGAGAATAATGGAAAGAAGATTCTTGCTAAATAGGAAAAGGAGGAAGTGTGTCACGTGACCCAGAACGGGCCACAATAAAGGGAGAGATATCCTGAACTCTCAGAAGGCTCCAGCTTTTGTCACAATGGAGCTGAGCATCAGTCAGAAATGGTTTGTATTCCATACATCCTGGCACTGTAGGTAGCCTTCGCAAAAGGTATCACACTAGCATTTCACCCTGTCCCTGGTCAGGGGTGGTCTCCAGGGGCGACCTGGAGTCCCCCTGAGGATGCAGACTTGGGAGCATTATCTGTCCCAGCCATGTTTTTGCTTGATGCAAGCCCAAGAATACTAATCAGGAATAAGAGGCATTAGTGAACACTCACATATTCTTGCTGTTCCTCCCAAAAAAACAGAGGGCAAGGCTCACAAAGGAGTTAAGCCATCAGGCTCTGGATAAACTGTTTTTTTAGTATGGACCTTTCCCTTGTTCATACCTGCTGATTTTTCTTACCTGCTGATTTTTCTTATTATTTATACATAAATAAAACAGATTTAAAATGAGCATATGCTTAATCATTCAAAAGGATCTCAGATTTTCCAACATAAAAAACAAATTTTGCTGATAATAAGCATGCTATTAAAGTCCCTCCCAAAATCTGAAATTGTTTTAAAATGCCAACATGGGGAGGAGGGCAGCTTTACAATTTCACACTCTGTCTATCAGAGGTCACATTGCTAAGCACACAATGCTCTTCTCCTTCGTCCTAGGGCTTGATCCTGTTCTTATTCATGTCAGTCAAAAACTCCCATTGACTTGAATGCTGCAGGATCAAGCCATTGTATCTGAGTAGCTTTTATTGTCTTTTGTTTGAAAGATTTTGTTTTAATCAATGCCAAACAACTAACATTTCAAAGAATGCTGCATCTGTGATAGTCCCAGAGAAAGAAAAACAGAGGATAATATCATAATTAAACATCTTCTACAACAGTGTTCATCTTCTGAAATCACTTTTCAAACAAATGTGGCCTTCATGATAACTGGGTGACAAACTGACAAAGTACCATCTATTAATTATTGCCGATATATTTAATATCATTCTAATGGTTCAGTCCCAGAAAACCTCCATCAAATTCCAACAGTCAGTCCTGATGAATGTAAATAATGCTGAAAGCATTCAAAGGAAGTCAGTTATCAGGTTACCATAGAAACAGGAAGACACTGGCAGGCCACCTGAAGATAGTCAACCAACCAAACACCTACGTACTTTATTTCTTCTGGTCAATTTTTGGTCATATGGCACTGATCTACTTGAGTAAAGACATGCATTCACTTTGAAACTTTATCCTCCACCTTTCACAATGTTTTCAGTTTGGTTTCGTAGCTATACAGTACTTGAATAAGAAAATTATAGTGACCTTTTAACCTGCAAGTTCAGCAGACAGATTGAAAACAGTCTGCTCTGCACTGCTTGAATTTCCTATAATGGGGGAAATTAGAAAACTTGTGTCTCCCATTATGTAATTGCATTTTCAGAAAACAAGATTCACAGAGTAAACTAACTGCTTCAATGTGGCGTACAGTAGCTAATTCCATTCACCTCTCCTGCTTGCACAATTTGGCTCTAGGAGGTATAATCACTTTCACAGTATTGTTGTTTATACTATACCTTTTGTCCTGGAGGTCCCTGAGGCCCCTGAAAAGGGAAAATAATTCAATTAGCATAATAATGTAGCCAATTTAAGCTTAAATGACCAATTAAGAATGTCCTATTGTGTAAGCATTCTTATGCTGGACTGGAACCAGCTGATGTTTTGGACATCAAGGAAAAATAAAACTTTCTGCTGGAAATGTACAATGGATCTTTTCTCCTCTCTTTTGGAACAGCATTACCTACACACTGGAAGATTCAGGTTTTCCCATTTTTTAATCTTTTATATTTCATCCCATCTGTTTTTTCTTATACTTGCAAATGTGTCAGCTTTCAGAGAGTTAAGGGTTTTCTGCTTCTGATACCAGCTAAGAGACAGGTATGCTTTCACAGTGAAATAGCTACGTTATGTATTTGCTTGGTAACTTAAGGGAAAGATTTACACAATGAACATTTTTTTGGGGAAAAAATCTCCATAGCAGTTCCTCTTCCTCCCCCCGGCCACCTCTCCTAGTCCAGAACCGGTAGCTAAGCAAATCCACATAATAAACATATAATTTGAAGGATTTTTACAGTGCTTTACTCTGCAACATAGTTTTAAAACATTATCTAATTATTCTTAACACCACCCTTGAGAGATAGGGAAGCCCTATCATCCCCATTTTACAGATGATCAGTGACGTTAATGGATTGTTGTCTTAGAAAAGCACTGAAACATCTGTTTAACTTTAAGCATGTGCTGAAGTCCCATTGATTTCAATCCACCGAAGTGGAGCTCAATCGCAGAGGAGAGACAACAGGGAAATCATGCAGCTCCTAGGTCCATGTTAGTTGGTTCTGGAGGAAATTAGACCAGCTCCAACACATCTCCTTCCCACATTCCTCTTTCTATGCTATGGCTGAGGGGAGATGGGGACAGCTCTTGCAGGAGCTGGTTCTCCCACCACATCCAGCCATACACTCACAGGGGGTATGCCAGTGCAGGGGAAATTATTTTCTGGTCAGGTATGTTCACGGGCTCTGTGCTGCTTGAGTGGCACAAGGCAAATAGAGAACACAGAATCCATCCCTCTGTGAGTTGCCCCTCATGGGAACTGAGGGGAACGGTACCAGAACTGGACTTATGCAGATGCACAGTTTGCGCAGTGCATTCAAATACAGAGCTAGATTTTGCTTTATAGACATATGCTGTGAAGGCAGGGCAGAGTCCTTCTGTGGGGGGTGGGGGAAGAGACAGAATGCCAAGAACAGCCACTACAACGTTTCTCAAGAGTGTGAAGTGTGCTCTCCACCCTGTCACTAGCTAGTGGAGATAGAGGCCATGGGAATGTCCATGGTGCAGAATGTGCTCTATTCAACATTCTCCCTGCAACGATAACTTTCCATGCTTTTCAACTGTTCATCCCCTGCAGTGCTAGATGACATGGCACTAAAATACTTGAGACCTGTTCACACTGCAGCCTCCACCATTGCTAGCATGGAGGAGCTCCAATGGTTGGGAATTATGCTGAGCACCCTCTGCTTCTACTGAGTTCAGTGCCAGATCTTGCAAGATACAGAAAGACACTTGTGAGGTGCTGAGTGCTTTCATCTCCCAATCTTCCCTGGGAATTGAGTGTGCTCAGCATTGGGGAGGATCAGGAGAATGGTTGGAACAGCTGCATGGTTTATTAGGCCAGAGGAGAAGTCTTTCCAGGCCACAGATTTCAAGAAACTGTAGAGTAAATCGGCTCTGATTTCCATTAAGTGGTTGGTGCTTGGTTATAAGGTCTGTTGGTGGCCAAGAGAAAAGGAAATTCTGGATGTGGGGATGAAGGAATGCATGTTTCTAGAGTGTTGATCATGGGTGGCATTAAAGTGCAAAAAAATTCAAGATGAAGTTGAAAAAATACAAGGATCTTGATAGGGTGCGTGTGTTGTGTCCTGTTGAGTGCAATACATTGGGTAAGCAGTCAGGGACATAAAAACAAACTGTGACAATTTACAAGGTTTTTTTTTTTCTCTCTCTCTCTCTCCCAGGTTGAAAAAGGAGAGAAACCTTCTTCTAGCGGCAATCACCAGGGCACGCATTAATTCAGAAACTTCCAACCGAAATCTCCCTTCATCAAACTCCCCTTGTACTACCTGCAGCAATGATACAGCTTTCAAGCAACTGTGCTGGAGAGCAAAAGCATTCTTTTCCTGTACTTGATCATTGTTAGCATCCTCTAATAAAAGGGATCAAGTAATTCAAATAGGGAGGTGTACCATGGATGTTTACATCATCCCTTTACTTCTCACAGCTGATAAAAAAGGATGGACTGCGGAATGGTGGAAGCACCATATTTTTTCCAGTTTGAGCATTATTACTATTATTTATACCAAGACAGTGATCTGTGAGGCATTTTATATACAAAGTAAAAGTCCTGGTCACTGCCCTGAAGAAATACAGTTACAATGTAGGGCTCTTAACTACTCTATTGAGGCCAATAGGGCTTTGCACTGACTTCAGCGTACTGAAGCCAACGCTCTGCCTCCCTCGATACTGGGCAGCGGAGCTGACTTACCACAGAAAGGAACACACTCTGCAGAGCACCGTTAGGGGCATGGCAGTTGCCACACCAAGCATACAAGAGCTCCCATGCACTGGCACTGTAATGAAGGTGAGTGACCTGAGGGTATGGTAGAGCCCTAAATGCACAGTCATCTGGGTAGATGCAGGGAGCACCGGAGCAGGCATTAGCCAGACGGAAGACCTGAATTTTGATTAGGGATCTGAGAAAGGACAGTGAGGTCACTGAAGAGGGAGACTGATGCAGGTACAGGTAGAGGTGAAGCAGATTAAAGCCATCAGAACTACTGGTGCATTAACCTTGCCATCAAAAATAGCATCCCCTATAAACCTTAGGGCATGTGACATAGTGCATCATGCACCTCAAAAATGAACCCAATAACTCCATAACAACAAACTCTCTAAAGGAAGCCTGCACCAAGAATCCTTAGTCCAGACTGTAAGGGTAAAAAACAATTTTGGAGGACATCTTCAAAAATCCATGGTACTTACTGTTATAGCAAGGGTTTGGCCTGTGATCTCTGGCAAACTTTGCCCTCCCCCTAGTGTGGTGCACCTGTTGTTTGCAGACCTCCATCACAAATGTGGCTGCATTTCAGTGGTGCTCTATGAATGTAATTTTTGAAGTGGTATCGCCTTTTGTTTTTTCTAAGGTCTCTCACTGTAGTATGGAAGAGCTATTTGGGCTCCTTCAGCAGAAAGTGACTATTTAAACAGAAGATATTATAATTATATCTCCATGAATAAACTGTGAAATGTGGATTTATTAATTATATCTGAGGCATTTCTCTGTCTAGTGCGAGAGGCTGCTACTCTGTTTAAAAGTGATGTATTCTCTGACACTCTGGCTGTTGTCCATAGTAGGTGTTTTCCCTAAAATTTGCCATCATTGCTACCACCACTCAAGCTCCTCCAGGGTGGTAGTGGTTGGAGTTCAAGTGCAGAGAGGGCTTCAGGCACTGCTGGTGGTTTTAAGTACTGTCTCGTCTAACTCCACTGGAGACTTCCAATGTAGAGCTCTTGATGTGGCTATCACCGGTGGAACTGAACTTGTAGTGGCAACTGACAGAAATTTTAGGAAGAAAATCCTAGTGCAGATTAGTGTAAATGCATGCAAGCCCCATGGAAGAGACTGTAAGGTACTTCCTAAAGTGCTTTTAAAATGGGTTAACGGTTGTGAAAAGAAAATAGTGGATGGTATTTGAAAATTAAGTATTTTACGTCATGATTCTTTATATGGTGCTCAAGCCCAAACCTTCATTAAACCAGGGTGGAAATTGCTTTCCTGTCTGTGTCATTGAGCACTTGCACTACTTGAGTCACAGATATCACCGTTCAGCAAGATGGCTTCCTCCAGCACTAAGCTCAGAAAAGCCAGCTGTAATTAAAAACTTACCCAAAACAATATATTTCACCATTTATTCATGCTGACAAGTGCTTCTTACCCTGTGAACTTCCGGACTGATGAGCTCAGTCAAATGGGAGCTGTATTCCTCTAAAGGATTGCCCTGTGGCATTGGGACTTGGGAAGATCTTGCACTCAAAGCTGCGTGGAAACTTTGTGCAGCTGATCCACTCATGACTCTTTCCCCACCCACCTTCCAGGGTCTCCTAGGCAGAGCAATGGAAATGTCGCCATTTATACACCAAAGAGGAGTACTTAGTTAAAGACCAACATTTCAGCATGTTCTGGACTTCCCCTAGAATCTATTTTTAATGAGTTGTCTACATTGTCTAACCTTCCCTTTAAAAATAATATACGATTGATATAGATGCATATATATTTTGCAGTGTTGCAGTTGCTGGGTTGGTCCCAAGATATTAGAAAAATGGGGTGGGTGAGACAGTATCTTTTATTGGACCAACTTGAGAGGGGCTTTTTTTTGTTTGGTTGGTTGGTTTGTTTGTTTTTCAAGATTTTGAGCTACAGAGAGCTGAAGAAATTCGTCCAATAAAAGATATTACCTCTCCAACCTTGTCTCTCTAATATAAGGATATAAGCACATAAGTAAAATTTCAGGAAAAGGAAAATGGTTTTAATTACTTTTTCTTACTAGGATTGTAATTGGGAGCACTTGCTATCCTACATGAGAAAAAACCCAGGAGCGAGGAAACAGAATGCAAAGTTGCACAGTATTTTCCCATTTGTTCCCTGAGATGGGGAGAGGACTGTGTTGCTCACATGATGGACTGGAAGGGGTTCAACCCATAAAACCTTTAGAGTTTGGGATAGCTCCAAAAGACAGAAGAGAGGCCCAGTTTCCAAACAGCTCTGCAAGTCTTTTCCTTCCATAGCATGGTTCCCTCAGGAGCCCTACTAGTGGCTGCAATTAAATCCTTGTCAGTGGTGCTTTGCAGCTGCAGATTCAACCAGGAATAATATTTAGGTAGCTATTTACTGAATTTCTGCCTGAACTTGAAGGGCATATGCTGCACGAGCGGCTTCTCCTCTTCCCCACCGCAGTTCTATCCTTCCCCCTAGCAGAGGAGCTTCTGCAGTGTATGGAGACCCAGTTTCACTTAAACTTCACTAGTTTAAGGCCCAATCTACATTACTTTGCTACTTTCCACATGAGTAGCAGAGAGAGTCAGGTGACCTACTGTCACTCTCACCATTAGCAGCAGAAAGAATGTTACTGTAATTAAGGAAAAGAGCTTAGGGACAAGAGACCTAACCTAATTTCTATTTCCACTAATATTGAAGACGTTTATGCGGTCTTAGCCAAATCAGCTAATCTCTTTGTGCTTCAGTCCTCTGTGCAAATTGAGATGATAATACTTTATCTATTTTGCTGACCTGCTGTGAGACTTGGGCCAAAATTTTCAGACCTGGTACCTGAAGTTAGGCTTCTAAATCCACGTTTAGTAACCTAAATGAAAGTGGTCTGGTTTTCAGAAGCACTGTGCTCCCAGAAATCCCACCGAAGTCAATGGGAGCTGCAGGTGCTCTGCACCTTTGAAGAGTAGGCCACTTTTATTTAAATTCTAATGCGGATTGGGAAGGTTAACCTGAAGCTGTCAGGTTTGAATATCTTGGCTGTAATGCCTGCACAAAATCAAGAGCTGGAATTGCTAAAATACAATACAAATAAAAGTGTAGCCCCTGCTAATCCCATTAACATTTTTGTAAAGCTTCATCTTAAAACAGTAAAATTTATTAAGCTACACAAAGAGAGTAAATTAGTTAGCTAACATGTCAGAAGGTAACACAGAGCATTACCAGAGATGGGAGATAGATTTTGAAATGATTTCTGGATTCTAGCTATTGGTACATACATGCCGAATGAGACACTGGAGGGAAGCTGTAGCTAACAAGAACCCCATATTATTAACCGCGTGTAACTGCAGCGGGGGAGATAATTGGTTGCTCCAGCTGAGTGTAAGTGTGTGTACAACACATTGCACATGCATCCATCTGATGCCAGTGGAAAATGGGATATCCTCAGATAAGAAGGTGACCCCACAGGTTTGTTTATGTCTGTAAAAACCAGAAGACTTCCAGATTGGCTTTAACCCCTACTTTGCTAATTTAACTGGTCTCTGGACTTCTGTCTCCACATGGCTGAGAACAGCAAGGATGAACAAACAGAAGGAGGTGTGTCAGATGATTTGATACTTGGGTGTCCCCTGGTTAATAAAGACCTGGAGTAAAATCCTGGCCCAACTGAAGTCGATGGCAAAACTCCTATAACTTCAATGGGGCCAGGTTTTTCTCCTGATCTGCCTTATGCAGCCAACTCTCCTACTAAAGTGAAAAAGTGCTGTGAGAACAGAATCAGGTCCTTAATCATTATATTATCCTAATATTTTTGAGCACAGTCTGTTAACTATGTGTGTTTTAGCAAGTTACAGAACAGGAAAAAGTGTTATAGTGAGGAGGAAATATATAAATCTGTCCTGTAAATACTATAACGTAGTTCAAAAGCAAAGTAATTTCAACTTGTGTATTTTAGGAAGAGTCATTCAAGGTGTTTGTGTATCCAATTTCAAATTACCTAGATGTTTAAATGTTCAAGGAAATGTAGAAATATAAACTCTGACCATTTTTATTTGTATGTCTGGTATAGCACAGATGATTTGTTTTACAAGATATCAGATTTCATGGATTGCAAATGTAAATGCCACATGAGAAAATGTAAACACCACGTGAGTGCTTTTGCTTATTGAGGCATACTCATATTAGATGCTTTTAAAATATAATGAAGTAAAACACCACTCAGTGGTAATAAATCATGGTATCCAAAATGTGTGATGTGACTTTGGAAAACACCTCTGTTACCCACTTGTGTGTTGGTGTGATGTTTGGAGGTTCAACCCAGACCAGTAAGTGGTTGTCACTGCCTGTCCTGTAACCCTTGGTGACTCTGTGCTGCGCAGCTTTGGCTCAGAGCCCTGATACCTGCAGCTTGCTCACAGCACAACAGCCTCACTCTGGCTTCCAACAGCCTGGTTATTTCTTGCAGGGTGACATCAAGAGAGCTTCCAGCCCTGAGTTGCCCCCAAATGGTCTCCCCTGCAGTGGCCAGTCCTTCTCACAGGAACACTCTCAAAACTTCACACATTTCATGCTCCTTTAAAGAGACAGTACATGTGTTGTTGCTCCCTGTACACTGACCCCACAAAACTTCCAGCCCCTGCCAGCCTAAGGGCCGAAAAATTGAGATCGAAACCTGAAATGGGACAGTGTAAAGCACTAACCTTGTATAAAGTCATGGGGTGAAATCCAGGCCGCACTGTCAATGAAGGTTTTGCTATTGACTTCTCTGGAGCCAGGATTTCACTCACTGAGCTTCTGTTTTGTATGCACAATGGGCACATGAAGAAATTTTTAAAATGTGGTCCTGTATAGCTCCAAAGGAGGCTTGCTCCATGCAGTGGTAATTCATTCTCATAGTACGTATTTATGTTTAATTGCATTTGGCTTTAGTGCTGGCGAAGTCAACTGGATAAAACAATGGCTAAGTAAGAAACAGACTAATTATCAGATGGGAAACTTCACATGAATTCTGATTAAGCAGTGGCCTCAATGCTATTTGTATTCACTGATGGAAAGAACAATAGCAGCCACAACAACAATTAATTAGTTTTCATATAATGCTTTTCTTCAGCAGATCTCTATTAATGGTTGCTATGGCATCCCAGAAAATGTACGTGACATTTACGATAATGTATGATAACAACAAAAGTAGAGAGTAGCTAATTACATATTGAGAAATATACTCTTGGAAATAAACAATGGGTCAGATCCTCCACTGATGCAAAATGGTATAGCTTCAAGTCAGTCAATGGAGAAATGTTGATTTATACCAGCTGAGGATCTGGCTCAGTGATGATATAATTTTACCATTTAATTTGACTTCAATATTTCAACTTTGGTATCTTTTTTGGGTCACTTTATGTTCCCCATGTTTGCAGAACTTCCCTCTAAACAAAGAGTTGGTGTTTACATGGACATATTGGCATCTATTTATGCCCCACAATTTGTGAATTAAAGTAAGACTCAACATTACTATAACAAGGAGTAATTTAGGCATTTAAAGAGTGATGTGTCAAAGTTGCTCTCCGAAAACTTTTTTTTTTTTTAAGTATAGTAATTAAAAAAAAACCACCACCAACAATTTTCCACCATTCCTCCATGATTTCACATATATGACTCAAAATTTCAGTCTGGCAGAAAAAGATATTGTGAACTCATTCTTAGTGGGTTAAAAAAGTAAAATTATCCATTGTATTGAAAAAGGAACTTTCAGAATCAGTTAAATGTTAACAAATACCCTGCTTAGTTAACTGACCTCCCACTGGATTTACTGGTCCATGAGAGAGTTAATGGCAGATCACATAGGGAGGAAGTGAGGTGAATACAGTCCTTACGAACTGAAGGAAAGGCAAAAGCAGGGATGACACCAACGGGAGGAGCCAGGGCTGACCAGCCAGAGGACAGGAGGTCTGGTAAATGTAGACCAAGGATGAAAGGGATAAGTATGGAGCACTAAAGAACTGGGAAGGAAAACACCAGCAGGAAGGGCAGGATGTCCAACACACTTGTGAGGGAAAAGGGCATTGGTGGAGGCAGCAACAGAAGGAGGAAGTAAGGAGACGTGAACTTTCCTTGCTTTTGTGAACTTGCCCTTCCAGAATAGGTCAAAGAAAAAATGAGAGAAAAGAACGAAAGAAAGAAAAAGGAAATATAAAGAGTGAGGTGGAAAATGGTGCTAAAGCTACAATTAAAGGGATTGTATGTCACCAGTAATGCCACTTCAGGATGGCAAAACCTCCAGATAAACTCCAGGTACTGCAGAAAGCTGATCTGATAATTCAGCAGTGGCACTTTACTTTCTGAGTAAACACTGAGCAAACACTCCAGTTTCATGTTACACATTCTATTCTGTAAGAGCAGCTATTTCTGAGATGAGACTAACACCAAGAATTGAGAATCTGTGATCACTAAAGCAATGATGGCATTTTCCCCGAGAAGAGGGAAATTTGTCTGCCTGAACAAATTGCAATTAGGGCAATTATATTTTGCCTGTTACGTGCCTCTTCTGCAACATACTATCGCCCAGTTTTGGGCTTTTTTGGGGGGGAAGGAGGGTGTTGTTTTTGTTTTGAGAAAGGACTTCTGCAGTAGGCAGACCACCTGACAAACTGGCCAGCTGTGCAGCCAGCACTTTTAATCTTCTGCAGCTTTTTCATTTTGGAAAGCTAGAGAAAATATCAGCTGGATAGAGCCCTAGATGTTCATTATTTGCTCAACAAACCTTAAAGACTCTACTGGAGATATTATAGTACATCCCAATGACTGTAAACTATTCTGTGCTAAAGTAATGGAAATGTGTTGCATTTAGACAGTGGATAATTTGTTAAGCATTTAACTTTTTGGCCCTATGAACCATGGAAAATATTTGTACACCTGTTGATCCTGCAAAACCCTTATTTTGCATACTTACTCATGCAAACTGATTTCATTTTCTCATTTACCAGCTTGCACACACATTTTTGTGCACATACATTTTGGATAGCTCACCTGTTGATCAGTTCTTTGAAATTTGGCTTAACACCTCAGTATGTTAACTAGTTACATGTTCTTTCCTTCCAAAACAGAAACACAATTATCCGTTCTGAAAAACAACTACATCTAGTTTACTCACAAATACTAGAGATCCTTGAGGTATTTTTAAAACATACAAAAGTGTACTAACATGCACTATATTTTCGTAAGAGATGCCGAATTTAAACACACAAAGACTTTTTGAGGTATGGGAACATTAAAAAGAATGAAAAACCAGTGAGATTGGCATTTTTACTGGCACAAGCACTATTAAGTCAAAACAGCAATATAAGTTTGAGTGGGGGGGGAGAATAAACTCTAATATATGTAGGCTGAAAATCTGACAGACCACTTTTAGCCCTTAAGAAAACTTTTGCAGCCAACTTAATTCTAAAATAATCTCATCCAGGATTTATATTGACTACACTGCCAGAATAGTACAAATAGTGCACTACTGCTTTGTCTATATACTACATGTAAAACAGCAAAATTATTGAATTCCTCAGTTGGTGTAAATTCCCATAGATTCATTGACTTCAAGGCAAGACTTCACTGAAGTCAAAGGAGCTATGGGAATTTACACTGGCTGAGGATTTGCCCCTGGCCTGTAAAAGTCAAAGTTTAAACCAATAGCGCTTCCTACTCTTAGTTTTGACACTCTTTTGTGAGTTCATTTCATACAGTTAAATCGTTTTCTTTTTCTCCATGTGAAAATTAATAGGTTTTCCATTTCAAGGTTTGGCACTTTGAGAATTCAAGGTCTGATCCTGCAGTCTTCTACTATCCTTCAAAGATGATAGTTTCTTACAAGAGAGGACTCCAGGATCAAGCCCTTATTTTGCATATCTGGAAAAAAATAACACGTAGGTAATGTTTTCTAAAAGAGTTTCCCAGTGAAACTGGATAAAGGCAAACTTGTCTATCGTACAGACTTTATACTTAGCTTGGGGGTGGTTTTGCATTAGGGATAATTATTGTAGCATGAGAGTTCTTTTGTAGCCCAAAAGCAAAGGTCCATATATACCACCCGTACACCCTGGATGCTTTGCGCTACTCCATAGCAGCTATAAACTTGGCTTACTTGACTGTTAAGCCAGGGCTCCAGCTGCTCTGTGCCACTGGTGTGGCACAAAGCAGCTGGCACATACCACTGTACTTGACACAAAATGCTTTAAGAAGTGTTTAAACACCCCAAGTGCAGACTTCAGAGTATTCATATAAAATAGTATAAGAACTTTAATATTTCAGAGCCAGGAGCTGAGGTTTCCTGTTACTAACCACAAATGAGGCACTCATTAGTAGCTTGCAACCAGAAATTCTAATTCCTTGTGCAAAATAATCAGCAATTCAATTTCTTATGATCATTTCTGAAAACAAAAAGGACATAATGGAGGACCACTTCTTGGGTATTAAAGCATATTGATCAGGACACACAGGCAAATAAAACACAGATGAACGGGTGGATTGTAAATGGCAGGCCTTAACTCTAATATAAGTGTAGGGGGTATAGAGGGCACTATCCAGCCACTCCTCAAACTTTTCGCTTGGTTCAGTGTGGAGCTAAATGACCTCACACCAGCTAATCAATAATTCAAAGCTGACTCTACACACACACTCAGAGAGGAATTAGGGTTACCTCAGTCTCAGAAAATGTGGTGTTCTTTTCTCCATATAGACAAAAAGAACAACCAGTTATATCCTGAGCCTTTTACTCACATTTACCTCTGGGAGCTGCCATTTTAGCCTTTATCTGCACTAGACCCAAGATGCAACAAACCAAATACTCCTTTATCACTTCTGAACTTAAAAAATGTGCATTCTCACTCCTAGAACTAGGCTTCCCTGACGCTGCAAGGAAAGTGACCCTCCTACCCCTGGCATCCTGCCAATCTGGCCCTGAGGGAAAAAAAATACCTTCCCAAACCAGAAGATACAATCAGTCAGACCCACAATATATAGGAAACAGAGCTCAACAATATCTCAACACTAGGAAGGAAGAGGGGGCAGCAACAGCAGTCAGATGGCCCCAGACACATGAGGGGGCCTTTACATGAAATGTGCCTGTAAGAGCTAACCGGCACCTCTATACCTCTGTCACTTCCACTGGCCAATGGGAAGCAGAGAAACCCCTTTCTCTCCTTGTGGGGGCACTCCTACCTTTGTTTTGAGACACCAGAGGGAGTGGGGGCTGAGCTCCTTGCATGTCTGAGCACAAGCACTTCCTCTCCCCTGCCCCTCAGGGGTTGGCCATCTCTCTACTGGTCCAACCAAACCCCCCTCTAACTGAGATGAAGAAGGGCACTGTAATACTAACTCCTTCCTGGTTTCATCTAAAGTATGTTTCCTTTATCAATCAATGCAACATTGTTCAACATTTGTTCAAGAGATTTTAATAAAATGGGGCAGACCATCAGCGTTGTAACCTGTCATAAGTCCACTAAACTCAGTGCACCTCTCATTTAACTGAAGAAATTTATTCTTGGGAATCCAGATCCATTAAAATGATTTAAACCTTTGGTGTATGAAAGCATGAATCATTTTAAATGTACAAATCAGAATTTAATACATCCAGTGAATCGTATGTAAATGTGAATAATGTAAAAAAGTCACTGTTCTCAATGTAGGCCCTATATATACATACAAATTATGTCAATATGTTATGATCACAATGTAGTTCCGATCTGTCCTTATTTCAGCATGCCTGAATAACTCTTTTTAATGTCAAGAGAATTTATGCAGGCAAAACTGAGGGAAAATGCATGTGAAGATTTTTTTTAAAAAAAATTGGTTCTTCTAATCTCGATTATATTTGCTACTGTAATAGTCCAGTTTCAAGCCTCTGTGAAATTCAGGCTTTATATGACTTTATAGTGTCCCTGTAATACTTTGAAAGTATAGGGAAGGTTTATTTTGAGAACCACTGTGATGAAACCACTGCTACAATAACTATGTAAGGAGTAACACACAATATGGTGTGCAATTGTTGTGAGATAACTGTAAGCTGTGAGTGAGCACAGACACAAAGGCTTCCAAGACTTGCTGTCATCTCATTATCTCCCACAGTGCCTCTCCATGGAGTGTTATTCCACTTGGACGGCTGCAAGACTGACTATTTGTGAGAGGAGAAAATAATTAGCAAAGCTAAGTAGTTTCAAACTGTGCACTGCAGTTGTTGGTCCATAATTGCAAAGGTTGGAACACTAGTTTCTTCATCCTAATAATACTTCTCACATTTATTGGAAGAAGTCAAAGCATTTTACCAACATTTAGGACTTATGACACCCTTACAAGGGAAGTGTCCCTATTTCCACTAAAATACTGTAGCGCCTGGTCATTTATTCACATGAGTAATCCCACTGAACCTAATTTTTTGAATGACTGGCTCTGTTTCTGGGCACCATCAGTGACAAGGAGTTGCAGGAATGTTGCACTACTGCAAACTTCATCCAGGTAGACTTTATCTCCAGTGATCCTGTGCCAAGGTCTGTACTAGAAGACACTGGTGCAGATTCTGAGTGAATCTGGTCCACAGCGCATTAATGAGAGCACCTAGAACACTATTACAGCAAATGTAAAAGAAACTCACAGCTATCATACACATTATAATCAATGGGCAATCAAAAACAATAGAAGAGGGAAGGAGAAAAGAAAGAAACTGATTAGAACACTGGGTGGTACTTTTTTTTGTTTGTTTGTTAAATCATTATCTTCAAATGAACAAGCCACAGGATTTTCTTTAACTGCCTGCGCCCAGCAGGGCATTTCTAAGCCTAGGCATTTCTAAATTTCATCAGCTTCTAAGAATACGTACCTATTGCCATCCAAAATCATCTGACGTTTTTCAAGGTAAAAATGCACCATTTTTCCTCCAAACTTCAGAAATTCAGACTATAAACAATCAAATTTGTGTCTGATTCCTGATCCTGTTATCTTGGTACCCAGGTCTTCTAGACATTCACAAATCCAAAAGGGCCATGGGCTATGATTTTGTCAGCTCTTATAAGAAAATAAGGTTGGGCTTGGCCAGCACTGTGAGAGGAGACGTCAAAGGATAAAAAACCAGTGTAAGGACCGCATATCATGTGTGTATCAGGCAGCAGCCACTATTTCACTTGTTCATTGGTTGAACTGGGGGTTAAAAATGATGGTACTCATTTTATTTCAAATTGAAAGGGGTTAGTTTTCTTGATGCAGCAGAAAACATCTATACCCGGATCATTGTACTCATAAAAAATGCATTAATTTGATTACTGAATTAGGGGCTCGATACTCCCATTGGGGGGAGGGGGAACCATTCATAGGGAGAAGAATTATCCAGTGAGTTTCAGTGTGCAGCATTTCCTCTTTAGTGTTCCATCAGGAAAAGGAGCCACGACTGTCACCACAGAGTCAGGTGAGGATTGGGCAAGAAGCAACAATTAAGCTTCAAAGGGAGGACATACATGGGGACTCCCTGGGAGTGGGGTATTATGCAACTCGGCTGACTCTTTCCCCTTTCTATGCTACCACCTCTTTTGGTTCTCCTCTGCTTCTGTAAATTGAGAGAAGAATCTGGCCCCAAGAGTCAGCCAGCTGTGCATAGGAGGAGATCTGTCATTCTATGCTCTTTTCACAAAGGAGGATCCATACACTTTTGTAACAAAAAAGGGTAAGTAGAATAAAATCATAAGACTTTTTGTTGAAGAAAGCATAAAGGTACACTGTATAACTATTTAGTGAACTGGAAACAGAAGAAATAAAGGTACTTACCATTAGCCCTTGTTCACCTGGTTTTCCTGGCTCACCCTTAAAAATAAATTGGATTTATATCAATAATGTTATTTACATTCACTCCCTACTTAGTAACATTAAAATGTCTATTAACTACGTTACACTGAAATACCTACTGAAACATGTGACAACTGTATGAATATCTAATATATACGATGATGATGACCGGCTATTAACATGGCAGGCCAAAATCCTTCCTTTCAATGTTTTAATGGGATAATTCTCTTAATTCAACAGCTCTTCAGTACCAAATGCCCTGACTTCCAGTCTCCTGTTTTTTGAACAGACAACATTTCCTTCCCAGTAAACTGGAGTTTTTAAGGCATATGAAGTATGAGTATTCCAAAATAATTTACAGGTACATATTACATTCTCTGTTAGGAAGCTTTTAATTGACTTTGCAAAGTAAGAGTTGTTGTAGTAATATCTTTTATTCGACCAACTTCTGCTGGTGAGAGAGACAAACTTTTGAGCTTAGTTTTGTGTAAACTTGAAAGCTTGTCTCTCTCATCAATAGAAGTTTGTCCAATAAAAGATTCTACCTCATCCAATTTGTCTCTTTGCAGATTAATGCTTTAGGACATTAGATAAATCACTAAAAAGACTAGGCTTGAGATTTTCGAAGCCACGTCACTTTTTAATTTCTATGAGAGTTGTGTGACTAAATCCCATAGCTGGCTTTGAAAATCTCAACCTAGAACTTTTCCACACTCGTTCTCACACTGAGCAGGTCAGAAGAGATGAATTACTGTTCTGCGGACTGATACGAATATTTTCACTTGCTCAGCAGTGGTAAAGAAGACACTCGTTATTTTATGTCACAAAATTGATGGGTTTTATGCTGCAGTTATCTTATTAGATGTAAAGCCGACAAAGCAGAGCCAGGGTTGCTTCAGACTTTCTCAGAGTACGCTAGAGGCACCCATTTAAATGGTGCTGGGTTTCAGAAGCACATGTCATATTCTGGGACATACGTTCTGTGAAAGCTCCAAAGTAGTTGCAGGGGGACCTCATTTCTCCCTCCATTCCCTTCTGAGGAAGCATGAGCTACTCGAAACCTAGATGCTGGTGTAACTGCTCCATGTGGCTTTTTCAGGTGGGAAGATAAACTAAGGCAGGCCCGCCACTGGTCAATTTTGTTTTAAATACATGGAGTTGCAGAGGAGGGCACGGTGCTGATGGTGTAGGGGTCTTTGTCCTCTAGCTATGGAATTCCGGGGTGTCTTTATTCTTACACCGCCTAATCACTACTCTGTTGGATGTGTGAGACAAGGGAGATGAATATTGAGCTCAAAAGCCCATTTGTGTTTCAGAAATGAAGATGTCAGCCAGGCAGATGCCACTAACTTGGGCCATGTAGCCCCTTTACAACTCTTTCCTGCCTGACTAAATACAAATCAGTCAGCCACAGAAGAACAAGCCCTGGTGGCAGGATGCCAGGGGATTCTTTGAGCAGAAATCAGGAAATGTCAGTCACATGAGCCTGAGAGCTGAGTCTGCATCTGTACTGGGAAGGAGGCAGCCTCAGGCAAATACATGCAGCAGTAACTACTGAGGGAGTGCTTATATCTCTGAATTGTTGCAACCTCTGCTACTACATAACTTGGGAGACCCACAGAGCTTAAGTAGGTCATCATATGGTGATGTCAATCTAGACCTGCAAGATGCTGATCCTGCAAAGCCCCCACTGACTTCACTGGGAAAGAAGGGAAGCAAATCTGTCAGGCAGCACACAGGGCCAGATATTCAAAGTCATTCAGGTGCCTAAAGATGCAGATAAACACCTAGTGGGATTTTCCAAAGTGTCGAAGCAGGTTAGGCACCTAACTCCTATTAACTTTAATAGGATTTAGGTGTTTAACTCACTTAGGTTTTTGAAAATCCCAATAGATGCCTAGCTGCATCTTTTTTTAGGCACCTGAATACATTTGGAAATCTAGCCCTCAGGACCCTAAATAAGATACAAGAAAACACTGATGTTACACACACCTGAACTATGTCTAAATGGTTTATTTACGCAAAATGCTAGAAAAGGAAATGGAATAGTACTCAGACATCCTAGCTTTCTTTGACATTGCCACACTGTTGCTAAATTGTTCCATTTTTGTCTAATGCTTAACCACTGGAAATGAAGCAATTTGTGCATGTGGTAAATGCTTGCTGCATGTAATTATTCTTAAATGTTATTTATTTTTGTTGGTGTCAATTGAGCATTTGTTAAAAGTGCAGTATTGACAACCTTCGAAACTGAAGGCCTTTATCCACAGAACAGGTATAGAGGCTTCAGAGACCGTACCATTTAAGTGCCTTCACTATGGCTTGGACGGACCTTAGAAATAAGAGGATAATTCAGTCTCCATGCCTACTCATCCTTTGGCCTCTCTGCTGAAACTACCAACAAGTTTTCCAACTGGTGTAACTGAAGTGAACTGGATCTTGACTGAGTAAAAACTGAGTAAGAGATTGGGCTCAGTGTCTGACTCTGATGCTCACTTTGCTGCACTGGTCCAAAAGAATGTGAATTTGTTCACCTTCAAGACATACTACATGGTTGAATATTGCAAACAGTATTTTCAAACATTCATTCTAATTCCAAACCGTTATTCAATTCAACCATGCTTGTGCCTCTTTGTTCACTTTTGGAAATCTTTCATGTGAACACACTTTGTTCACACATGACTGATTGGGGAATGGCTAATTATACAAATACTGGCATTGCTGTGCAAACAAGGCTATTCACAAAGGAAAAGGAATATTTCTTTTTCATTCTTTTCTTGTTTAAAAAGCTTCAGTCCAATCAGAGAGCAGAAACCAATATTTAAGTGAACAATTATTCACCGATGACTAACGAATGGTACATACCCAGACTGAACAGTAGTGAAAAACAAAAAGACTGAAAGTCTGTTTGGCAATAGCCTTGAAAAACACATTTGCAGGGATGGGCAGGATTTGCAGGATGAGTTTGCAAATGCTTCACAAACAAGAAGAAGAACGAAGTTCCCAATACATACTATGTGCAACAAATAAGTAAACCATGTCCAGTTGCAAGGCCTATTTCCCAGGCTTTCCTAGAGTGGAGAAGGGAGTGGAGGAAGATAATAGTAATTAGTGTTTCTGGAGGATTTTAATATGGGCACTGGTCCTGTTTGTTCCCAAAGTATCATTGTAATCTGCATATGCATGCACCTAGAAACCTTTAGATAGGCACATTTTTTTAAGCTAGGTAAATAAATAAAATAATATAATCTGTCCCTTGCTGTCTAAAGTCAAATTTACTGCAGGACAACTATGATACTTAATGACCCCTACTATATATAGAAGATGCATTATTTTCCTGTTATAATAAACACTAATGCTCCATTTGCTTGAGAAGTGAAAATCAAATCAGATTATAATCAGCCTTGCCTTCTATCACTGCTGACCTCCCCCAGCCATTTGTGCATGATCCAGAGAAAATTATACTGTTGGAGCCAGACAGCTGATCCTGATCTCACTTACACAACTGGAACTCAGGAGTAATTCCACTATGTGAGTGGAATTGTACCAGGGTAAGGGATATCAGAATAAAGTCCAAAGATTTTTGACAATGAAGGGATGGTGCATCACTGGCAAAAGTGAGTGGGTGGCTGAGATGAACTTTAAAGAATTTAAAGTAGCAGATTTATTCAACTTTTCACAGTGTTCCTCTAACTGAAGGTTTTTCAGGGCAACTCTTGCAAGGCATTTTGGACTCAGGCTTCTAAATGCCAAGGTCTTGTTGAGTTTTCCAAAGAATTTTTAACTGAGCTGAGCTACTATGATGTTATGTTCTATAATTTTATACAGTTAATATAATGTAGGATAAGGCACTCAGAATGAGATCAGAACATGAGCTTGGGTGCATTTTCCTTTTGGTATTACCAAAAAAGAACTCTGTAGGGAAGGTTTATGTCTTCCTGCCCTGGCTCACATACAGAACCATGAATTTTCCTTCACAATGTTGATTTTATGTCCTACAGGACTATGAAAATGGAAAGGGGGGCAAACTCCTGAAAAAAAAAAAAAAAAAAAAAAGCTAAGTTTGGTAGGTCACAACAATGTAAAATCATGAGTATTTCCAAGACTTTTTAAAAATGAGGCCAAGTGATTTTTGTATTTATGTTATAATTTTTAAAAGTTCCATCAGACCTCCAACAACCGAAGGCCAAAAAACCTAAAAGCTAGATTCTTCCTCCCAAACAAATGATAACCAGTATCTTACTCGGTGAGTGGTTCCATTGAAACATATGGGGCTTTCTGAGGAGTGGTAACTGCCCGTCCTGAGTGTGCATGGCAGAATCCGGCTCTGAGAATTTAACAATCTATTTCCTCTAACTTCAGTTTTTTTAAACATTAATCATCATTAAGGAACCAGAAGTCAAATCAAACACATGATAACCTGGATTCAAATTGAGCTTTAAGTGAGGGGTTGGGTAGCAACATTCTCTTCTTGTTTGCAAAGAGGCTGTCCAGCAGTGCCATAATTAGAACATTAGGGAATAATTCATACAGTCAGGAACTCGGGGAAACAATTGTCAGGACTGGGAGTCATGAGATCTGGGTGCTGTTCTTGGCCTGGCTACTTATTCACAGCGTCATAAAACCACCCTGTGGCTCAGTTTCCCCACTGATAAAATGTGAACAACAACATTCACCACCTCACAAGAGTGTTTCTGAGGCTAAATTTATTCATGCATGTAAAACACTCACATACCACAGTGATGCCACTATATCCTCTAGGCTAACTCACCGGTACTCCAGGTATCCCTCGGGGGCCATCTTTGCCAGTGTCTCCTGGAGGACCCCTGGGTCCTGGTGGTCCTGGAGGACCAGGTGGTCCAGCTTGTCCTTGGTCACCCTTAACAGAACAAAATCATCATCAGAAGTTCAGATGTACAAAGCTCCACAAAAAGGCAATTTACCTATAATATGTTCCTGTTGGGCTGAAATGGCTGTTCTGAGCAGGATGCTTGGTTTGATCATGGATGGAGATGGTCTTTAAAAAGCTTCTTCATTTCTTATGGCTGAGATTGCACTTCACCTCAGAAGACTCCTGCACTGCACCTTTACAGTGCAACCAGCCAATACAGCCAAAAAGAGCAAGACTCAGGTTCTGAACGGCTTGTCCAATAGCAGGGTTTACACTGACGGTGCCCTGCAAAATTCTACTCACCCAGTTTCCCAAAGCAAGCGACTGATTTGGAAGAGCAGGTATAATTTTCACTTTGTGATCATCATCATGATCATAGATTCACAGCAAAGATTGAGCGAGTAGGCTTGTCTGAGAGTTGTTACATTTTCATAACAATCTTGCAAAGCTCAACAATTGAGCGCTGATGGAGGTCTAAAATGACGATGAAATATAACTGCCTTGCTGAAAAGTTGTATGTAATATTTTATCTGTTTTCAGTAGCTATTTGGTACTAATAAGTGGCTATTTTTATGGTTTAGAAACATTGATTTTGCAATAACTTAATTTACAAACAAATTGTTAAAGCATGTTTCTTTAAAAAAAACCAAAAAAACCCAGTATTAATTTTATTCAGTTTCCAGAAGATACTACAAACTACTATAAAAAGCCTTGTTGGCTGAATTTTAAATATAAACTTTTTAGCAAAGCTTCGTGTAGTTTCCACTGCTATTTTACACAAACATATTTCACCAAAAATAGTTTGATTCTGGGATATTTTTCAGATTAATTACCCACTAGAAGAAGGAATATGACAAAAAGTACAGTAGAGAGTAATATTCAAATGTAAAGAAGAACCAGATTCCAGTGAGATTAAGCACTACCTTAATGAGGCGGCGTTTAATGAGCTGCTGATCAGCAGAGAGAAACCCATGATTGATTTTAGGAAACACCATCTGATCAGGCAGGTGAGGTCAAAGGTTGAAGTTCAGAGATGAGAGAGTTGAAGAATAGACATCAGAAGGCCCCAAGAAGGAAATAAAGATATATACATTAGACTTATAATAGCAAGTATCATATAAACTGATGCTTGTGTCTGATAAAATCTGTGCCTTTTCTTTTAAAGAAGTTAATATGTAGATTCAGAGGATACAAGATAGAAGCTTTTTTACTTAGGGATTAATTGAAGGTAACATACCACAAGTTCTCCTCCCAACAATTCTTCTAGGAGTCTCTGAGTTCATCAACATCTTAGAATCTTAAGGGTCTAAAATCACCACATTTCTTATATGCTGATCTTTCAGCAAAGATTTCATAGACAAAGCACCAATTCAATTTTCAGTCAGATTTTCCAGCCAGCATATTGTGCCACGATGAATAGTGCCATTTTAATGATATTTAAAGTCCAGGCATACCTAGATTGTTTAAATCCTTCCTGCATAGCACATTTTTCAATGTGCATCTCCAAGTGTACAACTTAAACTACTGGTGCCTGACACAAACAGATAATTGAATCTGCCTATGCTCATTAGGTGTCTGATGTACAGTATTTTGACATTTTCCATACTCTTGTATGTCATAATAAAGTACAGTTATAAAAAAGCTTCATCTAAAAACCAAAATGCCATTCAAGAGTATGTGTGATGTGGATGCTGGTGGTAGGCATCAACATACACACACAGCTGGCTTCTAATCTCACTCACACTGTACTTCAGGAGTAATTCCACTGGAGTAAGTGGAGTTATAGCATGAAATCTATATCAGTAATACCAGAATTAGGCCCATAAGTAAGTCATATGGGATAACTGGAATCCCATGGTAAAATGAACTACTCATGTGCACTTTTATGCTGACACAGAGACCTGACTGAACAGGTACATGTCAGCCACAAACCTTGACAGTGAGGATCTGATTACTGTGGAGAGCAGCAACTGTGGGGAAGCCTGGCAGACCCTAGGGACACAACATAACATGGGACCAAAACAACACAACACAGAACATCACACAGACAATTTACTAATGGACTAACAGAACGAATACTGTGTTTAGTACGTCCCACTGCCTATCTACAGCATTATCTGTCATATGGGAAACAGAACTAGATGCAAGCAGTATATCAGAGATTTGGCTGATTATTTTGCATAAAGAATATAAAGGAATTTTAAAGAGAAAAGTAACCCAGCAGTATCACATATTATTATGGGTAATTATGAACATTTGACAGCTGTTAGGTCACAGCTGGCTGAGGTGTAAGTCATTTTCAACCAACATATGTTATAGTACTTCTAGAGAGGAGCCTGCACAAAAGCTCTGCCTGGAGATCACTGCAGAACCTGAAAGACTGAGAGCAGATCCTGAAATGACTTTGAATTATTATGCCTCTAATATTCTGTTTAACATATGACATTCAGCACATAAAGTGATAGTATATATACAATAATATACATTGAACAATGATCCACTGCTGGATCAGGAGTAGTCAGACGGCCGAGTTCAACATTCTTGTCTCCTCAGGACAAAATTCTCCTCTTAGATCCCCCCATGGTGGATCTAGCCCCTCACATTCTCCTCTCCCTACATGTGCAAGACTCCCACTGTATTGATGAAGGGAGAGAAGAATCTCAGAGATGGAGCTTCTGAGAGGATGCAAGCAGTGAATTTTGCCCCCAATTTACACCTTTCCAGTATTGCATTGGAGGGAGGTTGTTAGATCTGTTAGCAAAGGAAAAAGGTCTCTCTCTCTCTCTCTCTCTTCTATAGTTGATCAGTATATTTTAAACAAAAAGCTCTTCTAGCCTGTAGCACAGTATATTATCTAAAGCATCTCAGGGCACTTTTAGCCTGACAGAGGCTGTAAGCTGCAGCAAAGTTTTTTAACCATTACAAATAGCTGAATAGCTCTTCTGTTTTTCACCCCTTTTGATCAGTGATTTAAGATTTTTCTTTACAAATAAAGTCACAGGAATTTTCTAACGCACATAGCATTTCTCCAATGGTACATTTAAATCATATCTTCACAACTGGGGCCTGATTCTCCTCTCACTTTGGTTTAACACTGATGTTCCTTTACTGACTTCAGTTACAGTGATTATACTAGTGAACTGAGCAGAGACTCTAGTACTGTACTGTAAGAAAACAAAGCAAATTTTATTGGCCTTGCTACTTTCTGCAAAGTTTTGAAAGAACTACACTGTTCTCTTTTTATGTTTCTTAAACAAGCTAAAATCATCTAAACGCATACTGCTACCAAACACAGGAATGATGCACAATTTGAAAAACAGATGTATTTCATTTGTGTTTGTCTTATTATGGAATATGAGTTTAAAAAGTTATTAGATGGTAACATGCCAGACTCTTTACATCTGTGACTCATTAGTCTTGCTAGGCACGTGGCCCATTCCTTTTCTTGATAAAACTACAGTACTTATATAATGAGAACAGGTACAAACAAAAAGCCTACAAAAGAACTAATACCTTATAAGGATTAATATTATATCTCACTTATTAAAAAAAAGGATAAATTGAAAATCTTTTAACAGTTCATTTTTACTCTGCAGGCTCTATGATTACAACATGATAATGCAGGAATTTTCATAGTTAGCTCTAACTATAATAGGCTTGAAATTTGGCAATTTAAAAAATAGATAGATGATGATAGAAATTCATATCAGTATTGATTTATTCCCTCCTGAATATGAACCAGACCTGTGGATGAAATAGAAAAGAAGATTTTGTTCAGAAAAGCTGCCATTTCGCTCAACTCAAAATACACCTCTGGCATACTCAATCCCTCTGAAGCTACATCAACAAAACAAAGGGTCGTTATCAAGATTGCAGCTATATTTATGTACAAATACATTAGGGCAAGAGAGAAACCCTCTTTTTAATGTGTGTTTAGGACCAGATTCTGATTTGTTCTTATGAAGATATGCAGTAGTAGAGAAAGACACAGCTGCATGAAAGCCAAAACTGGCACTCTGGGTAACATAGAGACTGCTCCCTTCGTGCTCCCACAGAGGAGCAAGGTGTCAGGATAACAGTTCATCCCCCACATAGTATCCTCTGGAGCTAGCCAGCCCTACAAAAATAGGTGAAGGTGAAGCAGACACCTGTGAAGGTGAGCAGACATGAGTAAATAGTGTCTGCATGCCTGGGAGCTCTGGGAGGCATTCCATCTTCTGGAGTCCAGGAACATGGTGCTAGTGCACGAGTCTCTCAGAATTAAAGGACATAAAAGATCTATCCTTTCCGCAAAATGAATTCTCTTCCTCCTTCTGTTCCTCTGCCACACAGACAGCCTTAAATAGCTCCTAGGTATGTTTGATTTTTTTGTTCTCTAACTAGAGCTGTTATCAGGAATGGCTTCAAAGTTGCTCGGTGGTAGATTATTTTATTTATTTTGTTTTGAGTTTTAAAACACACATACTAAGAGCACTCATCCCACATGCTGTGTGCCCCTTCTAATAATTACAACACCACAATAAGCAACAACTACATTGGACCATTAAGGTTCATTGACTATCACAATCTGAATTCATTCCTATCCCGGAGCTCCATTGGCTCACAACATCCAAAGATGCACACACTGCCACATCCTCATCCCAACCCCTCCACAAAGGCCTAAGCAAAATGGTGAGCTTTGGCACACGCCCACAGTCATGGAATTGCACAATGCATAGGGCCCTGCTTACCAACTTGGAAACGTATATCATGGCTGTACATTCCCATGTAACACCTATGGAGGAAACTGGAAGAATGTTCTTGTTACATCCATCATACTGTAGTCTAACTTCTTCTGTGCAGGAATTCCCACCAGCAGTCCCAGAATACACTCTAGTGAGAATACAATACACACTGCTCAGTGTGACAGTCTACATAAAGGACAAAACTTCTTGAAGATATTTAAAAGACTCCATCAGAATTTTACTGCTGTATTAAAAATGCAGTAACATTATGAAGTCATTATTACTGCCTTTATATACTGCTGCATATGCTATATGTTGACTGTTGGATTTGTTTATTATGAAAGCCACAACAAAGTCTTTTTATTCAAGAAACAAGGTAGGTGAGGTCATAGCTTTTATTGGACCAGCATCAGCTGGTAAAGAGACAAGCTTTCAAGCTTATCCCTGAGTTCTTCTTCAGGTGACCTGAAGCAAGCTTGAAAGCTTATCTCTTTCACCAACAGAAGCTGGTTCAATATAAGATATTACCTCACCCACCTTGTCTTTCTAATATCCTGGGACCAACACAGCTACAACACTGCATACAAAGTCTTTCTTAGGCTTTTCCTTCTGACCTGTCAATAAACCCATGCTGCACAAGCTTACATGTTCCTGTGAAGACATGGTAAATGAGACAGGAATTACCACCTGCTGCTCACTTGCACTTCCTAAGGTTACAGCCAGCTGCTGCTATTTCACATCAAATCACACAGGCTTCAGGCCAGAGTGATTCTGACACTCTTTATGGCTGACTTCCCTCCCCCACCCACCACTTCAAGTTCTAATTAATCCCTCAGACCAAGAGCCAGTCCTGCAGCTAATCATTGTACCTGCCCTGGGGAATACAGTGTGCTGTATCACTCTGCACTGTGCCACAGAATCTCAGCAGGAGCTCTTTTATACAATCCCTTTTATCACAACTGCTGTTTTCTCCATCAGCAGAATTCTGCTAACTAACACAATGCACTGCAATGAATGACAGACCTTTAATTTTAATGTATTGTGCCACTGTTAAGAGTTTGTCTCAAGTCAATAAAAACCTGACATTTAGCAACCAACACAAACTAACTCCGGCTAGAAATGGGTCATTACAAAAACATTATTTTCTGTGATCTTCACAACATTTTCATTCCAGACTCTGATTAAGCTGCTTTGTATTTAGTATTAGATGAATTTCCAATAACCCAATATCCTCTCCAGAAATAACTTAATGACAAATGTATTTTAAGTGGGACAATCTAGTGGCCTACATAATAAATGTACTACTGTCAGGCATAATGTGAGTTCCAATGAACAATATCAACATGAACCACATGAACTGTCCTTTCTAAAGACTTAGAGCCAATTCAGCTTCCACTGAAATAATCCCATGGACTTCGGCAACGGTTGGATTGTGTCCCTGGTTGGCTTCAACTGCAACCCTTATCAAATTGCACTCTGTTTTTGAGATGTGAACTGAACTGGAGAGGACCTTGGTAAAAGGATGCCTCCCTCCTGGACACTCTGCTCAAAATCTGCAGTCCTGGCTCGTTCCATTTCTATTCATTGCATACACACTGCAGTGTCTGAATAGATAAATGGCACAAACTGTATTTAGAGTGTTTATTATTGCTGTGTAAAATATTCACAATGAGCTTTCTTTGATCAAATTTGTCTTTTCCAAGTGTGCAATACATCATGGTAATTGAAACAATTTTACAAAATGTCAACGTTCTGAGGTGAAATTTTGTGCATAATGTTTTTCACAACCTTGGGACAAGCCTGTGCATGTTGGTGCGCACAGCAGAGATGGTGTTCTTAGAAAGCCTTCCTTACCCCCACCTTTCTTGCACCACTGGCAAGGAGCCTAGTGCAGATTGAAGATACCACCCACAGACATTAGACTTGTCATGCTAGCATTCGAATATAGGGGGGCAAGGACTCAGCATACTTCCCCAGGATGTCACAGCTGTAGCTGCCCCCTCCCATGGCACCCCAGGGCCATGACTTAAAAGGCACAGTCTGGCCCTAGGTGGTTGTAAAAATAATTGAAAGTCCATTTTTGTGAATTTTGAAGGAATTGATGCCCCAAGCCCACGTTTTCTAATGGATTAAACGTAGGGTGAGAGGCCAGAAGAACTTGAGTTCTGTTCTCACTCTTCCACGGCTTGCAATCACAAAAGCTGTATCGCTTTTATGTGGGTGTAACTCTATTGAAATGAGTGGAGCTACAATGGCATAAAACTGGTGTAGCAGAGTGGAGAATCAGGCCCATTTACGTAGGTGGTAAATATCTTTGTTTCCATTTTACAGATAGGGGAACTGAGAGTTAAAGATGTTAATTACTTGCCCAAGGTTGCGCGGTAAGTCACAATTAGAATCAGGATGGTCCCTAGCCTCTGTGCAGTTCGCTACAGCGCAGTGTATCCCAAACAAGCCCTTAAAACTTTCTAAACGTCAGTATTGTCACCTAACAAAGATATTGAAGATAGTTGGAATTATACCTTTATTTGCATATGATGAGACAGTGAAAAGATTAAGGGCGTGTCTAAATGGGAAGTTATACCACCGTAGAGTACAGTGTGAATGTAAATTGCTACTCAGTTATACCAGTATAATGCCTGTGTGGATATCCTTATTCTGGAATAAGAGAGGCTTTTTCTGGTTTAGCTGAAACTACTTTCAAACGGACATAACCTGCACCAAAAAAAAGCTCTCTGCAATACAAACATCCACGAAGGGAGTTATACTGCTATAAGTATGGTGGTTTAAAGTCACACTTTACCAAATACTTGTATAACTTCCCATGCAGACAAGCCCTAAAATTACTTAATCGGAAAGGAGAACAGCTAGAGGGGACTTGATTTTGACCTGCTGAATTATGGGAAATGTAATGAAAAATAATCAGATCCTCCCTGAAACAAATAAACAAAAACAAGAGGACATTAGGTGAAATTAACGGCCGGTACATTAGAACAAATAAAAAGAAATACTTCTTTGTATGGCATATAGTCTGTCAGTGAAAGGTACCCAGGAGGTCATCAAGACAAATATTACAATGTGGCTGAATTAGATAATTTAATGGCCATTAATACTGTATAATTTGAAGCTATTATAAGAATGCTGCATTCAGGGCATAAACTACTTGCACAAGGGTTCAGGAAGAAATCACTGCATCACACTACTAAATTACATACATTTTGGAGAGTTTTCATCGTATCCCAAAGAACGGTGAGCTGGCCACTGCTTGCAGCACGACCCCAGATTAGATGAAAAAATGGTTTGATCCAGTTTGGCAATTCCTATTTTGGGGACTGAGCCCGTTCTGTCTGAAATTAATGGAAGTTCACCACTAATCTCAAAGGAGAGAAGAGAATTAGGCTATTGGCTGGAAATACATTACAGGGCGTTTTTGACACAAGGTAGAGACTGGTGATTTATTCTTCAGTCTCTAATTACTATTTTCTGATTTGTCAGTAGAGAGGAAATAGTTGGACTAGACCCTATTAAAGTCACCATGGGTTACTGCTTTACAGCAAAATAGTCCCAAAGTGTTGTTTTTACGGTGCATTCCCTGGAAACATTGACTAATACGTATACAGTAACTTTAGTTAATCAGGTGTACAAACAATTTGATTTTTTCCCCCAAATACTCCCTCAACAGGCAAAATGTACAGATATCTTTAGTTTCCATTTAACGCAGAACACTTTATCAAAGCTCTTCTCTAACAGAATCTGAAATGTAATAGGTAAAAAAATGCTTTGACTGGAACCTGTAATCAGGACGTTTTTAATTTTAATGAATTTGCTGTCATCATGCCAACATCTGTCAATACTAGAAGAAATTTAAATAGGTTTCCCTCACTCAAGTACACAACCTGCAAAGCATCAACTGTAACATGGCTATTTCTCTTTCCTGAGCAATACATACAGCAGCAGCAAATTCATTAAAGGCAAAGACCAGGGCAGCAAGGGTTAAGCAAATAAGAACACTGCATTACTATCTGTGCCTAACTGTTTTAACAGAGCAAAAGAATCTGTTTAATCATTCAAGTCAACAAAGGTTAAGATAATAAAATAAACTTCTGAATGCCTTCCTTTTCTGGAACTTAAGCTCTCCTGCTGAAGACATTTTAAAGATGCTATCAGTTTTGTGTAGATCCAGCTGTTTGGAAAATTTACTTGAGCACACTGTGAGGAGAAAATAATTTTATGAAAGTCATTATGTACAGCTCCTGGGTGGCTTGTTATTACACCTAGCTCCCACAACTAATTTAAAACCAGCTGTTAGCTTATGATTCTTAGATCTGATAAACAATAAATCTCCCATATACCAGGAGTGAATGACAGAAGCTGTTTATGATGTCATTTGCAGGAAGATGATAGCAGACTGATTAAGATACTGTGCTATAACTGTTTACCCACTGCACAATCACCTCTCAAAGTCTATTTTCATTAATTAGGTTTCAACCTCTGCTGGGTAATAAATCCTTTGCAATCTAAAGGTGGCGGGGTTCCTTAAGTAATAGGCATTATGAAATCTTCAAAGCCTTTGTTAGTTTCTAATCTAACAGTTTTAAACTGAAGTGGAGCTGACCAATTAGAACTGAGCAGTGGCTCAGTACCTGCACTTACTCTAATAGCCCATAGGCAAAAATACATCAATTTTAATTTTCAATGCCATGGCTCAGTATAGCAGTGCAAACCTCCACAGTGAGAGGTGAGACAAGCATCCTCTACAAAATGGACATTGATTCAGAAGGCTTACTGACATGGAGCCTCTTACACTTGTGATTGGAGGAATTCTGGTTCTGCAGGTGAACAAAAAGTCTGGTCCAATCAGGATCAGAAGTTAGCAACAAATATACATGTACAGAAAACCAACTTACTGGGGGAGACCAAACAGCTGGCGTACGACTTTCAAAAGTATTCAGCACTGGCATATCTCTAGTCTCAGTGGAGTTAATGAGGCAGGCCAACACTGAGAACTTCTGAAAAAATCCAACCCCTAACAAACATAAGCCCCTTTAAAAAAACAAAACAAAAAAACCCTGGAAAAAATAGCCATCACTCCAAGAAAACTGAAGTCTCTGAACCTCCAAACAATGTTTGCAGGATCAGGGACCCCCATTTTCAATTCTGTAACTCTTATCTATTAATAGGAGAAGTATTATAAAGGGCCTTGTTTTCAAACTATTGCTCACCTACCTCGTGCATACTGTTATAATGGCTGTGCGTGCAATCGAGTAAGTGAACTTCTGCAACTCTGAAATACTGTATTTAATCCCCCCGCCAATAGTTTGAGTGATTTAAGCAAGGGATATCTTTACATTTTTAAGATCAAAAGAGGAAAGTTAACAAAAAGACGTGTCTGAGGGTAGCAAGCAAGATGTTCATGTGTCAGGTAGAAGTAATGAGAAAAGGTGATGATCTACATTCCTCCCTTCATTTCACTGGGGATTTTGCAAGCTTCAGGGGCCCATTTTCATCTTGGCAAATCTCCACTTTTTATCTTGGTTTCTTTTACTAAAGAGAGGGCCTGGAGGAAGAGGTTGGCTGTTATAAAGGCTAAGGAGCTCTTTTGAATTTTCAAAGCCATAAAAATGACTTGGAGCAGTAAAACCTTTGCTATAAGCAAGACTGAGCTTCAAAAACATTTGTAAAAACTTTCTTATATAACAAAGAAACTACAGGCTCCATATCTCCAATAGATAAACTAATCTGAAAGTGTCCAGGACGTTCAGGTTCAGTAACGAGTGTATTTGCAGGCTTTTTTAATGCAAATGTTGATCTCATTCCAGTATCACTTTCTGGCAAAATACTTCTGGGAACAACAGAAGACATTATAGTGGCAACCACCATAATTCCTATTTCACATATAAAACGATGCAAAACATACAGAAAGGTAACAAAGTAAGGAACAAATAGGTATAGTTTCATTGTGGTGCATAATGGATTTACAGCTATAACTTCCATTAATTACATATGTTTAATCTTCTGGAAATGCAAACTGAAGACATACATCCTGAAGACAGTAATCAGAAAAGATAAGTACTCTACCATGAAAAATAAAATGGTAAGAAGCACTGTCCTAACATTTACACTTTAAATATCTTAGAAAAAAGAAGGAAAGCCTATTGTATAGTATATCCACACTCATTTTTAGAAAGAAAAGGACATGAGAGAAGAGACTGCAAATTATTCAAACTATATCTACAAATTTCTTAATGAAACACTTCAAAACAATGTAAACAAATTAAACCAATGGTGAAGCACAATCTAAACTACAGGATACTGTCTCCCAACTCTGCATCTCCACTCCCGACATGTCAACACCATCCAGTCCTACATCTCAGCCAATCTCTCTCTGACATCTCCTGCACATTGCCGCACTGTCAACTTAAACATAACATGTTTGAAGTTGAACTCGTTGGATCTGAGTATTCTGTACCTTCTAGCTGCATGGCATTAGTCTAAAGTCTAACTAGATTTGCTAGCGCTAGAACTGAAGAGTTGCAAAAATGGTTTAAAGCCAATTTGCCCCTTTCTCATCTCTCTAGATTTGTACCGAGATTGCTCGGCCAGTCTACAGAATCAGTGCTCTTTTCTCCACACCCAAACCCTTTCCAATCCTCCCATTCCCTGTCATCATTAACACTACCTACATTCTCCCAGAACCTATGAGCCATTTTTGACTCTACCCTCTATCCTGCCACTCCTAACCATGCCCTTTGCAAATCTTTAATTTCTTACTCAACAGAATTTCCAAACTCCAACTTTTTCCTTCTTTCCATCCTGCTAAAGCTCTCATCCAGGCCCTGATGATCTCTTTGGCTTAACTACTGCAACCTTCTCTGGCTTCACTCAGACCTGCTGTTCCAACCATGTTAACCGCCTTTGAATTCCTCCACTGACAACTCCTTCTCCACCACATCAAATTCAGGATCCTTGTCCTAAGTTTTTTAGGGCCCTTCACTTAAAGTACAATTAAAATATATTAACTAATTGGCAAAAAATGTGCCCAGGAACATAATGTCATGAGAAAATTCATAAATATGTAACTGAACTGAGCCTCTGTATCATTAGAACAATATGTCCAAACATTTGTATAATGAAGAACAGATGTCAAGAGAATGAACTGGCACTACCAACATAACAATATATTCACCATTGTATTCCTGTGATTAAAACAAACACAATATTTAAAAACTAAAGTAACTCCACAAGGAATGTGTTATGTTTACATTGCTAACTCTAAAATTTTCTCTATTTCTAACTGCTTGAAAAAATGCTATGTTGAAGAGACAATAATATTATTCTATTAATTACATATATTAGTCCATGAATGTGACATGTTTTTATAATTCTCTAAATAATGGATATTTTAAAGTGAAAATATAGCACCAAATGTATTAAATTCCCTACTTGCCCTCTACTTTTTAGGAGTCCATGCAAGACCTGAAAGATGGCTGGGGAAACTGGAAAGTTGCTCTAGCAAACCAACTCTTACACAGTATAGCAAAATCACTGTCAAATGCATTTTTGCCCCACTAGCAGCAGTATATTTTAATATATAGTAATGTTTGTATGGCTACTGTTACTCAAATGCTTCTCAGAGACTATTTGGTTATATTAGGTATTGCTGTCCTGCAGACATTTACTAAAACATGCAGGGTAAAAGCAGCTAATAAGCATGACTAGTTAAGACACTACGTTTAATTTAGTTTTGCACTAAGGACTAATTGCCTACTCAGGGAAGGGGTAGGGTAGTGTAACATTTTTTTTTAAGATGCTTACCCGAGGGCCCTGATCACCTTGATCTCCCTGCAAAGTGGAAAGATGAGATGATAGTTTTAACACAGCATCTGTGTTCTACCCAACTCTCTTACATAATCTCACATCATACTGCTTCAATATAAACTGTGTGTCCAGTTATTATCAGGAGGGGTTTCCATTTATTTTGAAAGTCTTGATGTCTACTCACCTTCTCGCCTTTTGGACCAGGAGGGCCCTGCAAAAAACAGAAAAGAATTGACAAATTATTGATGCTAATGACATTCAATGACCAGTTTTTAAGGACACAATAAGAAACACATCTGAATGATCCAGAGATCTATTGCTAATTTTAAGATTTCTCATGGTTTTCATTCCATCAACCACAGGTATTTTAGAGGGAGGTTCTTCAAAGTTTTAGTAGTAGGTGTAGTGGAGTTACTGCTGTTCAGTTGTGCCAATATCTTCAGTGAGACTACTCACAATAGTTTAAAAAAAAAAAAAAAAAAGCAAGTGTGAAATTTTGGAAATGGCGAATGGCAGTGGCAAAACTCCCCCTGACTTCAGCAGAGCCAGGATTTTATTCTGTATCTGTAATAAGCATCTTCTAAAACAGTAAAACTTTTTACCAAATATAGCTAATAAATTCAGAGTTTTATAAATCTGTCATGTATTTTGGCAGCCTTCTTAAATTAGAACAGTAAAGAAAAACTGGATTAGGAATTTTAGGAGCATAGCAAGTCAGGTTTAGACCAGCGGTAGGCTACGATGTGGTACAGGAAAGTGAGCAATTCTGTATCAGAATTCAGTTTGATATGACTTTTCAGAACGAATGATAATTATTTTAAAACACCTGACAAACAAAATGGTGTAGTGGTGATATTAAGGTGGTACCGTAGGTTCCTTCATTATTCTCGGTTTACTGAACAAGTTCCCAACGTCTGTGTTGTGCAACTGTCCAGAATCAACTTCCTATTCTCAAATCTCAAGCTATGGTTTGCGGTTCACTTGCTGGTATTCTGCACAGTACTGGCAGATTAAATGGGGCTGATTCTGCTTCCATGTTTCCAGCTCCTTCTGAAGATGTCCAGGTGTTTCAGTGTAAGGCACTGGAAAAAGCAGCTGCAAACGAAGAGGACAAGCCAATCTAGCTATGTTTAGTAGGGGCCATTGCTACAGCCAGAGGAGAGGAAACAAGCATCTTTACCAAAAAACCGCACCACCAGCGGCATAGTTAAAAATAACTAAGTATCTTCCGAATGTCACTTCTCCATGTAAGCAAGCAATGTAACTGCCAGAAGGATGTTGCATGATCACAAATAGAAGGCGAAGTGGCCCATGAAACTCTGTCTCTCAGGATGTTGTCTATGGTGTGTTTAAAAAAGCTTTGAAAACTCCTTTTCTAGACAATTTCCTGTGTATTTTTAAGGGCTCCCCAACACGTAGGATAGCCCCAGCTGCTATACCTTTTAAGGGGATTCAATGTATATTAACTTCTGTAGACTGGCATCTCATCTGACTAGAGCAGGGGGAAGGAATCAAGCCCTGGCAAGGAATCACAGAAGATTAGGGTTGAAAGGGACCACAGGGAGTCATCTAATCCAACCCATTAAATCATCCCAGCCAGGGCTTTGTCAAGCCGCACCTTAAAAATCTCTAAGGATTAAGATTCCACCACCTCCCTAGGTAACCCATTCCCGTGCTTCACCACCCTCTTAGTGAAAAAGTTTTTCCTAAAATCCAACCAAACCTTCTCCACTGCAACTAGAGACCATTACTCCTTGTTCTGTCATCTGCCACCACTGAGAACAGCCCTGCTCCACCCTCCTGGGAACCCCCCTTCAAGTAGTTAAAAGTTGCTATAAAATGTCCCCTCGTTCTTCTCTTCTGCAGACTGAGCAAGCCCAGTTCCCGCAGCCTCTCTTCATAAGTCATGTGCTCCAGCCTCCTAATAATTTTTGTTCCCCTCTTCTGGGCTCAGGATCTTCCTTTCCTTCCAATTTCTCCTCTGGGAGATGAATGGAGCCCTTGCATTCAATTGAATATAATGACTAATTGTGGCCCTCTCCCCCTTCTGTTACCACAGAGAGGCTAGGCGTAGTCCCTCCCTAAAGTTTAAAAAACAAATCAAAGAACAGATAAACTTGTGATGCACATTTGTCTGACAGCCACTTAGTCAACTTGCATCTCACACTGCCTCTTTGCAATGCAGAGGTGCACATGCCTAACAGTTAGAACTGCATGCAGAAGTCTGCATTCTGCGTCAGCAACTGACCGCTGAATGCTTGTCTTGATGTGACTCAGAGGGATAATAATGCAGCACATTTTCAGCAGACCTGCTTTAAAACATGTGAATAGATATCAAGCTTGCAAGCTCTCAGATAAACACATATCTACATTTACCAATAGTCATTGCAGAATAGTGTCTGAGTGTGTAGCGTAGTAATGTTATAGTAATAGTAATTGTTGGTAAACACTGACTTTATAATGGTGACACCATACCAAGAATACAATATGGGTTGTGTTATATTCCATTACCTTAAAAAATAATCCTAGAACTGACCCTTGATGACCCATCAATTGTGTATGATAGCTAAGGGGTCAGATTCAGTAACGCTGTATATTACACTCCCTGTGCCAGTGGGGTCTCCTGCAACCCAAAGGCATTCACCTCAAGAAGGGCAGGGAATTTTACTGATATTGACCTCTCTCGGGATTTCTGTTCCTGGGGGTGGAATGCAGTTAGTTCACGGTCAGGTTTTGACAGAAACTCCACTGGCGGAAACTGCTGAAGGGACGGTATGGCTGTTGCAGCTATTGCCCTTCCCAACCAGTGCCACCCACTCGCTGGGCTCACAGGCATGCAATTAGTTCATTCTGACACCACCACAGTCTTCTTCCCAGGAGACTTCCTAAAGCTCTAGGAGTATGAATGTGACTCTAACCTATGGTTTTTAATAGAGCTGGTTGGATTATTTGTTTCAAATAACGTATCCAATGATTTCTGCCCTCTTTTCTCTTTGCAGATTATCCACGAACAGGTTCTGATTTCTGTGAATTAGTTAATTATTCACAATTGTCTGATGGATCAAATTGGTTGCTGGAGTATTTGCTTTTTGCACAAATATGGCTAGTTATCTAAGTCACATGGCTTGTTTCTGTTTCCTAATTGAATATTTTATAATAAAAAAGAATCCCTCTTTCTGTTTACAAATTATCTATAAGTATTCATAAATATTCCACAAATCTCTCGTATGAATAAATAAAAATATCTTTTCAAAATGGCCACAAGATCATTTTTAGTGTGACTGCTCACACAAACACTTGTTCTTCACAATGCTTTTGCTTTCCATGAGGTTTCTTGAAAATAAAAAATAGCTCTCCTAAATACCAGTAAAGGGAATCGGTGACATTTTGTTGCAAGACTATTCATGTAATATTTTATGGCTCTAGTTTTTGAACACAGAGTTTCCATTGTTTTGGAAACTTTAAAAAGCCTCAGCCTTTGACATCTCCTTTCCATTTGCGTTGAGAAATTCTCCCAAGGTTTTACTGCAGATTTTTTTAATGTGTGTGTTAGGGGGAGGGAGGAAAGGCTGTAAGGATTTGGTAAGGGGCAAAGTTATGTTTGTGGAGGGTGGTGTGAGAGTTTGGGGACTGGTTTGTTTAAAGGAGGGCAAGTGTTGCATAGGGTTTGTTTTTCCCAAAAACTCTATTCTTCTTGTTAAGAGCATAGATACAAAGAACTGAGTGAGTAAAAAAATGCTAATTTTGAAGGCCGCAACAGAGACGTCTTGCCCTTTTCCAAAGGAGTTTTCTGTGCTTTCGTTTGTGAGATGGCAGAGATCAAGCCTGTAGCTGCTGCACAAATGTGAGAGCATTTTGTGTCAGTTATATGAAACGACTGAGGTCAGAACATTTCTGAAATAACTTTACAGTGTTTTCACTGGAAACAGAGGCTCTTTTCTCGAAGTATAATTATCTACTGCAGACTGCCATACGTTTTCAAATACAGTTTGTAGCCTGTTTGGCATAAGCAAGGCCTTGTAAATCACAAACACATGCAAAATTTGCATTCATAATTAGGTGATAAACACTGCTCTTTTTAAAAGAGGGTGTGCCAAAGCAGACTGAAAGGCACCCAGAAACCTGCCAACTGAAAAAAAAGCTGAAGTAAGGGTCAACTACATTGTACAGCTGCTGCCCCTTACTACAAACACCAGCGACATTTATACATTCAGGATTAATGGCAGGTGCTTCTTTCTTGCTGTCTTGACTGCAGCCGCATTTCCATTTTTTTGTCGCATCCTCATTATTATAAATAGGTATACAAGTAGTGCTGGAACAGCAGGACAGTGTGATAATGGAAAACATAAGGCCAAATCCTGCAGTCTGCACTCAGACAAGATTCCCACTGTAGTTTGAGAGAGAATGATCTGAGTAAGGTCTGCAGAATTTAGCCCATAGGCAGTATTTCATGGCATATTATCTGAAAGGTGCTAATTTTGTACTCTAACTCTACTGTGAAAACTATTTCACATCTGTAAAGGTCTTCTGACGATTATATTAGCAACATCTTCTCAACAGCCAGTATTTAAATCAAACAAGTTTTACCAATATATCTGATTGTGCATTATGTTATCTTCCAAGCCAGTCCAACTTTTCTTTAAAAGTAGAAACACAGACACAATCTTCCCTTTATTGTAGACCCCAACTTTAATCTGCATAACGTATCTCTGCATAGGAACCAGGAACTGTATATTCAACAAGAAAGTCTCCCAACTTTACTCTATGGTCTGTTTCAACATGATGATCTCTTTCTATACAAAACTTCAACAGGACATGAAATAATGAGTGAGGCTCAATAATTTAATAGGGAACTTGTAGAGTGTATAATGTAGTGTGACACATGACAGATCAGGGATGTGCAGGAGGAGGTTTACAGAGATCGCAACATGCCCAGGTTACACAAGGCCAGCTTCACAGCTGTGGAACCTAAGGTGTGGGTCTTTTGTGACGGTAAGTTCACTCCACTAGGACCAGTAATACGGCTTTGCAAGTTACCGGCAATCTCTGGGGGCCAGAGGTGATTGACACTGCCCATGAACTGCGTTTAGTAGCCTGCAAAGGTACAAGGTCAACACAGGCAGTGCATCCATCTGTGAGGCTTCTAGGGAACCCCAACTGTAAAACAAAGCTTTTCTCCCCTAGTAAAACGACTGTGGAAGGGGCTGATAATACTTTGTTCTCCCTTCTCATCTTTTCTACACCTCAGCTAGCTACCCCTTTGGGCCCAAGGGAATCCATGCACATATAGGACTGAATCTGACTTGCAGGATTCAAAGTACCTATGAATAAAGGTTTCATTTTTAATTTTGGACAAAATAACCCCACAATGATTTTGACACTGAATGACAACAGTTACCGACGGAGCACATAGAGGACAACCACAAGAAGCTAGTGGTCTTCTGAAGGGTGCCCAGAATGAAATGGGAATAAAGAACTGACTCTAATCAAGAGACTGCATCAATACAATGGCAGAAAAGCAACTGATTAGCCGTATAAGAACCAAGCATTTAAAAAAAATGATGATATGCAGGTTAGACTAGCCCAAGCCAAGTCTTACAAATAAGCACATCAGAAGATAACTCAAGAGTTGCTCCTTAACCTGGCAAAGTTGTCAGACAGTTTCTCAATATTGATAAACTGGCATTAAAACATATTTTCACAATTATATACAAAATAACATTAAACTAGAATTTTTTTGCCATTTGTTTGTTTTTTGAGGATTTTAATTCAGTGATGGAAGGCAGTCTCATACTTTCACTATGAAAGTACTGATATTTCTTCATTCCCCATTTTGCTCACAAACAAAAGCTGTCCCAAATTACAAACGATTTCCTTGACTTTGAACTAAAATTTACCTCAATCTCATACAAACCCAGTAATTACTGTAAAATATCAGAGGAGTGGATATGCTGAACCATAAGATGTGATGTTACAGAAAGTATTAAGAAAAGAATTACAAAATCATTTTAAGCTTCCTGCCTTGTTATTTTTCTTGTCTCCCTTATGAGTCCTGGGAACATTAAGCAGCATGATTTTGGACTTCATTAAATTTAGCCATGTTTCCAAACAAGGGCTACGTTAGCTGGTGCACAATGTCAGTCTCTCACTTTGGATCAAATTTACACATGCTCTCTATAATTTCCAGTGCATTGTAGACCTTCCTCCTCTTAACCAACGCTGCCTCCCATTGCCTTTTTTTCCACATTTCATTCTCCCCTCTGGGATTCTCATAGCTTCTCTTGGATCCTAAAAAAATCTCTTCACAAATCTCTTTACTTTCCGCCCTACACTGTACTTTTTTTTTTTAAAACAATCTTTCTACCAGTGCAGAAGAAAAGTAGTCTTCATATTTGACAACGTAATTTGTACCCGACTTAATAATCAATAAACACTGTGAAAGAGTGTAAAAAGTAAGATGTAATATCACTGTACATAACATGCCTTAGATGAACAATTCAGTCTTGTAATTTACTTGTTGAGGTCAGTATTAACCTGAACTTGACATTTATTTACACCACTGTACCCAGAATGCAGTGATATACACTGCTATGTAAATCACACAGGTTCTTAAACTGCAGGCTAGAAAACATGATCTAGCCAAGAGGTGTCAGGAAAGTGAAGACTTTCATTACAACAGCACTAATTTACACATGTATCTTCACTTCTCATGCAGTGCTGGGACTGAGACCAGGATTTGATGCCTTGTAATACTGCTCCGCAAATGCTCAGAGAGCTAGAGTGCCCAGTGGCTTCACTGCAGAACCCTTTGCACAGTGCTTCCAGGCATCCCCCTAGTCAGGAACCAAGCCAGACTTGAAACTCAGATTCCCAGTATGTTAGCGCATTGTGCTACTGTTAGATGTTCTTTGAACACATTATCCTTCATGGCGCATACACATGCTCTCTTTGATCAGTCCATACAACTGTCTTTCTTTTTACTAAATACTTTTCTTTGAAAAACCATAAACCTAGGCACAAATAATACTGAAAAAAATTTCAGAATACTGAAAGAATATGGGTAAGTGTACACTGCCTGGGCTTTACAGATGTAAGGTCCTATTTACTTCTAGCATAAGTGAATGCAACTCCATTTACTTCAGAACTATTGAGCCTACTTATGTTAGCAGCTCATTTGGCCCAATTTCTCTTATCATTAGTCCAACAATATAAACAATCAGTCAAGCGTAATGACATTCTGAACCAACTGTTACATCGCGTCTGAACCAGAGCTAGATAAATATTTGCAGGATACTCCTAGACCCACTGAGCTAGTACAACACTATGACCAAGAATATAATGGCAGAGAAATGAGGTGCATTAACAGAACCAGAATAGTGAGATTATTCTCTCATCCAGCATATAGACAGCTCCTGGATGCCATTTGTTGGCTAATATAATACAATGAATGTACTTCCCAGATGAAAATAATTTGAGCTGCCACCTCATTGGTCACAAGCTGTTTCCCTTTGCTCAAACTTTGTATCTCTGCATAAGCATGAATTTACTGATGCTCTTATATAGCCACTGATATGCTCCTGCAAATTTTGAGCACTTATGAGGCAGGATACAGTGAATCTATAAGCCATACCAAAGATCCTTGTGATAAAATGAAGATATATCTGCATTGTTCAAATTACGACAACTATACAGTAATTAATTAATGATGGACAAATCATGGAAGGATTAGGATTTATAGGCCACTTCAGATAAGCACCCAAAATTTTGCTCTATTTTCTATTGTTTAAACGTATGCATCTACTACCAGCAAAAAGTGCTGACTGACAGCTCTGTAGACTAAAGCGATCCATGTAGCCACAGAAAAAGTGCAGCATGTGTAGGGGATTTCCACATTGACCTATCAACATGTCTCAACCTTGACCTGGAGGGAGCACCTCACATCAGGGTGAAATCTCAATGGCCATTTCACTCCTTGGCATACCTGCTGAGACTGCCATCCATGTAGATTTTTATTCTGGGCACGTGGAGAACACTTCCTTGGATAATGGAATGAAACCACCCAAGTTACACAGGCAGCTGAAAAGGGGCTTGGTGATAACTTTTAATAATATCCTATCTGGGTCATAGCTTACCTTTGAAGACTGGACATTCAGAGACTGAAACAGCACAGCTGTTAATTTCCTTTTCCCTTCCCCCAAGCTCATTTTGATATCCCCCTATTCATTCCATTCTTCCCCTGCCCTGGGAATGGAGTCCTATTCCATCCCTATTCTGGAGGATGTCGAGTGGTGCTCTTTTCTTCTTCCTACCATGTCCTCTCTCAACTGGGATTATATATGTGTACCCATTCCAGAATTTCACTGTAATACTGTATTTCTCACACTAGTGTTCACTGTCCATCTCTGTGCACTTAAGCATAATCAGTTATGTCACACCTCAAACCCGGAAGGGGGAAAATGCTCTCCAATGTCCACTAACACTAACAGAAGGTATTTTTTGGAAGCCATGGGCACTTGGTAGGATTCAATAGCAAGAGAAAATGCAGTTGACTCTGGCTTTGTGTTTTTGTTAATAAATATTTACTGCAGTCCGCAGAAATTAGTGCTTTGAAATTCAGGGAGCAGAACAATATATCAGCCACAAAAATACATGAACAAAAAAAGGAGGAAGAAGAAAGGAATAAAACGCTACCTTAGCATTTACAACAAAAAGGAGTTAGAGACTGCAAAGAATTATCAAAGCACCAGGTCCCACCTTTTCACAGAAAAATTGTGTTTATTACGGTGTCGAACTCTGTTAAGCTGGGAAAGGGAGTTAAAGCTATAAACAGATTTATAGCTTCAGATTTCACACCTTTCATTTTACACTAAAAATTAAAGAGGCCATGAAACAAAACAGGAAAAAAAGGAAAGATAAAGAGAAATGCTAAATCTTCCAATCAGCCCCCTGTATTAGGAATACCAGTGACATGGTACAAGTCTGTACTGTTTTGTGGACCCTTTGGTGATATCTTTACTACTAAGCCATTTTCTCAGAATGTATGATGTCCATTTGAGCTCAGACCTAGGAGGGTTGATTAGGTACTGGCTCTGATCACAAAACTCTGACTTATGGAAGAAATTAATGTGGTGTAGAACTGAAGGAACACTCGGGGGGGGGAGGGGAGAAGAGACGACACGACAACCTTAAAAGGAAGACTGATAGAGTCCAATGATATTTTGGGCTTATAAAACTGCATGGATCAGGAAAGCACAATCTACCTCTCTTTTTTAATACAATACAAATTAAACAGCAAAATTACACCTCTTGCCAATCAAAGGTACAAAATCCTTTTTTTTCCCCAAAGTCTTTTGAGATATAAACATGCTATTAAATCCTTTTTTCTTTTTTACAATTTTCCTTTGTAGATTTTTCTGAATTGGCATGTTCTTCCATTTACTCCTAAAAGTACAATATGAAAATAGCTCCTTGACGAGGCTTAGGAAATCTTTATAACATTTTATGTAACTGTGGTTCACAAATGTAATATTTTATTCATGTTAGCTTAAACTTGGAAAGCAGCTCCTCTAAGACAAAGGTTGTTGCGGTTTGTCCAATTACCCAGTGGCCTGGTAGATAACCTTATGAAAGACTCACTTCAGGGGGAGCTCTTAAACATCTTTTTCCTTTGGATCACAGCTTATACCCCAAACACCAAGCAGAAAATTACACTTTCTGAGGGTATGTAAGAGAGGTTTGGAGTACAGTTGGACAAAAAATTTTGGACAAAACTTTTCTTTGATGAAAAGTGAATACTTAGATAAACTGAAATAATTGCAAATCCTTGTTGAATTTGTCTAATTGTTTCAGCTGCAAAAAATATTCTGAAAAAGTCAAGAATATTTCAATGTGAAATTACTTCATTTAGAATTTTACTTCCATTTTATTTTTAAAAAGGTAAAAGGAAAAACTGCTCAGAAACAAAATTATTCTTTTGCCCAACCCAGAATGAACTTTTTTCAACTTTTCATTTTGCCAAAAAAAAATTTTAAATTTGTCCGGATGATCCAATGCCAATTCTGGGTAAGTCTACACTATACCTCGGAGGGTGCGTCCCAGCGCAGGCAGGCAGACACACATTACCACTGCTTCAGCTAATGCACTAGAAATAACGGTGTGACCACGGTGACATGGGTGAAAGCACGGGCTAACCATCCAAGTACAATCACAGCCGACCTCCTGGGTACGTACTCAGGCTAGTCCAAGCCACCACAGCCACACTGCTATTTTTAGCATGCTAGCTCAAGCAGAGGTAGCACATATCTGGACAATCAGACTGGGAAGCAAACTGCTAGCTACAGTGTAGACATACCCAAAGAGTAATGTGAACTTGCCAGTTCTAGTAGCCAGTTCAGGAGCAGCACCGCTTACTGACATCACTCACATCTATGTTATAAGCTCTCTAACCATTTCTGTGGCTTGGCAAAATCTCTCTGCTTTTGTCACTTTGGGGGGAATAAGGCATATAGTTATATCCCAAGCAGAGTCTTCTTTAACCAGGAATGGAGAAGAGGAGAACTAGAGTAAATGGTGGAGTCTTTGTAACTGGAAGTCTTTAAATCTTGATTTGAGGAATTCCGTTTCTCAGCCAGAGATTATGACAGGAGTGAGTGGTGAGATCGTGTGGTCTGTGATGTGCAGGAGGTCAGACTAGATGATTACAATGGTCCTTCTGGCCTTAAAGTCTAGGAGCACAAGACTCATGCAGATCACTAGGGATCTTGCATAGGTGATGGGCACAGGTGATCTTAGAAAACTCTAAGATAAATAAATAGATATAAAGCATCTGATACTAACTAACTAAGCACTGGTCACCATTAAAATGTCAATATTTACCAGCAATGTCTAGTGAAATAAATATATATTAACTTATGGTAAATGTCAACTTGATAATTGTGACAACTGTACATTTTGTTCAGATTTGAATGACCTTTTTCAAGACTATTTGATTTTCCCCAACCTGAAAACAAGATTTATTTACAGAAAATTCTAAAAGCAATGTCTGATAATATCTGCTATTAAATGTTGGGTGCCTCTTTTGAAGAATTTTGGTCCATTTCGGCTCTCAATTACATAGGTGTAAATCCAAATGACATCAATAAACGTTGCACTTACATAACTGAGTGGAACTGGGAACTTGGTATTAAGAAGTACTTTGAAAGCAATTTGTTGTACAGTTAAACCGAACTGCATTGGCATTTGGCTTTTAACATGGCCATTTAAGAATCTGGGGGCCAAATTCTGCTCTCAGTTTCTCCAAGGCAAATCCAGAGTAACTTTAGTAACTATTTACTTTAGTGGAATTATTCTGGATTTATCTTGGCACCAATGAGAGCAATATTTCAACTTATCCTTGCACTGTATTTTTTCTCTTCCCCATTTTACTATAAACTACATTACAACACATATTCATTTTGTTTCAAGGAAGCAGAAAACCAAAGAAAGATTTAGATTTCCTTTTAGAAATGTCCACAAATACAACTATAAAATGCAATTGTAAAAGAGGTGGCAGGTTATATTATATAAATCATGACTGGTTAAGAGGGCAATAGCAGTAAAATATTAATATGAAGCTGTGTAACATATTGCCCAAGGGATAGAAAAGTTTCTGAGATTGTAATATAATCTCCATACCCTAGGAGTGAAGAAATTACTTCACAGTCTAGGTAACTTTTTTATCCTTTGGGTATGCTAAAGCTTGGGAAAATATCACACAAAAACGCTGGAGTGAAATTTTGCACCACCGAAATTGCTTTTTATATTTTCCTGTGGGACTTTGTGCTTCCTCCTTTTCCACGCTACCTTGCACATCTTATAGGTCCTCAAATAGTTTCTCTCTCCACCAATGTTGGTGCAACCTCAGACATTGTATAAACAAATCATAACATCTTTTTAAAAACAAAGTACATTGTGGCTGTTGATCAACTGCGGGTAATAAAAATTATAGAACTTTATACAATGTAAATCCATTTGAGGCAAATTACAATCCAGCAGGACACTAAAAGGTACCTAACTACCTCATCAGAGTCATGACAAGACAGGCAAAGTCTGGAACTCCTGGGGTTCTAATGCGGGCTCTGACATGGATCCAACCCTTATTCACACCAGTAATTCAGCTGAAGTCAATGAAACTACATATATAGTCACACTTGTGTGAATGAGGATTGAACAACTGGGCTCTTAACATCTCTGCCTCAGTTTCCCCATCTGCAACATCAGATAATAAGGACATACTTTATAGAGGTATTTTGAGAATTAGTTAATATTTATAATGTGCTTTGAAGGTGAAGCATCCTATAAATGCTGAGCATTATTGTATTCCATTTATGCATAACATACATATATATACACATACATACATATATATATATATATATATATATATATATATATATATAAATGAAGTGACTAGAGAGATTTCTTTGTAACCTTTTGTAACCTCTGCAACATTTTTTTAAATGGAAGCAATTTAAAACAACATAAAGTTTATTAAAAACAAAACTAAAAATTTTCCTAAGACTAATATTTTTTCTGCAAAACTCAGACCATCTTCTGGGGAAAGTACACTCACATGTATAGATATATATAAGTGAGTATTTATTCTTCTGGCAAATGATCACTCACAGACATACTATATAATGCAATTATATTATATTTCTTCAAAAATATGGGATTCTTTTAAATGTTCCCCAGTAGCTCATGACATTCCTTATGAATGCCAGTGTTTGAAGTTATCCAAGAGCCTCTATTATATAGCAAAGCAAAGCGTGTTCACGGGCAGAATGTGACCATGGAGTTCTGAGTTACAGCCTGCATACACAGCAGTGACGTGTAGCGATTACAGGTTGCAGCACACCATGTTCATTCTTGATGCAAACAGGCAAATTACTGAAAATGCAGAGGACATTTTGACCTGTCCTTATGAAAGGAATTACAGTATCTCGCACCCCACTGTGTTCTTTTTGCATCATGTTATCCTCATTTAAATGTGACCTACATCCATGTAAACAGAATGGATTAAATTCCTGCTAAAATCTGGAGGAAAGGGAATGATACACTAATATCTTGGTATTATAACAACACTCTTAAGTCTTAAATGTTCTGGGCCTGCTCCTGCAAATACTTACGTATGTAAGTTTACTGATGTGCGCATGACATGTAAACTGGGCCCTTACTGATGATGTAGGGTAAAACCAGGACCCACTGAAGTCACTGGTAAAACTCTCACTGACTTCAATGAAGTCTGGATTTTTCCTACGGTATGCATTAATCTAGGGTCTCATCCAACCCCTACACACACAAGCAATCTTTAAACTTGCAATTAGTCCTGCTGAACTCAACGGCACTAATCAAAGATTCATAGAGTTTAAGGCCAGGAGGGTCCATTAGATCATCTAGTCTGACCTCCTGCATATCACACACCCTTAAATTTCACCCAGTTATCATTGTGTTGAGCCCAATAACTTGTGTTTGGCTAAAGCATAACTTCTATTTGGCTAAGATATATTTTTCAGAAAGGTATCCAGTCTGGATCTGAAGACAGCTAGAGCTGGATAATCCACTACTTTACTTAGTAGCTTGTTCCAAAGGTTAATCACCCTCACTATTAAAAACGTGTCTCTTATTTCCAATTTGAATTTGTATGGCTTCAGCTTTTGGACATTGATTGTTATTAAGCCCTTCTTTGCTAAATTAAAGAGCCCTTTAGTATGTGGTATTTTCTCCTCATTAAATTACTTATATTCTGTAATCACGCCATCTTTTAATCTTTTCGATAAATTAAAAAGATTGAGCTCTTAAATCTCTCACTGTAAGGCATTTTATCCAGCCCTCAAATCATTTTTGTGGCTCTTTCTTTTCAACATCCTTTTAAAAGTGTGGACACCAGAACTGTATACAGTATTCCAGTATCAGTCTCACCAGTTATATAGAGAATTAAAATCCTCCATACGCCTACTCGCTGCTCCCCTATTTACACAATGATTGCATCAGCCCTTTCTGCCACAGCATCGCACGGTGAGTTCATGTAACGATGACCCTGAAATCATTTTCAGAGTCCTGCTCTCCAGGATTCAGTCCCTCATTTTGTAGGTCTGGACAGCATTCCTTGTTCCCAGAATTTGGCTATATTAAAACACATTTTGTTTGCATGGGTCCGGCTGATGACTGTCCTGTCCTCCTCATTATTCACCATTTTGCTAATCTGTCTCATATGCAAATTTGATCAGCAGCAATTTTATATTTACTTTGAGATCATTGATGAAAATGCTGAATAGTGTTGGGCCTAGTATTTAAGTAGAAACACTCCATTTGATAATGATTCCCCATCGGTAAGGCCCTTCATTTTCAGTTTTTACAGAAAATTTCCCAGGTTTTATGAACGCTATTAACTTTTCACTAATTTTTTGCCCAAATTTTGGACTATCCCAGTACACGAAAATACCATTATGTCAAGAAAATCCAATAAACACATCTGCCTAATGTAATGTATGTTAATAATAAACTTGTGTAAGTGTAATTGCAAGGCTGTCAAAGTGAGGCAATGTACTGGAAGATCAATGCGCGCACGCATGCACGCACGCACGCACACACACACCTGCATGTATGTACGTACTGTTAATGTAAAGTTCATGAAATAAGCCACAGCATTATACTGATTTTCCTTTCATTATACTTGCTTTTCTGTATTTGTTGCTTTTTTCTTGTCCAACAGCTCCCTAATATTAACAATATTTACTCACAAATCTGTTCATTTTTTGGACTGCTTTTTGCCTGTTTTAAAATTTTTGTTATAAACACTTACATTGCCAGGAAATTTTAATCAAAATAGAAACTGAAAAAAACAGGCATTGCCCACCAACTACTTTTTGAGATTTGTCAGACAATTCTTAATCCATATAACATATGTTTTACTGATATTATATAGTGCTATTTTTTTTAATCAGAATGTCATGTGACACTAAGTCAAATGCCTTCAAAAAGTCAAAGTAGCTTATGTTGATGCATTTACCTTTAACAACGAATGTGTAATCTCATCAAAGAATGAAATTAAGGTTTGTTTGAAAAAACTATTTTCCACTAAAACATGTGGACTGGCTTTAATTATATTCCTAACCTTTAATTCTTTATTAATTGGTAAATGGTGAATTCTCTGTAACTTGAAGTTTTTAAATTTGAGGACTTCAATAACTTAGCCAGAGGTTAGAGGTTCTGTGGCCTGCAACGTGCAAGTGGTCAGACCAAACGATCAAGATAGTCTCTTCTGACCTTAAAGTCTATGAGTCTAAATGAATCCTATATCAACTTTTCTGTTATTTTGCCAGGGATTAATGTCAGGCTAACCAGTCTATAGTTACCGATATGGTAACTATAACAAATGGTAACAAATGGTCATCCCATTTGCCCTTTGAATATTGGCACAACATTAGCACCTCACATGAATAAGGATTGCTTTATTCTCACAAAAGATACAGGATCGGGCCCCAGATAGTAGAGGTCAATTCAGATTTTTTTAAGCTATCCAACAATTTGATAAAAAACAAAGTTTCTCAAGTGTCTTAATTTTTTTTTTTAAGCTTCAGTGAAACTATAGGGAACTGCAACTGATTGAGCTGGAATTTAGAATTGAAAGAGCATGGGGCTCATTAAAAATGATAGGGTAGCAGGAGTTTAATATGGGATACAAAACATATGCAATAGGATAGTAAAAAAACATATTATATACTTGACTATGGTACAGTATTTTGCTCTGCCATAATTTCTAATAAAACACAGAGGATGCTACTATATTTTCACAGCTTTTAGAACTATACCAGGAAAATGTAACTTTAATCTGACTCAAAACTAGGGAATGAGATGGGAATACAAGATATGTTTCATAGTTCTTTAATTGTTTTTGACAAGATATTTATAGAACTCAAATGGCAACCAGAGTATTAACTGGCCTTTTGTACTCATGTATGCTTTGTTGAGTGAAACTACACAGAATTAAGGAATGAAAGTAATTTTTTTCCTTCTTGCTGTGAGAAGATCAAAGCTTTAAAAATGCCATAGTGATAGGTGTGGAATCAATTCCCAGATAAACAGATAGAATGTGCATTTCCACTTAACACTAACGTTACGTATGTGAGGTGAGGAAAACAGGCCCCTTAGTTGTGTCTTAAAAGAGGTATAAGTGGTTTTCAGAAACGAGGGTCCTGTCAAATGAAACTAGAGATAAGACCCTTCAAACAGAAGTAGGTGGTTAATTTGCAGCATCTTCCTCATACTCCCTTTAGTAACTATTTGATGAAGTTTTACCTAGGTCTTCCAGGGCATGCAACTGCTGAGCAACCCCTGCAAGGTGCCGAGTTCCCTCAACTCCCATGAATTTAATTGGGAGATGAGGGTGCCCAGCATGCTGCCCAAGGTGCTCAGTGCCCTTCAAGATCCAAAGAATCTGTCCCTCCAACTTATCTTCATCTGCTATATATAGCTGCTCCGGAGAGGGTCCTTTTCATCAGATGGGGAATTAAAAACTCCATAGCTGTGTCTCAGCACTGTTGGCACTGATGTTAGCCTGCACTGACAGCCCTGTTTCTAAACGACGCTGACTCCGATTTTCTTTCCTTTTGATTGTTACATTGGTTTATATTCGTAAACATTTTTGGGTGGAAAAAAAAATTTGAAAGCAGCTTTCAAATATTATTGGGATGAACAGATTTGACCAGATGTCTTTCTGAGCCAGAAGAGTAAACCTGCGCAACATCAGCACCTGGAATTGCTGGCAAACACTTAAACAATCTCCTATCTGAGTACAGGATTTCTGAAGTTGATTACCTGAACTGCAATCCTAAGTAGGAAACTGAACAAGCAAAATGCATACATTCTGCGTGAAGTGGGATAATGCAACTCAAAACATATTTTGTGTGAGAGCCCCACTGGCAAAAAGGAGACCAGAGTGGTGTAAAGGAGCTTTAAAAATCCCCCCAATCCATTCAGGGAGGATTCATCGGGCACAAGTACTGCAGAAGGCAGCCATAAAGTTGCCTTCCAAGGACCACAGGCAAGGCCTGGCAAAGGCAGTGGAAGGGGGAGTTCTAAGGGGTAGGGCTGAAAAGAGTGTGTTGGGGTGGAGACCCAGTATGTAGTGCTGCAGAGATTTTGCTCCATGCTTCCATCCGTAGAGCAGCCGTGGGGAGGCTGCCACAAATACCAGGTATCTCTCCAGTCTCCTGAACAGCCAAGGATCAGGAGGGCACAAAGGCTTACAGTGACCTCAGCCATTCCTCCCGCGCATTCGGTGCTGTCTCTCTAGCATAGCAGCTCACCCTTTGTGTTAACATTATTTGCTCATTTACTTGCTTGAGCGGGGCAATTAACATTAGGCATTCACAAATCTGTATGCACACATGAATATATTTATCAGGTGCAACTAAAGCACTCATGATTTAACATGTGACCCTTCCTGTCAAATCTTTTCAGCAAAAAGCTATTTTTCAATGTAGCTTTGCCTTACTACATGCAAACCTGAAAAAAAAAATATCAACACTCTTACTCATAGACTCATAGGTCAGAAGGGACCAATATGATCATCTAAATGATCATCTTTCTAAACTATTAATAAGTTAACTACTTCTGTGAAAGTAAATTCCATATCCCTTATTGTGGTTGTGTTCACATGGGATTTCTTTTTGTTCATTTTGTTTTTTGAAACATCAGACATCAAAAAAAAGTCTTAAGCCCAATCCTCCTCCAACTTTCTCTGGTGAAAATCAGGAGCAACACCACTGAAGTCAACAAGTTACCCTAGAGTGAGAGAAGAATCAAGTCTGTTGCCTTTTACTAGGCAACCACCGTAAAACAGAATTTATAGACCATGGATATGGCATTTGTTTCGTTAGTTACACAACTTAATGCTGGCTGAGTGTTTCCTGCAAAGATCACATTAAATTTCAGTACTATATAAAGATTATATTATGGCTATAAAAAGGAAGGAAGGTTACAAAACAGATCCAAAACGGGCAGAGAAGTAATGAAGTCTGCAGAATACTCCCTGGAGCTCTACCAGTCGGATACTTAAGGGACTTTGTTCAGACAAGCTTATTTATGAGATGCGCTCAGTTAAGGCTACATCCTGATCCCACTTCAATGGGAATAAGTTTTGGCCCTTACTGCCAAAATTTAGACAGATGACAAACAGACTTTTGCACACACTGTCTCTAATTCCCTGTCCTTTTACAGCCATCACTAATACGTCCACCCGTGTCAACCACAGGCCCTGCCAAAAAATCAGTTCTGGCTACACTCCTGGTACAATGTGCCTCGTACTTAAGTCCTGACTTGGTTGTTACTCAAACTCCAGTTTTTCCATAAGACAATGCAGTTTTACACAAGGACATGAGTGAATGACTGTAGAAGCAATTTCATAACCCGTATTTAGGCTTGGAAGAATTAGATTATATATAAAATTTCAATGGATAATATGGATGTTTATTTTTAAATAGATAAAAACAAAAATGCTTAAATTTTAACAGCTGCACAAAATTACGGATTTTAAGCATTTTTTCTACTTTCTGAATTGACATTTTCACAGTTGTGAGAAATTATGGGGGAATTAAACGGTGGGGAAGGTCAGACAATTATTTAATAACAGTAAAAGATGAGATTCAAAAAGTTAGGGTCTGATAGTCATTGAAATATGAATTGTCAATATCACATTGTCAAAATATACAAAGTAAATATTCTTAAATCAAACTCTAATAAATTCTTAGGCAGCATTTTTCTTACATTGCCTAACTGTACATTTTGATTCTCATCAAAGGAAATATTTTTATTGGTTTGTGTAAGATGAAATTGACATTTATTGACATATACCAATAAAAATTTAATTCTTCCAACCGTATCTATATTGAAATTTTGGCTCTAATGACAGCATTTAATGATCCAGTTTCACTCCCTACTTTAACTCAATCCACTGTTCCTAGAAATGAAGGACTTGAGAGACTGTACGTGACTTTATGCACCACTGATCAAATTTATAAAGTTTGCTTCTTAAGTTTGACCTGCATATGTTGTGCATCCTACACAACAGAAATCTGGACAAACAAATAGGCATTTTCACATAAATAGGCACATCTGATTTTATCTTTCAACAGGGGGAGGGCCCATTTGAAGCAGTGAGTTATCAGCTGCCACAAAGAGGGAAACAGCTGCCAGATCCTCTGTGAATTTGGGGCTTCTTTCAATCATTATGACAAGGCACTGAATGATCGCGGGGGGAGTTGGCTGACAAGAATCTCTGGCTGATGCACAGCTATAAGACAATGACCTTCAGCTAGTGTGGCAGTTGGTTGAGATGCCATTGGGCAAGGAGGCAATAAATGGGGCAGCGCTTCTTCTGCATCAGCAGTCATTGGCTACTCCTCTGGATCTGGTTTTGGGCATGCACATTGTGAGTTTGTCTTTCCCTCTCCCCCATCTCCTGCAATCCATGGTAACACTGCAGGCACCCATGTTGAGAAACTGTTGAAGAGACCTGACTTTAAATATCAATTTGGAGCAGCTGGGGAAAGGAAAGCCAGATTGAGACTAAGGGCATAATGGATATTTCTGTTAGACTTTGTTGTGACGGTGTTAAAGCAGATAATCTGGCCTGTTTTCCAACTCTTTACTGTATCCACAGCATTATTGATTCTTATGACCTGTATACCATGACCATAGCTTTAACATAGCCAGACTACAGCTAGCAACCTGGTGTAAACCAGCCTCCCACAAACTAAATTACATATATATTTATTGAGGGAGGTAACTCAAGTGGTTGAATGTGGATGACTATCCAAACAGCCTGCACCTATAGAGGAACTCACCAGGCCTTGCAGCCCACTGTCTCCACACAATCCCCTTCCAACTCAACCCGGTGATGGCTTCTTAAGGAAAAAGACCTGTTGCCTGCTACCCTCCTCTTGTATCTTTGGTGGATGCACTGCTCTCTCTTCCAGTGTCTTTGGTAAGCCACCAGTCATGGCCAGTTCTCCCCTACACTCCTGGATGATAAATATCCCCAACATATTTAAGGGATGATAAATTGCTTTCCCATGTACACTGCAGCACAAAACAGCAAAGAGACACTCTCTACTATGGGCTGCTGACAATATTGCTCCTGCCTGTTGCAGAAGAAAATTACAATATGAAGACACTATTCTTAGAAAATACATCAAAGTGTTTTTTTTGCTAAACCTGCTGATTGCATGGGGTAGTTTCAGCCAATCAGGAAACCCCAGAACCAATACTATGGGGCTTTTGGGACCACATACAACTAAGTAACCCAGCTGGAACCTCAAATTTAAAAGAAATGCAAACATTTGTCACAAAAATGTTGCCGTTCCCTAGAGCATGTACACGACATTAAATTGGGAAATATCAAATGCATGTAAAAATCTTTCACAGGCATTTCACAAACATGAAAACAAGCAATATCTGCTTATAATAAATATTTATGATTAATATTTTGCTCAGTTCTAACAAGGATTTGGAGGACCACTGAATGGAGGAGAGCAGTCTCTGTAAGGCTGTGATGTCCCATATAAAGGGGAGAATGCAGATGGAAAGTTGTCCACGTCTAGGCATGGCCTCCTTGGCTACTCCTCCTAAACAGTTCTGCTGGAACACTGGAAGAAGTATGCTGCACCAGGAAAAGGTCGGACACAGTATACTTCCACTTGATGCAGCGGGAAACTGGGAGATTGACTATAACAAAGCCACAATCAAGTGCTTTGACTGTATTTTTAGTTATTGGTGGTGAGTAGTATTTGTATTTATTATTTATATTACTATAGCACCCAGGAGCCCCAGTCATGGACCCCATTGTGCCAGGCGCTGTACAAACACAGAACAAAAAGAGCTCACAGTGGGATTTCCTAAGCAAGTTTGGTCTCTTCTTTGATGATTATAATATGTTCATTGTTTTCTAACATTTATGTGACTTTAGTTTCTAGAAAAATAACAAAAGTTACTCTCTCTCATCAATGTAACTCATCTGCTTTCATTTATCAGAGTGTTACATTCTACCAGACTTAACTGCAACTTAAAGACAATATTCTGTTCTTTGATACATGTATGTAATTCCATTGTATTCAACAGGAATTTCATGGTCTTGCCTGAGGGGAGAATTTGGCCCTAGCCAATTAGAAATTAACCCCTTTGGTGAGTGTTAATCACTAGATTTTGTGTCTTAAATAAGACACCCCTGATGCTCTTTGGAATCATTTTAGCAGCAGCATTTCAACTTTAAAAAAACCAAAGTACTCATTCATGTATTGCCCACTATTCCTCGGAGTAATTTTGTTAACAATAGGGTATTCAAAACTGTTTTCTTTTTAAAGAACAAAAGTGACCATAAGTAGGCGTTGTATACTATTTAAGGCTATGACAAAAAATCCGTAGTTCTGCTTTGGGCTCAATATTGTCAGCGGCAGAATAGGAGTAGGTGCTTTTATGGAAAATGCTCATGGTTTGTAATATAGAGATTATTTTACTGAGTTCAAATAGGAAAAACAAAAATGATCTTTTATACTGTATTATTACAAAAATCCTGCTTATATTGAATCAATAAAAATGTGAAGATAAGAATATGGGCAGTTTTCCAGTTGTTGTGGATGTATTTATGCGTAGTATTTATGTATGTGTTATGTGGATGTAGTAAATATTTCATATATCAAGGCTCACCAAAGAATAGGTGTAAGACATAGTACTGTAGTTTAACTCTGCTCTCAGTGCAAATAAATAGACCTATAGTACAGGAAACTTTCTAAATGTTCCCTTTGTGAGCATAGGAAACTTGTTTTTTGGAGCCAGAAAGCCATTTGGTTTAGCAGAGCTGATCCATTTTTTGCACTCCAAATTCCTCATGAGCATAGTTTAGAATGGGAAAATTATTTACTATCAGGGCTGGTCAACATTTTTTCATCAAAACTGAGGGAAAGGGGGTGTGCTAAGTGTCTGCTTTCTGTGAAAAATATTCATTTTTCATAAAAGGAAACCTAAATGTCAGAAAACCATAACATTTTCAGTCAAAAAAGAAATCAAAACATTTCAGCCAAAAGTTAAAATATTTTGATTATAAAATGCTGCTGCAGTGCCTCACACTCCCATTCTTCTTTCTAAAGCCAGGCTCTCCAGCCAGATTTCAGATCCCATGATGTAACATAGCTGTGGTGCGCCATGGCACTAGGAAAAAAGGTGCGTTTTAAACTAGCCCATATGAACTAACCTATGGTAAAACGCTGATGTTTGAACCTGTGTCACTGGCTGAGGTTACATCTAGGGTACAGCGGCACTGTCTTCTACATGGATGTTTTCTACAGGGATGCTGTGGAAAAAACAGTATGTGTTGAAGACCAGCTGAGATTCTCCTGTGACCCTGACACACTTCTTCACAGGAGATACGGCAACAATGCTGTGAGGTCAGCAACTCATGAACAGTGGCTACCTGGGAGCCCCATAACATTCTTATCTCAGAGAGCAGCAGAGGCAGGTGAGCCTGGGGCTAGTTGGAGTAAATTCATTCCAGAACTTTAGAGGGACTACGAAAGATCACACTAAGTAGTAAGAGGACAAAGAGGCAACACAATGAGGCATTACGCAGAAGAGGAAGAGGCAATGAAATAAGAATAAACCTGCAGGGCCTTAGGAGTGAAAGACAATGGAAGAACTGTGAGAACAAGATGAGAGAAAGTTGCCAGATGAAAGGAGCCTCTCAGTAGATGAGATAAGCTTCATTCCCTTATATCTAAAATATTGAGCCCATCAGGTGCACAATGCTAGAGTGGAGCACAGAAGAGGTTAATAACGTTTCCTTGTGTTTGCTTTAGAGCAATCTCCACAAAGCAAGTTTGGAACTTAATAGGGGAGGGTCTTTGCACAAGTCCTGGGCACCAGAGTGAATATCACTAATATACCTAACAGTCTTGTATTTATTATATGATGAGACTAATAAAATAATATTCATAATATACTTAATGGTACAGTTAATGGTAACTGGCACTCTGTATATGGTGTATCAGAAAACTTTACAAGAGTGGCAGCTGGTGCCAAAATTAAGTGGTGGCTTGGGCTGGTCAGAAATTTTCCATCAAAACTGATTTTCATCTGGAAAATTGTTGGGATTTTTTTGTTTGCTTGTAGTATTTGTTTTATTAAATTATATCTTTTCCTGAAAGTATCTGCTTTCTATGGAAAATTTCAACTTTTCATCAAAAAACCAAACACCCAAAACTCAAAAAGCTTTCAGATGAAAATAAAAATATTTCAAACAAAAAACAGAAATATTTAGATTCTGAAATGCTACCACTGTGCTTCATGGGAGTTGTAGCTCAAGTGCCTAATGCTTCCATTCTCCTTTAGAGGCCAGGATCCCTAGCTGGATTTCATCTCTAATGATGCAGTTTCATCATCCAATGATAACACTTTTTCCATTTCACCAGTATCTCAGGAAGATGCTAATTGACAGCTACTCAAATAAGACATGTTAAAATCAGCAGATCCAGATACTTTGCATCTAAGAGTCTTAAAAGAGCAGGCTGAGGCGCTCACTGGACTGTTAATGTTGATTTTCAATAAGTCTTGGAACACTAGGGCAATTCCAGAAGATTGGTAATATTGTGCCAATATTTTAAAAGGGTAAATGGAATGACCCAGGTAACTATAGGCCTATTACTCTAACATTGATCCTGGGCAAAATAAAGGAGCAGCTGATACAAGACTCAATTAATAAAGAATTAAAGGTGGGTAACAAAAATAATGCCTATCACCATGGCCTTATGGAAAATGGATCCTACTAAACTAACTTGGTATCCTTTTTTGATGAAATTAGAAGTTGGGTTTTATATATATTATAAGAATATAAGAATAGTAGTTTTGATGTAATATATGCAAGGCAAGTCTACACAACAAACGTGGATCGATACCACTGTAGCGCTTCTGGCGAAGACGCTATAAACTGATGGGAAAAAGTTGTGCTGTTGACTTAATAACTCCACCTCTTCAAGAGGCGGTAGCTATGATGGCAGGAGAGTTCTCCCACCAATATAGCTCTGTCTACATGGCGGAGGGAGAGGAGGAGGAGGGAAATAAAGTCAGTATAACTGTCACTCAGTTGTGGATTTTTCACACCGATGAGCAACGTAGTTATATCTAAGTAACTGTGTAGTGTAGACATAGACTTCTGCAAGGCATTTGAATTGGTATTGCACAACATTGTGATTAAACAGTTAGAATATAAAATTAACATTCAATATATTAAAAACTGACTAATGAATAGGTCTCAAAATGTATTTGTAAAGAGGGAATCATCATCAAGAGGGTGTGTTTCTAGTGGGGTCCTGCAGGGATCAATTTCTATCCTTACTATATTTAACATTTTTATCAATGTCCTGGAAGAAAACATAAAATAGTCATTGATAAAGTTTACAAATGACCTAGAAATTGGAGGAGGGAATAATGAAGAGCACGTCACTAATACAGAGAAATCTGGATCGCTTGGTAAATTGGGCACAAGCAAACAATGTGTGTTTCAATATGGGTAAATGTAAATGTATATATCTTAGAACAAAGAATGTAGGCCATACTTGCAGGACAGGGCACTCAATCATGGGAAGCAGTGACTCTTAAAAAGATTTGAGGGTCATAGTGCATAATCAACTGAACATGAACCCCCTAGTGCAGCATTGTGTCCAAAAGGGCTAAGGCAATCTTTGGATGCATATACAAGGGTATCTCAAGTAGGAGTAGAAAGGTTATTTTACCTCCGTATTTGGCACTCGTGCAATTCGTGCTGGAATATTATGTCCAGTTCTGTGCCCACAATTCAAGAAGCATGTTGATAAATTAGAGAAGAGGAGAGTAATAAGAATGATTCCAGGATTAGACAACATGCCTTGTATTGATAGGCTCAAGCAGCTTAATCTATTTAATTTAACAAAGAGAAGGAGAAATGGTGACTTGACTCCAGTTTAAAAGTACCTACCTGGGGAACAAATATTTGATAATGGGCTCTTCAGTCTAGCAGAGAAAGGTGCAACACAATCAAATGAGTAGAAATTTAAGCTGGACAAATTCAGGCTGGAAATAAGACACACATTTTTAACAGTGAGTATAATTAGCCATTGGAACAATTTACCAAGGATTGTGGTGGATTCTCCGTCACTGAAAATTTTTAAATCAAGATTGGAAATCTTTCTAATAGATATGCTCTAAGAATTATTTTGGGGAAGTTCTATGGCATGTTTTGTACAGGAGGTCAGACTAGATGATCACAATGGTCCCATCTGGTCTTGGAATTATGAGTCTATGAATCTCCCATGATGCACTACAACCATGCAAATGGACAGAAACTTAATTTTATACTGGCTAAACCACAATTTAATTTTATCTAGTCCTCCTTCTCTTGTGCCCTTCCATTCTTCTGAACATAACCCAAGCAATTTATATATAATTTCTATTAAATCCAATGCTTCCCCTCTTTTATTTTATGTATCTGACTGGGAATTCAGGATGAATTTTCTTTTCACTGAATTCTTTAATTACACCTCACATGACATGGAGTTGTGCTATTCTTAACCAAAGCAGAACTAATTCAGGGATTGTATATAATTAATCAAAGTAGCAAGTAGTGCAATATCTGAAATAACTGAAGCCTGCCTAGATTACAACAGCATTATTAGTATGTGATTAATAAGCAGTTAATGCAAACCTGCTCCTGCTACACATTTGCTAAGTTATTTCATCTTGCTTTAAAGTTATGTGGCAAAGTTTCAACCCATAGTTAAGAGATCTGCTTTATTTGGTAATACATTGTTAAACCCACCATCTGGTCAAACAGCTGATGGAATTAAAACAACCATCTGGGGGCCCCATGTTTCTCTCTCAGGGAATATTTGGTCTACTATATTGTGTAATGATTACCAGTTTATAGCTTCTTTTTTTTTTATGCCAGTCCACAAAAATAAAAAGAATTTGAAGATAATCAGATCTTCGTGGACTCCACAGCTAGGCATAATCTAGTGTAAAAGAACAAGATGACACTTACTTGAGGACCAAGTTGACCCTGCAAAATAAAAATAATAAAAAAAAGAGTTACAAAAAGCTATCATTCACTGAAAAGAAACTGACACCTTTTTCTTATAAGGAAGTGATGAACATCCCAGCAAGAAGCAACCTGGATAAAATTAGATTCTGGAGTCTCAACAATATGTTCAATTATAACTAAAATTATTGGGTGTTTGTTATAAGTAACTGATCCATGAGAAAGCTATGACAATAATACACCAATAAACCTTAATTTAAGAAACTTCATAGCTCTACTGATCAGATTAGTGTGATTCAGAAATGATGGAAGGACTTCGATTAACCATATAGGAGTGAGGGAGAAGATACAGATATTGAATTTATTCAGATAAAAACATTGGGCTTTATTTATTTATTTTAAACAATTAAGATAAATCACCAGGCTTGATTCACACCACTGGTGCGGGGAGGTGAAAACTACTCTCTATTGTGCTAATGAGGGCTGTATGTCAGGAAATACACCTATCACGGAGGCTACATGGTCTTTCCACCCCTGCCATAGGGAGGGCAGGTTTAAATTGAGGCTGCAGCACCACAGGAATCCTGTCAGCAGAAGCTGCCTGCGGATATACTGATTCAGTGCATCTCCCATCCACACCCTCCCTGGCTAGTAATCCACTGCCATCCTGGCTTTTGTGGGCTCTCTCTAGACTGGTCAACTGAGGGCCCTAAAACAGACCAACGAGCTGTAGGAATCTTGTACTGCTGCAATCCCTTTCTGGATGGACTTTTAACCACAGGGGCTCCTGTACCTTGGATTACACTGGAAGAAGTTAGTGAGTTCTATGGGTAAATTTAGTCCATCCACTGTACATTATTCATGTGAGGAGGAAATGTACTATGGTACAATATAGTAAGTGTGATTGTGAACTACAACCTCACAGAGGATCAGATCACACTGGAAGACAAAGACAACCTTTTACAAGGAAGCAAATATTTGAGCTTTTAGAATTAGCTAAGATTTTGGCTTTTCTAGTAACTCAATAATATTTTAGGTTAATGAAAAAAACCTTTCCTTTTGTTAAATGTAACTGTGCCTATAGACATTTTAAAAAGAAATAAAAAAAAAGTTTTCACTTTAGTTTCAGGATATTGTAATTCCTACAATGGGTCAAAAGGTTTATATGGTCTCTAACCATCTCGATCTGTTCTCAACTGTTTTTCCCCCAGAACTTTAAAGAGTATAATTGAGATGTTTTCTATCCAAGGACTGTATCCTAGGCTTGGTCTACACTTACCTCCATGATTTGGCAGCAGTCAGCAAGAGTTACGCAAATTACACAAAGAACTTGCATAATTCCCATCGACTTCCGTGCTTCTCTTCTATGCGCCGTCTTCACTGCACTGTGCCAACGGGAACTGCATTCCCATCGACGCAGCACTGTGCCACTTGAGGAGGTGGTGTTAGGATGTCGACTTCTGGATCGACTGAGCAGGTCTTCACTGACCGCTCAATCCATCCAGATAGGTCGATCTGACGGCAGCGACTTCGCCGCCGTCAGTGTGGACATAGCCCTAAAAACAAAAGTTTCTGAACAGTGAATGTCGCTTTTTGCTTATAGTTAATCAGCTTTATTACACTAAATAGAGAGGAAAATGTCCCTTTGAGTAACAAATAAGTCCTTTTGCAATACGAACTCTATGATCGCCACATAGTAAATAGTACCAGAATGTTACAGATCTATCACAGTCAGAAGCTGGGTCTACACTGACGGCAGCAAAGTCGCCGCTGTCAGATCGATTGCTCTGGATCGACTGAGTGGTCTGTGTAGACCCGCTCAGTCGATCCAGAAAGCAGAGCAGGAAAACCACCCCGGTAAGTGGCGTAGTGCCGCGTCGAAGGCAACACTGTTCCCTTCGGTGCAGCGCAGTGTGGATGCCACGCGGAGGAGATGCCGTGAAGTCGACGGGAGATACGCAAATGATTTACGTCACTTGTGTATCTCCCATTGACTGCCGCCAAATCACAACGGTAAGTGTAGACCGGGCCAAAGTGTAACAGAATTGTGGCTATCAGACCTGCACTGAGAGAGAACTACACACTCCCACCATTCAGTGTGTGGTTGGCATTTTGCATTCTTTCCTTCTGAGGAGTGATTCTCAGAACCAGACACTTTTGAAGATTTTACATCTTCATTTTTTTAGGCCAAAACAAGATTTAAAGTTGTTAAACTGTTCTAATATAAAATGAAGCTTCAAAATTTGTCAGCCCTAGTGCTGACACCTCAGACTGGATTAATCCAAGGAGATGATAAGAATTACTCAAATCCCACAGGATTTCCCAAAGTCTATATTTTGTCCCACCTGGCTGTAACAATTTTATAGTCAATGACACTTTAGATGTACATGTTGGTTCCAGTTCTGAAATCAAAGATAATTTCATCTGGTAACGACTGCAGGACTGGGTCCACTATAGATAAACGAAATTTAGAACAACAAAGACAAACGCATATATGTACACACAGACACATAAGTAAAGTCATAATAAATTCTGAAATATCTATGAAAGACTGTATTCAAATAAATCTCACCATTTTGACTTCAACTGACATTAGGACAGAAATGTAAAGGAGGCCCAGGCAGATTTTCAAAGTCAGCTGTATATATTCCTTTGTGTGTACCTACCACATGCATATACCATATGCATGCCCATTCAAATTTTTGATTTGCACAAACACTATAAGCACGTTTCAGCCTAACTTAGGTGTATGCAATACAAGTACAAATGTGGACCTCCAATTGGAAAATTTGGCCAAATATCAGAGATACAAAGATATTTACATAAATTCAGAAATATCAAAATCAACATTCAAACAGTGCTAAGGTTTTGATTTAAAACAAACTGATTAAACAAAAAATAGATTTGAAAGCTGCCACTCCCTTCTTAACTCCCTACCTTGTGCCTACATGCTACAGACTGTAGCTGAATGGAGTGTACTGTGTAGCCCACAACAGAGTTAATTAAAAACTGGAAATGAAATTCTGGTCCCACTGAAGTCAATGGGAGTTTTACCACTGATCTCAACGGAGCCAGGATTTCTCTCTTTAACTTTGCTTTTCTTTTATCATGTATATGTTGCAGCATTAAACCTCAGCTCTGTACTGAAGGCACTCGGAGGCTTTTGCACTCCACAAAGAGAGTCAAGTGCAATTATGCCTCCTGGAGGCAAGGCCTGGATCCATAAAGACGTTGCAGCATTCAGCATTGCAATGTTTAACCTTTAGGCAGCTAAAAAAACTCACAGAAGCAAAATTGCCATCAACAAAACCTGAGTTAGATGCCCTATATAATTAATGAGGAAAGACAGCTGCCTCATAATGTGACCCACAAAAGCCGGCCTACTAGGTGAGGAGCTCCATCCTGCTCTCTGACATAGGCACCTATCTACAATTAGCCATCCAAGAGGGAGAACACCTCTTCTTGAATCACACAGCTTAGGTAACTAGGTGGTTTCTTGTGGGAATAAGTTAGAATCATGGTTTGCTCCACACAAAACATCAGCAGCAGATGATGGTGGTGGTGCCCACTTTATAACTTTTATCCCAATGGCTAGAGCACTCACCCGGTATGTAGGAGACCCAAGTTTAATTCTTTCATCTCTGCCAAAGGGGAAGAAGAGACCTGAACAGGGGTCTTCCACCTCCGAGATGAGGGCTATAGCCTTGATATGCCACAACCTCAAGGCTACTAGTTCTGTCTCTCTGGCCCAATGACTATTTAAGACTGAGGGAGTTCCTCATCAGAATATCCCATCGTTGAGTAATTAGAGCACTCTTCTCAGTGGTGTGGGAATCTCCTATCCAATACCTTTCTCCTTGTCCAACAGAAGGGAAATTGAACCTGGGTCTCCACATCCCAGGTGAAAGCTCTAACCACTGGGCTAAAAGTTACAAGCTGGATGGCACCCCTACCACTTCTTCTGCCTCTTCAGGTGTGAATAGGACCCAATCTGGTAGGCAGCCTCTGAGAACACCTACCCAATTGGGCCCCATAAGCACCGTTTTGTGGATCACTTTGAGGCTTAGGCAGGAGCTAGTCGTATGTGTAGGAGAGTAAAGAGTTAAAAGTTGGACAAGTGGTCAGGCCTAAACTACAGGGAACAAGGTCAAGGCAAGGGCAAACCTTGTTTCTGTTAATTGGTGTGAATTTTAGTTAGTCTGTTATCTCTCTTCTTCTCATCCCTGCCTGGCCATCTGCGCAGAGGATGAGCCTATTGCTATTTCTGTGCAAGGTCTTTTGGTGGGAAGAAAGTAGTATCTTTCTTCTCCCCCTGGTATGCCTTTACTTCAAAGAATGTTAGCGTAAAATGTATGGGTTTTTAGGTGATGTGCCTGACCTCTTTATGGTAATCCTGTAAACAACGAACAGGGGCAGGTATAATTATATTCCTGATGTAGTTGTTAAAATTCATTTTATAGGTGTCAATGTAACCAAATAAGGTCTATGGGGAGTTGCTGAAAATGTATACATTTACATACTGTTATGGATAAAAGAATTGTAAAGTAACCACTCGTTGCTCACTCCCAGTGTGGAGGTGGAACGAGCAGGCAATAAAAGGTTCCGTCTCCCCAATCCACCCCCGGGACAACCTGTTTGGTTACGTCTAACAGTATGGATGCCTAGAGGGAAGCAGCAGTGCATATATGCAGAAGCAGAAATTTAGTTGCCTAGGGAATTTTTATCCTGAAAATTTCAGCACCAAGTGAATGTAGGCGCCTACAGGTTCAGCAGGAGTTTTCTGGATCGCAGTGGAGCCTAAAACTGGGATTTGGATGCCTAAACCCAAAATTTAGGTGCCCAAATCTGGAGTTTAGAGGCCTAAATACCTTTACCATAGTGCTTTGTGGAAATCCTGGGGCGCATAAGAGCTGCATCACCCTTAATAAGGCTGATTTATACAGACTGTCTTGATCTTAGCACCAGACTTATCCAGCATGCAACTGTATACAAGGGTAACCAATATAAAAACACCCCTTAGACAGGAAAAGATCTTCAGGACTGCCGTAATCTAAATACGCAATCTCCTTTCAAATGTGAATGTATAATATGGAACCATCAGGCTAATTATTTCATGGCTATTAACCATTCTTGATCAATAAATATGTCTGTATACCCTTCATAGGTCAGATATTTATGTTACTAACCAACAATTGCAGTTATAGAATTGTTTTTGTTATTGCTTTTCATCATTTTTCTCTCTTATGTGCTTGTTGTTTTGTACATTAAAAAAACCCAATACAAAAAAGATGGTGCAGCAAGGACTCTACTCTGGGGCTGGCCAGGTATAGATGGAGGGATGGCACCATGAGTCTGACCACTACCTTTCCACTAACTGCCTGAAGCACAAAAAGTTAAAGGTATAAAGGCAGAAAGGAGGGGGCAGTTCATTGTGTCCTTCTCCTTCGTTGGATATCTACACAGGGGCCAAGAACAAACAGGCCCTAGATGAGTGGCTTTTGTGTTTATTTTTTTAAATTATCGTAACAGGATTTGTTTTGAAAACTGTCTTGGGATGCTCCATTTCAATCATTGCAATTGTATTGTATTTCTATGGGAATGCTGAAGGACAGCATGTCTCACTGATACTGATGTATGAGTAGCATGGATCTTTAACACAATGCACTGTATGATTCTGTATATCACGTTTTAGCTGGGAATTAACTTTTAAATTCAAGATAAATATCACTGTGAAAAACTGGCTTCAACACTGAAAGGCTGGCAGAATTTTAATTATGAAACATTACTGGTTACTTATGTATTAAAATATGCTACATAATGTACAATTAATATTTCTACTGCATATCAAGATACATTCTGTTTTAATACTTCACTGAAGTTATGGGGGATTTATACTCTGACTGAGCAGAATTTGGTCCTATATAATTTGCAAAAGAATAACTTTCTTAATTAGTGTAGTTTATAACATCTTAGATAATTAAATGTAATTTCACTCAGAAGAGTAACTCTAAAAATGACTTTGTGGGGCTCCATATTAATTCACTCTCAATGACTGTCGTATCAAATTTGCTCAGCTTAAAAGTCTAAAGGTGTTTCTTCTGTAGATCTTTAAAGTCAACCTTGGTTCTTACTGCCTTTTCCAGCACCACCTGTAATCAAGCTGGTTATTTTGAGTACAATCTCTGAAGCAAGATAAAATCCAGCTTGTTCTCCCACACAAGTAGTGCCTCTTGCAATGCTAACAGAGGCAAGTTTTGCCAGTAAAAAAGCAGATATGACTCAGAGATGCACTTGAAGATTGATCTTAAGAAAGTGTGAATGATTTAACTGGAAAAATCGGTGCTTGTCCCTTAAAAGCGGTGGTATATGCCATTTATTTTTATTCAACAAGCAGCAGAGCAACATGTTCAGGCCTGCCAACAGGGGAGTCAAAGAGGTCAATTGCCTAGGGCCCTGGAGATTTAAAAGGGCCAAGGTGATAGATAGATCCATGGGCGGCTAGATAGATGTGATAGATCCATGGGCGGCTGTTGAAACCTCCCCTCAGGGAGGCTAGCTCCCCATCCCACTTCTTTCACTTGACTTCCATAATTTAAAGATGACAGATTTTTAAAATTGTTAACTTTTCCCCATTGAGGTATATATTTTATTTCCTTCTGACACTTCCTTCAGCGTGGATAGTGAAACTATGCTGTTCTTTTATTTTCTGTTTCTAATTTGCTTCACTTTCTGGTTTTCATGAACTAGTAAAATGCTGTTGAACGTGACCTTACAACTCACTTCTTATCTTGCTCTTCTCATTGCAATAGCTGCTTTGAACCAAATGCAGACCTATTTCTGTGACAATTATATCAACAACCTTCTTTCATCTATTTAACTGGTCACCACCCAGTCCTGCCTTTTCACATATAATACTATAATAAGGGAAGCTATGAGTGCTCCCCATTATAAGAGGAATTTTTTGAACAATTTTCCTTCATATCTACTTTTTTTTTTTTTTGGGCAGATTGATACAATTGGGTTTGAGTTTCACTTTCAAATTTTTGGCTGCAAAATGCTGCAGTTCAATTTGACAGCTCCTCAACATTGTCTTGATCGAAGGGAGTTTAAGTGGCTGCTAACGGATCCCCTCCACCCAGCTAATTTGATATCAGCTACTGACAGGGCAAGTGATACTGAAGGGGGGGCAAGAAAGTGAGGGCCAACTTAAGCAGCTGTGCAGTGAAACCAACAGCAAAAGTCTTCCCGACAAGTAACAGAGATGATAAAAGTACAGATGAAGAAGCATAGTGAGTAGTGGTGGAAGTTGTAGCAGGAAAGTTAGTTTGCAGCAGAATCAGAGCCCTAGAAAATAGAGAAAATCCTTTAAAAAAAAAAAAAAAAAAAAAAAAGAGGGGAAGGAGCTTGGCAACTGAGAGGAATCTGCATGGTCATCTGAGACAGCCTCTGGCCGCAAACAGAGAGAATGACAAGAAAGATATGCATTCCTGGTATCAAAGCATAAGAAGGGCAAAGCTAGAAAGAGGGAGGGGATGGAGTGACAAAGTGATAAAGAGAGACAGTGAGAAGCTGAGAGAGCAGAAACTGAGTCCTATGAACCATCTAGAATATTTTTTAAAATACTTAAAGGATCTTTGAACAAAAAACTTCAAGATCTTCCATCACTATTTATAGAAACTCCAACATGCATTTTCTAATTAAGAAAATATTTGTTGTGATGAAAACTGAACAGAATGCACTCTACAAAATTAAAACCCACCACTGATTTAATTAATTACATTTTTAAAATATCCATCTCCCAAAAGAGTATCTGGAATGTGATATAAGCAAATATAAAACCAAAAACCAGGCCAGGCCAGATACCACCAGCCAACATCACTGCACAAAGACACAAAAACCCAAGATGATGTTCCAGTGAAAAAAAGGCAGCCCAAAAGGGTTGTAGAGGTGCTATTACACATAAGGAGACATCATGCTAAGTTTTGAATGCAATCACCAAGCTACTTTGATGAACCTTCTCTGGGAGTGAGTTCCATGGACAAAGCTCTTGAACTGAGATGGGCCTGCTCCAGCATGAACCAGACAAAAAGTGATCAGAACATAGAGAGAACCTGGCTGATCTCAGTTGCCTTGGATGAATGCCAAAAGAAGAGGTGGTTGGTCACTTAGAATACATCAAGCCTAAGTTATTAAGGGGCCATACAGGTTATGTCAAGATGAACCAGTCTGGGGCTGGCTATAAATTTACTTTAATGCACGTTTTAGCATAAATGATTCAAAAAAGAAAGAAACGAGGAAAAAGGTGTAGAAAGACCTAGTTTATACTAGTTTTGAACAAATCACCTACCAGCTTTCCGTCCATACCAATCGGACCCTAGGATAATCAAAAGCCAAAACAAAATAAAAGAGTTAAATCATAGGAACACTGATGTCAGGGGGAAATATACAGACTTGTGGAATACTTAGGCTTTGGAAGTTGATTTAAAGTATGTCAGCAGTTAAACACAATGCCCTAAGGGCATCTCAGGCACCAAAGTTAAGAAAAAGGAACAACAGAAGAAGCAGACTTAAGAAGGTAGTAATCAGAACAATATGGTGGGAAGTAATCAGGCAGTAGCTGGTGTTTGACAAGAAAGTATTCAACTTGAAATGAAAGATTTGTTAGGCTTGCAAACCACAATGGTACAATAAGACAGAACATATGAAATAATGCATCTGGCTTATGTATTTTGCTTTAAGCAATTAGGGAACGAGATTATGTAAGCCATTTACTCTAAGGCTGTTATCACAATTATGGCTTCAAGAACACTTAAAGAAAGCAAACACTCCTCTCTAAAATCTCAGAAGTAATTTAGCTTTCAGAAGAGGTTATTACAATGCCTGTGTTAAAAAGGCAGCATTTGCCAACAGTTGCCATACTGTGTTAGCTGAGGAACTGAACTTTTTCCCCTGTGCTTAAGGGCAGAAAAAACAACTGTGCTAAATATTGGCTTTTTCTTGGTAACAATGGCATCTCTCACTATGTGATCTTTCAGAGAGACAGATTACTTATTACTCAAAATTCGGAATAATAACTGATTTTGAATAATAACTGAACAAAAACTGAAACTCTGATTTCAGTGATATGGATGTAAAATCAGAGTATCTCCAGTCACTTCAATGGGATTATTTTGATCCATATTGGTGAAACTCATAATATGCCCCAATATTAAATGTGTGTTGATACTGTTTTGAGAAACATTATTCTTTAACATTTAAGCCATATTTTCAAAAGTTCCCAGCACTCACAAATGTAAGGTACTGGGTACTGAGCTCTTCTGGAAATCTGGTCACTTACAGAGGTGACTAGATAGGAGCAGCAGGGTGCTGTCCGCTTTTGAGAATTTGTTCTTTAATCGCTACAGTTATCGGAAAAATAGAATTTATACATTTCAATAATTCTGGTTACACCTTTGTTTAGTTAGCAGTGGATTTATGTAAGGGTCATTCACTCATTTTGAGAGTTTGTCCAATAAGATATTGTGCTTCCCATTATGATATTTATGCCTTGATATGATTGTCAGTGGATCACTGTACATCATATCATGAGTCATAATGCAACATCGTGTCATAAAACGTTATCACGTTGCATCAAACACTAATACAAAAATCAATGCACAATGATTTAATCTACCCCATCAAAGTCAGTTTTGGATCCTTTGATGGCCTGCAAACTAGACTTGTAGTACAAACGGACTGAGCCAGAACTGAATTAAGGCAACCTGAAGCCCCACGTAGACTCTACAAGAGGCCCAGAGTACTCTACCCGTTCATCATGTCCCCACTCCTTTTTGCAGGGACAGCAGGTTTCTGATTTAAAAGAAATGGGGAAATTTGCACCTCTTGGTATGATTGTTTCAGTCTTTCTACAGAGATAGGCAGACATGGCTCCACTAGTTATATGTGGATGAAGTGTTCAACTTTTCACACCCATGAGTGCTAGAAAGTCTTTTTTTTTTTTTAAATGAAAGCTGAAATACTGACATCCTGTGCCACCAGTTGCTGGGGACCTAGGCACGGGTCTATATGCCTTTGCGTTAGTCCAGCCATGAGCAAAAATAAAAACAAACACAAAATAGATGGGAAACCCACAATAAGTACTGCACATACCTGATTTCAGATACTGAAAATAAAATGTTATCAGTCAAACAAATATGTTTTAAAGAAAGCATATGCATGGATGATGTGCAAATAATTTATATCAAAGCAAGACAGAGTAGACGCTTAAAGCATAGCAGAAGTCAATTGCCTCATCAACATTCTGAACACCCGCTACATTACTTCACAGTAGCCATTTTGGAATCACTACTTCTGAGAATGAGATTTTCATCTGCCCTTTTACTTTCATTTACAAAAATAGCTGATCACAGCATATATGAGCTGAAACAAAAGCTTAAATCATGGTAGTTTGAATCTCCCTATTACAAATAACAATTCTAAGATGGCAGAAGAAAGTTTGCAGCCACAGTGAGGTCCTACAAAGTCTTGCAATTGGTCTCCTAGAAGTAAAATTTGTTTTCCCCCCTAATATTTTTTATTACTACATAAAGAAAAAAATGTTTATCCAATTTATTACAAGGGCGATTTTCACTATTATACTTTCTCAGTACCCCCTAATATATGCCAAATAGAGAACACTTAATGATTTCCTAACAATTATATTGCACTTTGAGACCCACACTTTTAGAAATTATCTTTTGCTTTTGCAGGCACAATTTTATATCCTCGAATTATGACACATGCATTTTTGCTTCCACAATGAACTGTGGACACAACTAGAGTATTAGTAAGTAGAAATCTAATAGCTTGACATATAACTACTGGTACAGTAGTAAAAACTATTAACTGTTGATATCTGTGCTTGCAATCTGTTATAGGTGCAGAAATTAAGGCTGAGTTTAATCCTAACTGTGAATTAGGTTTTATTTCTACAAAGCATTGTAAAAACATTAACTAGTTAATCCTCAGATCAGTACTATGAGTAGGGTCCTGCCAAATTCATGGCCGTGAAAAATGTGTCATGGACTGTGAAATCTGGTCTCCTCTGTGAAATCTGGCTATTGTACGGGTGTCACAGTATTGCCACCCTTACTGCTGCACTACCTTCAGAACTGGGCAGCCGGAAAGTGGAGATTGCTGTATGGGAGCCCAGCTCTAAAGGCAGCGCCATCACCAGCGCCACCACCAGCAGCAGCAGAAGTGAGGGTGGCATGTTATGGTATTGCCATCCCTTCTGCACTGCCACTGGCAGCAGCAGAGATGTAAGGGTGGCAATACCACACCATGCCACCCTCACTTCTGCGCTGCTGCTGGTGGTGGCGCTGCCTTCAGAGCTGGGCACCCGGACAGCAGCCGCTGCTCTCCGGCTGGCCTGCTGGGACAGCAGCGCAGAAGCAAGGGTGGCAATATCACGACACCCCACCTCATAATGTGACGCCCTTTTGGGTCGGGATCCACAGTTTGAGAAACACTGACTCAGGAGATTTACATGTTTATATTTTAACATACATATTCATGATTTGTGACAACACCGTAAAATTTAAGATTTAAATATCTAACCATGAAATTCAAGGTTGAAAAATGCCATGACCATGAAATTTACCAAAATGGACCGTGAATTTGTTAGGGCCCTAATTATGGGTCACGGTAAGTAAATCAGATAGAGATACAAACCCTCCCAAAGTCCCTCATGTCGCTACATGGGCCAGCAGTTAAGTTTAAAACAATTTGGCCAACTGTAGGCTTAGCATTAAACCAAAGGTTTAATTATTTCTGTAATGAATGAACAAACCAAGAATTATACAAATATTTGTAGAAGTAAAACTCATCATAGAGTGTAACTGCTGGCTCATGGAGAATGGCCTCAGTGGGTCGCCCTGGTCTACTTCAGTTCTTACTATTAAAATAATGCTTCCATTTTCCAAACAAACAGGGAATTTCTTTTGCCCGACTGAGAATAAACATTATACATAATTTATATCAGTAGCTATGTTACCCTACATGATTGGCATTAATTATTCTTATAGCTTTAACCTGTTCTACAGACATATTATACCACTACTATGCTAGAATTAAGGGTTTATATGGGACATATTTTCTATTAGTAAGTCCATGATTCTCATCATTTTATAACTCTTGGAAGGGCTGAAGGGAAATTCCTCCTAGGCTGAAAATGAACATAAATAAGGTTGGATTCTGCTCTGATTGATTTCAGTGGGAGTTTTCCTTTTGATTCCATTTGGAGTAGAACTGAGCACATGGTCTCAACCTTGATGAATTTTCTGAGATTTCTTTTAAAAATGGGGGAAAGGAAAGAAAACTTATTTGGGGAATACTGAGCCACAGGAGAATAAAAACAAATTAATGGCAGATATTTAAGATGCCTCCCCCCTTTTTTTGAGGCAATTACTCCACCAGAAGAATGAATAAGATTCTTATTTTATAAAAATATTGAACCTCAACCATCAACTTAACAATTAACTTATTTTTTCCTCTATTACCTCCTTCCAATGCCAAGAGCAGACAACGCACTTTTAAAAAATGGAAACAATCAATGTTTCCCCAAATATAACCATTATTACTACTAATTAGTATATTATATTTTGACAAGCAGCAACAACGTACATGGTGCTCTATGCGACAATCTCTGTCAAATCTCTTTCAAGAACAATCTAAACTAGACAGGATGCACCCTGACAAAGAAGGAATTGATTAGGTTTTTCAAAAAATAGTTAATATTATTACTCATCCACTTCTTGTGGACATTGTGTACGGTACTGAGAATAGAATGCTCTCTTCTGACTATATGAAATTCCATTCTATGTTTCCACTACTACCTTTAAAATATATCCTCTTACTGGATATCTGTTGAATATGCTGTTCTCCTGGAGACCAAAGACCATACTCCCCCAGTTCCCACTTATTTTCTTGCACAAAGCCCACATAGTCTGGTTATATGCAGAGAGATGAATTTTACTCAAAAATATTTAGAGATGGAAAAGCATAAAAAATTGTAAATTACATGTGCAAAAGTGATGAACTTTAACAAATCAAATTTTTCTGTTTACAGTCAACGTCTCTTATTTACGGGTTTATTTAGATGACAATATTTTTAAAATTAATATTTATTTTCAAAACTAGTTTTGAAAATATTGAAAAGACACCAACAAAAATATTGGGGACCTCTGCAATATACCTATATCCTTGCTTCCAAAAGATATTAGCTTTTTAAATGTTGTCTTGTTCTCAGTTAAGGCATAACTAGGAGTAATCCGTAAAATTAAGAAAATGTATGCTCAACAACAGGAAATACTTCCTAAGAGCCACTAGACAGTAATTGAATCTTCCAAGGAAAGCAAAGGCAGAGAAAAAAAGGAAGGATCTAGATGACCAAACATCTTTACTAGCTCTAATTTCTAAAATTCTTTGATCATCCCTTTGTGATCCTTTTAATCTCACCAAAATTAATTGTAAAATTACATTTTAAAGTTAAAAGACACATACTCAATTGAAAGCAGTTATGATCTAATATCTGATATGTGCAGATCTTTCATTGCGTTAGATATTTTCTACCTGGTTTTCATACTATGGAGTGTATTGTCTTATCATATCTGGTGTAAGGTTTGAGCACTTATTCTATAATTAGGATATTAATTCATTTTAACATTATTGTTGTGAATCAGTTTTTCTCTGAAAAGTATCTAAGGAAAATTCCGGACAGTGTAATTTATGTTTATGCATGTAACTGGAAATGAACAAATATGCTAACGAGCTAACATAGTAAGATCCAAATCTGTATTGAGCTCCCAAATTTGGCTGAGTCACTCACATTGCTTTTCCAGGCCATTTTATGTTAAATTAAATATTTTGGACCAAAATATCTTCTCCAGTCTCAACTGTGGATCTCTACTGTATATTCTGTATGCAAGACCAACACAGAATTCTTACATGCATGGGAGATTTACAGAAGTGCAAAACATGGAACTGAGATCCCCATTATAGATCCAGGTGCAAGATTTTGCTCCTGATAACTTGGACTCATTTTATGGTGCAAATAAGTAGCAGAGTCTTCTCCCACATTTTTAATGCAAGATTCTGTGCTCACAAATAGACCTTCTAAGACATACCAGTCCATTTCACAGCAATAATTTAACAGGTGCACAAATAATCTTTGGGTTAAATTCAAGTCCCAGTGAAGTCACTTGAAGTTTCATCACTGACTTCAAGTGAGACCATGATTTGGTACTTTATTGTGCAATCACATTTTAATATAGGTACCACAGTGAGGTTTTTTTTTCTTCTTGTCTCTATGACAGTAATTTGACAGTTTTAAATAATACTAATTTAAGATTGTCACAGATGCATACTGGAATTCACAGACAGTCTCATTATTATGACTAAAATGATGACAATTTTCTAAACAGTATGCAATGGGCTAGATTGTAAAATTGTTAGTAGCAGTTGTCTGAATCCTTTTATGTAAATACGTATATACTAGAAGATTTCCAGCACAGTTTCAGAAAAATAAAGCAGGAATATAGCTTTAAAGCAGCTACATGAGTTGCATACTATTTATTATTTTCAGTGAGAATTTAAAAATACCTATTTTGAAAAGTTTTTCAGTGTCGAACACCAATTTTACAAATCATCCATTTTAAATTCAGGAAAGGTAAAAGATGGCACTTTGATTTTTTTTTTTTTTTTTTTTTTTTTTGCATTACCCTGACTAGTTCCAGAGTCACACTGGTTAAAAACTTGACAGTTGTCAAATCTGTTCATCATGAAGCCATTAAAAATAATGGATCTCCATTTCCTCTTTTCCCCCAGCTAATTACATGTTTAGCAAGATTGGCATTAAATTGGGTGTTTTAATGTGATATTCCTAGCAGTCGGATGAGTTATTTTCCTTGTAAAAGATTTTTAGAATATAGGTGGGCGTTAAGTTTTTTAAGAGGCGCTCCTCCACTAGCTAAATTGCTTCTACTGATGAAAATCTGTTGGTTCTTTTTGAATGAGTCTAAATGACTGCTGTTAAAAAGAATAATGAGTGCAAACAGCTTAGCTGCAGAAATTGTGTTCCCAGTCTCCTGGAGGGAGGGAGGGAGCACTTTAAAACATTCTGCAGCAACTACTTCTAACGAACAGAATACCATTGACAAGATCAAGGGGTCCAGTCCTCTTTGGCTGGAATGACGGTCACCCTCTAAAGAATGAAATGTGGGGGAAGGGAAAGATCCTTTTTCCTCTTAAAAAAACCACCAGAAACACAAGCACTGACAGTAGAGATGCACGAAAGCACTATCGGCAGGTTATTCCATAAATGTCTGTTATGGAGTTTTTTGTATTTTTCCCTGAAGCATTTGGTACTGGCCTATCAGTGACGTGATAGTAGGTTAAATGGACCTTTGATTTTCCGTGGTAAGAGAAAGAAATCCCTTTTGAGGTGGGGGATTGATTTATTGTTTTAAACATCTATTGCAAAAATGATTTTAAATAACTTTTATAGCAGAATTGTGCCTCGCTAGCCCTGATTATGAGCAACTTACGTAGATCCCAATCCTGTCACTATTCCCTCATCCAGACCCTTTAGACTAGCCTCTTTCCTTTCCATCTTTGACACATGACATATTGCCACCCTTAAATCCATCCAAAATGCTGCTGTAAAGATCATGGCTCCGATTTCTCTCTCTCTCCCTCCCCCCTACTATGCCAACAATACCAGCCTTTACTACACATCAGTCTCATTTTCCCCTCAAATACCTTTATGCTTTCTCCCCACCGTTTATTCATGGAACGAGCTCCCACTTAATTAAAAAAAAAAAAAAAAAAAAGGCAAAGCCATTATATTGTCCTTCAGACACCTCCTTAAAACTTACGTCTGCACAATGCCTACAAAACGCCACTGCCTCAACAAACCACCACGGACTAGGTATCTGAGCCACCACAGCCCTGGGGAAAGGCACCAAACATCCATCGCAGCAAGGGATCCCAGGGGTGAAAGAGCTGAACCATTGGCTCCCTGTTGGGGCCCCAGAGTGCCACATCATTGCTACCACCACTGCACCAGAGCAACAGCTGCTGCCTGGAAGGGGCGAAACAACAATGGTTGTCTGAATAGAGCCACTAACAACTTTTGTGCATGCGGCTGCCTGACTCAAGAGGACGGGAGCAAAAGGAACCCAAGAGCTTCCCCTGAAGGTGAAGAGGAGGGACAGAAGTAGGCACCACAACAATTCAGCTACAATTGAAGAGCTGGAACCCCAGGACACTAAACCAGATTTCGTCCGTAGGAACCCTCAACAGGACTGGAACCCAACCAGTTGGAAAGACCTAGGAACAAAACCTCAGACCAGACCCCCTAGGGAAAGCCAGAGGGACTAAGATCCTCAAACCAGTAAGTATGTAGCTTTTTTGTTTTACTTGCATTTTTCCCTTTTTTCTTGATTTGCCTCTTCTTTGATTTTTAGGAAGCCAGAATAACACAGAATCTAAGTTATGAATTTGCTAATGTAGGTTTAGTCTGTGACAGACAGTACAAGAAAAAGTGTACATGAACACAAGGAAAAGACAGAACACCTCTGAAGAGTCCAGCAGAGAACATCAGTCCATGAATAGCACAATCTGGAAGCATGGGCGCAATCACCAGCACCTTTCCTTACAGCAGCATTAGCCAGACCCTGAAATGCAGTCTGAGTACCCTAAATAGCTCGTTTGGAATAATGAGATGATGGGTGGTTATATCTGAAGGTGAAGAGTTTGGAAAATGAAAAACCGCTAGGAGTTTGGCTGCCTGTGGTGTGAACTACAAAATCACCTCATGATTGGTGACAATGAGTCAATGTGACAGAGTCCTGTGGAAGCAAAACTGCATTTACAGCTATCAAAAGCACATCCTGCACCTGAAAAATACGTGGAGTAATCAAATCTCTCTTGGGCCAAAAAGAGCAGCCAGGCATATTTCTGCCCAACAAGAAACCATCTGTCAGTGCTTTTATATAACACATAAAATTGAGACGCATCAGAGGGCTCTGACTGATTTTCCTATTCATGCAGCTGCACAGAGGGAACTGGCATGGACCCAATATGGCATGAGTTCTTCAATAAGAGATATCCTTGAACATCATATGGCCAAAATGAAAAAAACACACATCCCTAATATACAGGAAACAAGAGCCAAACACACTGGGAAGGTAAACGAGACAATGACTTCTAAGCTACCAGTCGGTCTTGATCATGTACATTAGGTCACAGTGGAACCACCTCCAGATGCAGACCCATGTCTAGAAGTTGGTTCATCTGACTAACTGTACATCTGCAAGCACTACAGCAACTTTTCTGGAATGTCTGAGGTGCAGTATGTTCACTGAAAACTTCCTGCAGAGTAACTGTAATTGTTTTCCATCTCGCAGCACCTCCAACAAATTGAAGGGAATAAATCAGGATTAGCTCACCATCTACTAAATCAGTAGCCAAATCTCTTTGTCTACTTTGGCTGTAATCACAGGTTGGGAACTTACTGCTGGAGACACTGCCTGAAATATCAATAGTACAGCTGAGCAAACTCAGAAAACTTTCAGACTGGAGATGTCAAAATCTTTTGCTTCAATATTTTCAGTTGAAATGAAATATTTCAATATATCCAAAATTGAAATGTTTCAGTTTGTTGAAATGACTTAAAATGCTTAATTTCTGGCAGACCAACTTTAACTGAATTTTCCTATTGTGGTACACTGCCTCGTGGGAGTTGTAGTTTGAAAGCCTGATGCCTCTATTTCCCTCTCTGGGCCAGTCTTCCTTGCTGGAATACATCTCCCATGATGTACGCAGAGTCAGATGAATCCAAAGATGCACCATACAAAGCTCAGTCAGAGGGAAATCAGGTGTTGTCAGTGAGCTTGGTCCGTAGGAGAGAATGCGGGCCCAAACTACAACTCACATAAGCCATTGTGCAGACAAGGAAATGCAATTTAATGTTTACTGAACTGATTCAAAACAAAACATTTCAGGTCAGTTCAACAAAATGTAATACTCCAGTCTGGGTCAAACTGTACATTTCAATTTTGCAAAAACTGCATGTTCCACAGAAAAATCATTCTAATGGAAAATTCCCAACCAGCTCTGACAAACAGCATGAATCGCTTGCAGGTGATTCTTTAACAAGTCACAGTCCCACTGAAACCTGTCTGCCAAAGATAAATAAATAATTACACATCTGTGTAAGAGTGCGGCAATAGGTCTGCTCACCATTGGCAAGATCCTGTTTATCTACTGGGTGGCATCAACTGAGGCATCTATCAAGACTGTGTGAAATGAGGACCCTCCTCTGTAGAAACACTTGTGAAGTTTCCGTGGACAAAGAGATGCCAAGCAATGTGCCAAGTAAAATGACATTGGAAACATCCTGATCTATGTCATGCGCTTGCAAAATTTACTAATTACGTTTGATATTTTGTTTGAACTGTGAGACCTGTCAAGACAGTTGCAGTGAAAAGGTACAACATTGCCAAAAGCCCGCAGAGATAATTTCCATGTGTCTTCATATACAGATGCTCAAGGATCATCTGAAGAGATGGAACAAGACACATCCACAAAAGATTCTGTCTTATTGCAATATCTGACTACATCATAGAGATGCTGGTCAATTTTTGTGCAGCCTGGGTAATGCAAAGGAAAGCCAGTTGTTTCTTCCAGGAATGGGAAGGAGATGGGTGGGCTTACATACAGGTGTTCATTCATATATTCTTTCAATCCTTACTTCCTAGTGTGTGGAGTGAATATTAGTATATCACTGTATATCAATGCCATTGACTAATATGATGGGAAAAGAGAGGAAAGCCAAATATAGTTTCCTTCTACCATCAGGGACCATAATTAAAGAACATTCAATTACTTAGGTAGATAAAATAAAGACCGTAAGTCTAGTTATTTTTAATCCTGGAGGGCAATAAATGATATGGTGCACTAAGAAACAACACATTGTGAACAGCTTGCTGTAAAAGAACAGCTTGTATTAAAATTGTGGTCTTGAAGCAATTGCCTACTCTCCTCACCCATGCAGGTGAAAACAATGAACTTGAACACTGAGCGTGTGTGTACAGAACAGAGAGGAATCTCTAACCCCGTGCCTAAAAGGACTCATTTCTCTTGAAGAAATTGAAACTCCTGTACCCCTAAATAGAAAGCACATGGTTAATTCATCAATGACAATGTCACCTTATGAATAGATTTGATGTGGCTGGTGTCATGTTGATGAGAAAACAAACTGTGAAAAATGTCACTTCTCAAAATTAGCTGGCTAGAGTTCAGCAGAGATGGATTGTTGTAACAGCTGGCATGACGACTTTGATTAATTAGATTTTATTTTCTTTCCTGGAATAATTCTGAAGAGCCACTTTCCACCCATAGAAGTCAATCCATTTGTTCATATAAATCATATTAAATAATAATCTGTTCTGTTATCTCTCTTTTGACAACAGCAGAGAATCTCCATGGTAAGATCATAGAATCATAGAATATTAGAGTTGGAAGGGACCTCAGGAGATCATCTAGTCCAACCCCCTGCTCAAAGCAGGACTATCCTCAGCTAAATCACCCCGGTGAGGGTCTTGTCAAGCTTCAATTTAAAAACCTCTAAAGATGAGATGCCACCACCTCCATAGGTAACCCATTCCAATGCTTCACCACCCTCCTAGTGAAAAACTTTTTCCTAATGTCCAACCTAGACCTCCCCCACTGCAACTTGAGACCATTGCTCCTTGTTCTGTCATCTGCCACCACTGAAAACAGCCTAGCTCCATCCTCCCTGGAACCCCCTTTCAGGTACTTAAAGGCTGCTATCAAATCCCCCCTCATTCTTCTCTTCTGCAGACTAAACAAGCCTAGTTCTTTCAGCCTCTCCTCATAAGTCTTGTGCTCCAGCCCCCTAATCATTTTTGTTGCCCTCTGCTGGACTCTCTCTCCAACTTGTCCACATCCTTTTTGTAGTGGGGGGCCCAAAAACTGGACACAATACTCCAAATGCAGCCTCACCAATGCCGAATAGAGGGGAATAATCACTTCCCGTGATCTGCTGGCAATGCTCTTTCAAATGCAGCCCAATATGCCATTAGCCTTCTTGGCAACCAGGGCACACTGCTGACTCATATCCAGCTTCTTATCCACTGTAACGCCCAGATCCTTTTCTGCAGAACTGCTGCCTAGCCAGTCTGTAGCTGTGAATGGGATTCTTTCGTCCTAAGTGCAGGACTCTGCACTTATCCTTGTTGAACCTCCTCAGATTTCTTTTGGCCGAATCCTCCAATTTGTTTAGGTTCTTCTGTATCCTATCCCTCCCTTCCAGGGTTTCTACCGCTCCCCCTAACATCTGCAAACTTGCTGAGGGTGCACTCTACCCCCTCTTCCAGATCATTAATGAAGATGTTGAACAAAACCGGCCCCAGGACCGACCCCTGGGGCACTCCGCTCGTGACCAGCTGCCAGCTAGACATGGAGCCATTAATCACTACTCGTTGAGCCCTTTGCTCTAGCCAATTCTCTATCCATTTTATAGTCCATTCATCCAACCCATACTTTTTTAACTTGCTGATAAAAATACTGTGGGAGACCGTATCAAAAGCTTTGCTAAAGTCAAGGTATATCACGTCCACTGCTTTCCCCTCATCCACAGAGCCAGTCACCTCTTCATAGAAAGCAATCAGGTTGGTCAGGTACAACTTTCCCTTGGTGAATCCATGTTGACTGCTCCTGATCACCTGCCTCTCTAAGTGCCTTAAAATGGATTCCTTGAGGACCTGCTCCATGATTTTTCCAGGGATTGGGGTGAGGCTGATTGGCCTATAATTCCCTGGATCCTCTTTCTTCCCTTTCTTGAAGATGGGCACTGTATTTGCCTTTTTCCAGTCATCAGGGACCTCCCCCTGTTGCCACGAGCTTTCAAGGATAATAGCCAATGGCTCTGAAATTACATCCGCTAAATCCCTCAGCACCCTCGGGTGCATTGCATCTGGCCCCCTGGACTTGTGTATGTCCAATCTTTCTAAATAGTCCTGGACCTGTTCCTTCAGCACTGCGGGATGCTCACCTCCTCCCCATTCTGTGCCGCCCACTGCAGTAGTCTGGAAGCTGACCTTGTCTGTGAAGACAGAGGCAAAAAAGGCATTGAGTACCTCAGCTTTCTCCACATCCTCTGTCACCAGGTTGCCTCCCGCATTCTGTAAGGGGCCCACACTTTCCCTAATCTTCCTCTTGTTGCTAACATACCTGTAGAAACCCTTCTTGTTCCCCTTCACATCCCTTGCTAGCTGCAACTCCAATTACTCTTTGGCCTTTCTGATTTCATTCCTGCATGTTCAAGCAGTATTTTTATAATCCTCCCTAGTCATCTGACCAAGCTTCCACTTCTTGTAAGCTTCTTTTTTGTGTTTAAGCTCACTAATGACTTCTTTGTTAAGCCAAGCTGGTTGCCTACCACACTTGCTATTCTTCATCTTGCTAAGATGAAAATATAACTTTTTAAATACTCTGTCAGAACGCTTCAGTTGTTTTTGCAGTTTCCACAAATATTCCTTTCCAGGGCAATGCTTAGGGGTCCAAAAAGAAAACCCAAAATGAGGTCTTCTAGCACAACCCAACTTCTTTGCTGTTTCTCTGACCCTTCCCCCCTCAAATCATACAGACACACACACCATGCCATGGAAAAGCCACACTGTCATTAGACATCCACCCATACATGTCAAAAAGAAATTCACCTGAGGAGAAGTGCAGATGTGAAGCTGCTTCTAAGGGTACAGTGTGAATGCTGTTTGCAGAGTGCAGATACCCACCACAAGAGGATGTTGGGAATATGAGAGAAAGCTGCTCTACCTCACTCCTTCCCTCCAATCTGCCTCTCTAGATGCCTGCAGAACTTGACATCTGGAGCATCCACAGTTGGGCCCACATGGGCTTGAGAGAAAGATATAAATTATCATAGAATTAACACTTCCTACTTCTGCATCGTCCAAAAAGAGATCCGTCAGAATATTCATGTCCACTACATATAGAAGGAAAGGGGAACAATCATGGCCAAAGTCTTCAAAAAACAAACCAAGGTTTTGGGAGGTTTCTATGTAAAATTGAAAAACTGTTCCATCCAAAACCAATCTGCATCTATTCTGTGCAACTGGTTGGGCATGTCTGCACTGCAGTTAGGGTGTGTGACTGCAGCCCATGTGGGCATATCTGAGGTAGTTTTAATCTAGCTAGTAGGAGTACAGCACCAACTACTGGGTGAGCCATACAAGTCCACTCAAAAAACCTTGGGTACTTACTCAACCTTCTAGCTCACGCTGAAGTCTGTGCTGCCATGGCTTTGCTGCTACTGATACTTGTGCTAGCTAGATTAAAGCTAGCTCAGGTGTGTCTATATGTGCTGTAATCACTGCCCTCATTGCAGTGAAGACAGTTTGAGATCAGTAAAACAAAAGGGAAACTCAAGAACTAATGTTCATATTTAACCCTGGTACATAGGTGCAACAGTTCCATCTGGGATAGAAATAGATTGTGCAGATACACCATGTTAAATTTTAATTCCAGAACAAGTCCTTTAAACTCTGGTCTCCTCCCCTTCCACACACACACGTGCCCAGATGATAAAATTTGCAATTGTGCACACGCAGGTCCATTCAGATTCCAGATACTTGTGTCATGCACTTCCTATATTTAAAGGACATTTATTTACTTATAGTTATTGTAAAGGTGCAATTGTATTTTTGACTATGCACTGACTTACTTCTTATCTTCAATGATTATCATGCTGTGGTTAGCACCTGCTACCCTACAATGAACTTATATATCAATACACTTTCTAAAGAGGGTCAGCAGTGAGTAAGTTACACTGCATACATTATTTTAAATGTAAGATAAAATTATTTTATCTTAATACTGGATTCCATGAGTAGACTGTAATGGTACACCATCTGTTGTACTTCATACCTCAACAAAGGATTATATCCATCCTAAAAGAAAAATATTAACATAAATCTTCTCCATGACTGTTACCAAAACTTAGTTTCCAGAAGGAATGTCTAGTAGACTGCCCAAGAAATCTAATGTATTGAGCATGCAATAACAAGAATAATAAATCACAAGGTTTTAGAGGAGTCTTTAATGTCTTTATTTGTAAGGTATAGGATTTGATTTTAACTGGTTCAACTAGTTTAGCCAGGGAGTCAAATTCTACCCTCACTTGTAAGTCATGCAGTCCAACTGACATCAAATGATTATAATGGCCTGATCTGACAAAATCTGACCACCACCTGTGAGCTCCCTGAACAACTCCTGTCAATTTAAATCAGGAGTATACACAATACTTACATGGGCTCTCAAGCAACACTAAAAATGGCTCCAATCTTCCTGCACTGCTTCACTAGAAATGTTTGTTCTTTGTCCCTCAGAGATCCAGGGCCTGATTCAAAGCCCAATGATATCAGTGGAAAGACTTCCATTGACGTTAATGTGCTTTACCATCAGCTCCATAGCGAGTATACTGATAATAGAGCACAGTATTCAACTCAGGGCCGATCGTGGTGGTGATGACCTTGACCGGAGTATACTAACCAAGAGCTTTGTTTGATAATGCTTGGTACAATCTGGTCCATTCTAAAGGGGAAAAAAAGTGTGGTTTTTTGACTAAATCCTAAGATAACTCATCTCTGGCAAACAACAATTAATGGTATCTGGAAAGGGAATGATAACATCAGAAGGAGATAGGGAAATCACTCTGATGGTACTAGAATTTACCAGGGCCTACTGGGAAACTTCAAGAGCCTCCTACCTATCCAGCAAATCAGGCTAGAGGAAAACAAGGGCAGCCAATGGTTGGGAAGGAAAGAGGATGAAGGAGACAGCAAAATAGAACAGGAGAGAGAAGAAGGCAGACACAGGAAGGCAGGCAGTAAGGGGAAAGAGCAAGAAGGGAGTGTGACGAGACACAAACCAAGTAGGCAGACAGAGTCAGGGTGACAGTGTATATTTTGGAAGCTGTGAACAATGTGTTTTCTCTTTCTCAATTGCTTTGCTATTGTGATGGGACTGGAAGAGATTGTCTTCCCCAAAATGCCACTTTCCTTTAATGCCCCCCTCTTTCTCCTCCCGTGTTTCAGAGAAATAGCAACAGTGTTTCTGTGGGAAGATAAAGGAATAAAGAAAGGTGCAAAATCCCTCTCTCTGCTGCTCTTATCCTTCCCCACAAGCTGGAGGCCTATGTAGCCCCATTTTCACCTCTCCTCTACCTAAGGTTTCTTCCCATGCCCTCCATCTTGCCAGGCCAATCAAAGGCAGGAGAGAAAGTAGCAACTCTGAAGGCCTCATTTTGGTTCACATTTCCCCTTCAAAAAAAGCTCATCCTGGCTGTGTTCCCCACCCCATTTCTGGATTTGAGAGTATTACGGATATTGCAGATTGGACCCTAAGTGGGGGCAGAATTTGGCCCTAAAAGTTTATATATGTCACAGTGTTCTATGTTTTACTTTCCATAAAACAGCTCTTACAGATACAGAGCCTCACTCCTGGTAAGGGGAACTTCTATTTCTTTTTTAAGCAGAATTCAAGAGATGTGTTTGAAAACAGTCAGAAGTTCCATGATTTTGGCACAGATGGCCTTTTTCAGAGACCTTTAAAAGGATCAGTGGAGAAGGCTGTTAGTGCTGAAACATGGAAACATCTATGACTGTTTCCAATTACATCTTTTGAATTATATTAAATATGATATGAAACAGAAGTTTCTCTTCTTCATGTTCAGGAGCAAGAACACAGCTCTTTATCCATAAATCTGTCTACTTGGATTTACATTTTTTTCAAAAGTTATTTAGAAAGGGCCACTGAGATCCTCTGTACCTGTGCCCTGATCATTGTGGTTAAAGTAATTCATTGCAGGTTTTGCATCTGGAACTGAATAAACAGATTTTCTTACTATGGTTCTGAAATTTCTACATAATTCAAAATGGCATCATAGCCTTCATGTTTCTGTTTAAATTTGATAAAAAGTCTTTCCTTCCCTCCTATCACTCCAGCTACGACAACAGTAGCAAACAAGAACTAATTAAATTTTGCTGCAGAAACTAAAGCCGAAATTATTGAAAACACATCAGCAAGTGAGATAGCACACTGAAAATAAGCTTATCTGTTTGCCCATCAATGCACTATACCTGTGCTTTTGTGAACAATATTCCAGTAGGTAGCACATTTCCATACCATCCCTTTTCTAACAGTTACCAAAATTCTGCCCACAAGATGCGAAACCCACTGAAGTTCACAGGAGTTGAGCAGGAGTGCCTGAGGACAGAATGTGGCTTATCATTTTTAAAAATCCCATCAAGGTAACACAATTAACAGTTAGGCATCTCCTCATTGGTCTTGCAATCTCTGAATTATGCCTGGAATTGTGGATAGGTGGAAGCAAGATTGCACCACATTTAAATAATTGTCAACTATGCATTTGGATGTTGACCCAATATATTATTGTCCATTTGAATACCAAGTCACCCCCCCCCCAAAAAAAAACCAAAACAAAAAACCCACTAATTTTTTCAGGCTTACAAAGGATTCTTGTAGAAGCCAGTGTCAGCTTGATCCTTTGCATTCATGGCCAGTGAAGAACAATTTTAATGTGCATTTGATGGCAATAGCAGATAACACTTTCCAGACTTTAAAGGCAAAAGCCCAAAATGAGAGATTTCCTATTATACACAGAATGGAAAAAAAATCAAGATAATTGATCCAAACAGCTGGAAGTGGAAATGTTTGGTCATTTCCTATTTAGGGATATAGCAAGGAATGGCTAATTGGTTAGACTACCTGTCAGAAAACCACAGCCCGATAAGTGCAGCTCAAGGGGACCTTTTTTTATAAAAATGTATCTGCACTCACACTTTAGTGCTGATTAGGAGTGTAAGTGCTTGACTGTGAATGATGAAAGATACTAAATTGTTATAAATTATCCTGGGTGCCTGCAGAGTATTTTAATCCACGCTTACAGCATTCACTCTCACCTGTGCAAGTCGGCAAGGTTGTTAATAATGCTCTGTGGAACCAACTGAAAGTAGCAGACTAAAATCATCCTGATCACTGCAAATCAAGAGACATATTATGTGTGTCTAACACTGCTGAATGAAACTGTATATCTGAACATAAATCTTAATTTCTCAAACTCTGGAATAAACCTTGTCTTTCACGTGCTTAGTAAAACCTGTGCCTTCAGAAATAGAGCATTTTCTTAAACAATTACTATTTTTCTCCTGTCATATGTTTAAAGCTGCAGCCATTTCTTGTGGTAAGTATTATTTATTCAAGTGAGAAGCCCTGGCAACATGGGACCACTCTCCTGAGTAAGTGCTGCTCAACATGAACAAGAATTACAGAATCAAGGACTATCTTAGTATTACTGATATGGTCTTTTAGAAAAAAAACTTGTGTGATGTTTATCAAAAATGGGGGCGGGGAAAGGATGTTGGAAATTTCCAAGTTTTTCCTCTGGTTTTACTTCTCTTGTTAAAAGCTGAAAACATACAGACCATGACCAGACAGTGTACTGTATTTATTAAAAATATGATGGAACAGCAAGAAACTGATTTTTACATTATAATTGAGTATTTCTTTGAATTAATGAGTATTCATGTGCATGATTGCTTTTCTTCATGCTTGTCTTGAGAGGTAAAAAAAACAAGGGGACAAATTCTGTTTAGCATACCAGCATACGCTGGGAATAATTATTCTGAACTTGCACCAGTGAAAATGAGAGCAGAATTTTTAGTTCAATGATGTTATGTTATATGGTCTGTTCATGCTACACACATCTAAATGATGATAATAAAACATGAACTGTTCTGCCTTAAGCAAAAGAGATCAATAAAAGAAACACAAAATTGCAAAGTGATGTCAAAGAACCTTTTTGAGAGGCTGATTTACGATCTGTACAGTGTATTGTCATGGAAAACATTTCAACTGACATTCCACACTTCTTTTATATGTCATTCATACTAGACAAGCATGTCTGCTTTAAAAAAAAGTAACTGCTTTAACTAATCCTCATTTCTGCTATCCAAGATGTACATGTACACCAGTGAACTGTGTGTGTGTGTGTGTGTGTGTGTGCGCGCGCGCGCGCCTAACAACAGCCTCCACACAAAACTGTTGCCCTAAGAGTATCCGGGTATTCTCCCTAAAGCAAGAGAGGAGAGATATGCATGTTCCATGTGTAGGAGGATTTAGCCCTCCAGTTATTTGTGCATTAAAATAAGATCTAGTAGGTCATCCAGTCCAGTCACAGGCCATTGCAGGATTGTTCCTTCAGTATATTCTCCTGGGAAAGATTTTCAAAGGCATAAATGAGAATTAAGATCCTGACTTTCACTGGGTTTCTAAATGCCCTTTGAAAATCACCCCAGCATGTGCTTTGTCCAGTCAGGTCATGGAAATGCTATCATCTGAAGAACATGCTTCAGGAACACATTCATGAGAGTAACTTGTTTCTGACTTTTGCTATGAGCAGCAATGCACGTGAGCTTCCTCACATTCACATTAGTTTGGGAACTGTCTGGCTACATGGGATTTACTCATCTTTCAGCTATATCATAGATCCAAATGGAAAATCTAGCATTCAGAGATTTCATGTTGATTTGTGACACTCCTGAAGGATTTTGTATCTACAAACCAATTAATGGATTACATTAATTCTTATATGTAGGGTATTTTTCACCCATGACAGACATATGGATAATCATCATTTTATAAGTAATACAAATAAAAACATACCATTAATTAATATAACTATTAAACATTTCCTTCTGCTCTTTCAGGACCTGATAAGAAAATATCATCTAAACTGTGAAGAAATATTTTAAAGCAATATGTACTGATAAGCAATATGTACAAAATGTACTGATGAAGTAATTTATCATTGGGTTACTTACACACACAAACTCTCTCTCCCCCCCTCACTTTTAGCTTGCAACTGTCACAAATATCACTTGACAAACAAGGGCCAATATTACATTTCCTGCCTATGTATATGTTGGCTAAAGTGTTTGGAATCTGAAGTTTCAGTCAAAGGCTGTTTATTTCCTATTTAATGCTATTACTCTGTTGGTCTACATTATCTGTTGTAAGGAAATGATTAGGTAGCCCGCTCAGAATAGCCAGAACAATAACCAGAACAAGAAAACATAAGAGGCACAACTAGAGACCTTTAAACAGTTTTAGGTATGGGTTAAATGTGAATCATATTTGCCAAAGCACGCACATGAAAATCCTGCCTTCAGCTTGTTCTGCACATTCTTATCTGCCAAACTGAAGCCAATGCAATAAGAATAAAGAATAACTCTGTCCAGTATGAACAGAAATTTAGCACAGTTAATTTTTCAAATGGATAACAGAACCAAATCTCTAGTTAGCACCAGGTTATTCTTTTTTTCTCTGTGCGCACAGAACTCCAGCAGAGAAGAGAATAAATTAAAAAAAAAAAAACACTAGTGAAAGAATAAGATTTAGCTGTCTCTTTGCACCCATTCCACCCATTTGCCATAAGAACACAGAATGGCCATTCTGGGTCAGACCAATGATCCATCTACCCCAGCATCCTGTTCTCAACAGTGGCTGGCACCAGATGCCCCAGAAGTAATGAACAGAACAGGGCAACCATCAAGTGACCCCCCCCCCCGTCATCCGTTCCCAGCCTCTGGCAGTCAGAGGCTTAGGGACACCCAGAACATGTGGTTGCCCCTTTGCCACCAAATATGGAAAATGTGTCCCAAGTATTTATATACTGTCAAAATACTTCTCTCAGATCCACATTATGGATCTCTGTGGAATATTATGCACTCATTCCACGTACAGCAGGCACCATTACAAACTTATATTTGCAGTGAACAACCACTGGACAACAAACTTTTTTGAAAGTGTTGCTTCCTCAGAATTTTTTTTAGATTATGCTAGACCACTTGAAGCTGAACACAAATATAATTTCAGACTACTTGTATCACGTAGGAATATGGAGAAACAAGAAATTGACTTTTATTGAATGTAATGCGTTTAATCACATAATGGTGCTGATGCTCTGCAATAGTTCAACTGAGCTAAAAATGTTTTGTTGATGATTTTCGTTTGTACTCAGTGTCTGAGACTTCTCATTTAAGTGTCCAACAATAATCGGCCAGCATTGATGGATTCCAGTTGTCCTGATACTGTTTTTCCATGATCGCGATGTCCTGGTGAAACCTTTCACCATGCTCATCACTGACTGGGTATTCAATGGATTTCTTGTTTTTAGCAGAGAACCCAGACACATTGGTCAGACAGAAGTAACAGTCTTTCACATGATCCTTCTGCTCTCGCCATATCATCGGGACAGAGAACGGCACTGACTTCTGAGTACCTCTGAGCCAAGCTCTAAGATTGACTACGCATGTTGTGCAACAAATGTGAGGAGCCCAGGCTTTGTCGTGATCACCAATTTTACAGCCAAAGTAGAGCTCATACGCTTTCTTAATACGTGCAGTCATGCTCCATCTTTGATGTTTAAGCATATATTCACCACAAATGTAACAGAACATATCACGGCTGTTATGACATTGGCGAGACATTTTGCTATCACGAATCCTCCTGAAAATACAATTGCTTTATTACTGTGAGTACACACAATATGTTATGTGCATAGAGCATGCACATCAACATGAATGCAAACTGATATAAACGCAGAGCATAGAACGGTGTGTGCAAAATGCTTTTATAGCCTTTCTAAAACCTGTCCTGCCAGCATCCGCCCTGCCTAAGCCTTAGCATTCCCACTGCATGTTGTGTGGCCTGCATTAGGTGCAGTGTCACTGCACGCCTAGGCATGCTTGGACACAAGATAGAAAACTTTTCAGCTTACATTGTGAGCAACATTTTAATAGACTTAAATTATGAATTGAAATAACAAATATAGGCGATTCCAAAAAAACGGTATGTGATTGGGAAATTTCATGGTGATTTTCATAATCAGGAGCCCAAAATCCATCGGATACACCCAAAAGCATTCAGGAAGCAAAATCTTTGTTGTCCAGTGTAGTTAATTTTGCTGTTGTATGTATAGGGCATAATACAAATATGACGGGTAAAGTGAATACCATGGTGCAGTAAACATCATAATTGTAATAGCATCCTCTTTACTGGTTAAGGACAATCAGAGTTGGATACATGGGACTAGTGTTGAATATAACAAAATACCGGGGCCCCCACATGGGGGGGAGGGTACGTTTTACTGGGGCCCGGAGACCCTGGGGGGTCCGGCCTAGGCTGAAACCCCCATTACCATGAGGAAGAAAAATTTATAGCTCATGAAAGCGTATGTATGGGATGAGGGATTGTTTTATGTGCGTGGGAGGGGGCCCGTGTTACTAGTTTGTACTAGGCCCAAAAATTATGCTTCGGTCCTGCAAAATACTCGTGCTGTATATAAATACTTGGGATGCATTTTTCATGCAAATTCTTGTCTTGAGTTCTGTAAGATTCTAAACCTTTTGATTCTCTGGCGCTCTGTTTTTATACGATTTTTTCTAGCAACATTTCTGGCCTCTTTAAAGAGCATGCATTAAGACATTCATATATAAGGAGCAAATCCTGCCCCTACTTTACATACAGTAGAGCTGCTTCTGGTGGCTCCTGCAGCAATGTGGAGGGTGGAACTTCAGGGTGAAATGGGTTAAGTGTGAAACCAGTAGACCTGGGACTATGAGTTTTCAACAGCCAAATGCCCTCATGCACAGGGATGGACTTTTTATAAAGGCTGTTATCACCCCAACATTCCAGTAACAGCTGTGGAATGTGTGGCCTGGAAGGAGGGGGATCCGTTGCACAGGGGAAAGGGTAGGGCACTTAAGATACAGAGCCAAATCCAGCCTTTACTTATAATTATGCATCCCCACTGAATTCAAGGTTACATAGGTGTAACTGAGGATAGAAACTGGACAACAGTAACTAATGTAGATAAAGTCCATTTCATAGGATGTGTGCAATCTGAATAGGGCTCTACCAAGCCAACGTACAATATTATGAGAGATGTAACCAGCACTATAATCTGTAACATCCATGATAGTAACCGAAAATCTCAGAGCTCTCAACCTTTTTTTTCACACAACCATGAGTGAGGAATCTGAAATTCTTTTGTCTATGAAAAAATTGATCAGTTGGATTATCTATGATTCACAGGTCTGAAGGCCAGAATGGACAATTATCACCTCGTCAGACCCCCTGCCCAGACACAAGCCACAATAACTATTCATCCAGCAATGTAAGTTTAAAGACGCTTCATGTCTCATAATAAAAATTGGAAATCTATTTCTCTTTTACATTGTTATGTCCTCAGTTACAGTCTCTCAGAAAATGCATAAACATGTTCTTGGCCTTCATTGATTTCTGACAGCATGCCAGTACTGCTTGGTTAGTTAACTTATTAGCAGTCTTTTGTGCCAGTTGATAACAAGGAATGTATCTAAAAATGTTATAAAAGCTGGTACTGCTAGCATTATATTGCTAAGAAATTCTGAATCACTGTGTTCTGAGGATAGTTCTGGGGTGCTATCAGAGTTTTCTGTTGCATAGAGGTATTTTCTATTAAGAATACACAAGCCAAAAGCCTATCAATATTATACCATGTTGCAGTTGAAGGGTGGCAACTGGAAGAAGGAAAGCTATATAAAGTACAGAGTTTATCCCTTATCCATGGGAATGTGGATTTTGCAAGAGCCTGTCTGGGGCTGCCTACCTAAAAACTGCATTTAGGGCCAAAACCATGGTTCATGATTGAGCCCAACTACTTAGACTTTAAGGTCAGAAGGGACCATTGTGATCATCTAGTTTGACCTCCTGCTCAACACAGGCCACACAATCTCCAAGATACAGAGAATCCACCAGCAAGTGACCCTGCAGAGGAAAGTGAAAAAGACCTAAAAAGCCCTACGGCCTCTGCCAATCTGCCCTGGGGGAAAATTCCTTCCCAATCCCAAATATGGTGATCAACTAAACCCTGAGCATATGGACAAGACTCACCAGCCAGACACCCAAAAAAGAATTCCCTGTAGTAACTCAGAACCCATCCCACCTAACATCTCATCACAGGCCATTGGACATATTTACTGCCAATCGTCAAAGATCAGTTAATTGCGAAATTAGGCTGTCCCATCATACCATTCCCTGCATAAACTTATCAAAATCAATCTTGAAGCCAGCTAGGTTTTTTGCCCCCACTGCTCCCCTTGGAAGGCTGCTCCAGAACTTCACTCCTCTGATGGTTAGAAACCTTCATCTAATTTCAAGTCTAAATTTTCCGATGGCCAATTTATATCCATTGTTCTTGTGTCCACATTGGCACTGAACTTAAATAACTCCTCTCCCTCCCTGATATTCATCCCTCTGATGTATTTATAGAGAGCAATCATATCTCCTCTCAGCCTTCTTTTGGTTAGGCTAAATGAGCCGAGCTCTTTGAGTCTCATCTCATAAGGTAGGTTTTCCATTCCTCAGATCACTCTAGCAGCCCTTCTCTGCACCTGTTCCGTTTTTATTCATCTTTCTTGAACAAGGGAGACCAGAACTGCCCGCAGTATTCCAGATAAGGTCTCACCCGTGCCTTGTAGAATGACACTAACACTTCCCTGTCTCTACTGGAAATACCTTGCCTGGTGCACCCCTAGGACCGCATTGCCTCTTTTCATGGCCACATCACATTGGCGGCTCATGGTCATCCTGTGATCAACCAATACGCCAAGGTCCTTCTCCTCCTCTGTCACTTCCAACTAATGCATTTAACAAGGGTGTCACATGTGAGACTGAGCTTTGTTTATGGGTCAGGGTTGCAAAAGTAATACCCTTATCACATGGCATGGGTCTGTAGCCCCTGACTCCAACAGCTATTCTTTGGCTGGGTGCTGGGCAGATGTGTGGATGAAAAAGACAGACGGCATCCTTCTTCCATACCTGTGGAACAGCTGCCTCCTCCCTACACACAATGCTAGGCTGGGTCTACACTGACGGCAGCAAATTCGCCACCATCAGATCCATTGCTCTGGATTGACTGAGCGGTCTGTGTAGACCCGCTCAGTCGATCCAGCAATCAACGCAGGAAAACCACCCCAGTAAGTGGCGTAGCACTGTGTTCCCTTTGGCGCAGTGCAGTGTGGATGATGCGTGGAGCAGACGCAGCAAAGTCAACAGAAGATACGCAAGTGATTTACGTCACTTGCATATCTCCCGTCGACTGCCGCCAAATCAAGAAGGTAAGCATAGACCGGGCCCTACTTGGAGACACATGAGCTGCATGCCATGATCGCCCTCCACACTCTCCAATTCCTACAACTCCTTGAGCAGTGAAGCCAGAATAGTTCTGCTAACAGAGGACCAAATACGGCAGGACTGTAGAACAAGTATACAAATAAAGAGGAAGACAGTCCATCTAAGTAGTAGTATTTTATTTCACTTGGGTCAGGGTGAAGTGTTGGTATGTTCACCCTAAGGACTAAGTTTTGCTTAGCAATAGATGGAACATCAATTTGGAGTTTCCTTTTTTGTTGTTTGACTTGGGCTTGGGCATTTGCTTTAAGGGAATATCCTAACATAAGAAAGGCTTCAAAGGTTTTACTATTTATATTAGAAGTGGCCATCAGTTCTCTGAAGCAACCAGAGTATTAGCATTGTTGTGCAATATTTTGAAGTACAGAGTGCCCACAGTGCTCAGTTAAGAAGGCAAGAATAGATATCATCTTTATCTTTTCTCAAGAGGGAGGAAAGGTGGTTCTGTGAAGAAGCCTGTTGAGAAGAAATCCTGTAAAGTGGAGAAGGGTCATCAGACAGAAGTGCAAGGGAGAAGGCCTGGAAACTGACACAGTGACTGCTGCAGCTTAAGCAGCTGTGTTATACAACAACTGTGGGAGAGAAGAGCCCTGACTAGGCACTGCAACTACAGCAACTGTTGCAGAGATGGCTAATATTACTGCAGGCAAAGACTGAGCACAGTTGGGGAAGATGAAAGGGGACTAGATGAGAAGAAAAGAGTAGTGGTGAAAAAGAGGGACTCTAGCTGCTCCCAATTCTTGCTCCAACTACCATGCCAAACCAAAGAAACAGAGAAATGCAGGGCTGGGGAGGGACCTTGAGGGGTCATCAAATTCAGCCCTCTGAACTGAGGCAAGACCAAGTGCACCTAGACCATCCCTAACACGTGTTGGTTTAACCTGTTCTTCAAAACCTCCGATGATGAGGATCCCACAACCTCCCTCAATAACCTATTCCAGTACTTAAATATCCTTATAGTTAAGAAGTTTTCCTGAATATGTACTTAAATCTTCTTATTGCAAATTCAGACCATTACTTTTTGTCTTGCCTTCAGTGGGCAAAGAGAACAACTGATTCCTGTCCCTTTAATAACAGCCCTTAATATATTTGAAGACTGTTATCAGGGGCCCCCTGAGTCTTCTTTTCTGAAAACTAAATGAGCACAGTATTATTGTTGTTGTTTTTAACCTTTTATTATTTTTGTTGCTCTCCTCTGAACTATCTTCTGTTGGGCCACATCTTTCTTAAAGTATGGTGCCCAAAAATGGACACAGTACTCCAACAGAGGCCTTATCAACGCCGAGTAGAATGAGATTATTACCTCTCGTGTCTTACATATAACATTACTGTTAATACACACCAGACTATTAGCCTCTTTTGCAACTGCATCACATTGTTGGCTCATATTCAATTTGTGATCCACTATAACCCTCCAATCCTAGCCAGTTATGCCTCGTTTTGTAATTGTGCATTTGATTTTTCCTTCCTCAGGGTAGTACTTTGCACTTGTATTAATTGACATCTTATTGATTTCAGACCAATTCTCCAATTTATAAAGGTCATTTTGAATTCAAATCCTGAAGTGCTTGCAACCCCTCCCATCTTAGTGTCCTCCACAGATTTTATAAGCATGCTCGCCGTGCCATTATCCAAGTCATTAATGAAAATACTGTCTAGTACCACACCCAGGACTGACCCCCTGCAGTACCCCACTTGATATGCATTTCCAGTTTGACAGTGAACTATTAATAACCACTATTTGAGCGCAAATTTTCCAACCAGTTACCACTTTATAGTAATTTAATCTAGACCAAGTTTCCCTGGTTTGCTTATGAGAATGTCATGTGGGACTGTGTCAAAAGCCTTACTTCAATATTGCTTTCCCCTATTTACTAAGCCAGTAACTCTGTCAAAGGAAATTAGGTTGGTTTAGCATAAATTATTTTTGACAAATCCATGTTGGCTATTATTTATAATCCTATAATGTTCTAGGTCCTTACAAATTGATTGTTTAATAATTTCTTCCAGTATCTTTCCATGAATTTAAGCTAGGCTGACTGGTCTATAATTCCCGAGGTCCTCTTTGCTCCTCTTTTTAAAGATAGCTACTATGTTTGCCCGTCTCCAGTCCTGTGGGACCTCACTGATGCTCCATGAGTTCTTGAAGATACCCACTAATAGTTCCAAGATTGCTTTAGCTAGTTTCTTAAGTTGAGTAAATTTCATCAGTCCCTGGTTACTTGAATACATCTAAGCATTGATCAGACAGACACCTGTCAGGGATGGTCTAGATAATTTCTGGTCCTGCCTTGAGTGCAGGGGACTGAATTAGAAGACCTCTTGAGGTCCCTTCCAGTGTTACAATTCTATGATTCTTAGTTACCAAAATATTCTTTTACCTGTATCTTTCCCTATTCTGGCTTGTGTTCCTTCCTCCCTGCTGTTAATATTAATTGTGTTAAATATTTGTTACAATTAACCTTTTTAGTGAAAAATTAGTTAAAACAGGTATTAAACACTTCAGCCCTCCTGGTGTCATAGGTTATAAGTTCTTCTTTCCCACGATGTAGTGGACCTACACTTTCCTTTGTCTTTCTTTTGCTCCTAGTATATCCAAAGAACCTCTTCTTATTACCTTATGTCCCTTGCTAGGTGTAACTTGTTTTGTACATTAGCCTATCTGATTTTGTCCCTATACGCTTGAGCTATTCTTTTATACTCATCTTTAGCTGTTAGTCCACATTTTCAATTTTTGTAGGATTCCTTTTGGACTTTTAGGTCATTAAAGAGCTCCTGATGCAGTCATAATGGTCTCTCGCTATTTTTTCTATCTTTCCTTGACATTGGGAAAGTTTGCTGTTGTGTCCTCAATACTGTCTTGTTGATAAACTGCTAACTTTTTCTCTTAATATTTTTCCTATGGGACCTTAACCAACAAGTTCTCTGAGTTTGTTAAAGTCTGCTTTTTTGAAGTCCACCATCCTTATTCTTCTGCTCTCTCTCCTTCCTTTCTTACACTCAGAAAATCTTTCATTTCCCATCACTTTCATCCAATTTGCTTCCATCTTCAGATTCCCAACCAATTTCTCCCCGTTACTGAGAATCAAGCCTAAAATGACTGTCCCTCTAGTTATTTTCTCCATCTTCTGAAACAAAAAGTTGCCTCCAACACATTTAAAAATATATATATATATATATATATATATATATATATATATATATATATATAAAATGTATTTATTTATTTATTTATTTTGCTGTATTGTATGTCCAACCTATGCCTACATTGTTAAAGTCCCCTGTTACTTCCAGGTCTTTGCACTGACTGCTCCTGCTGCCAGATAACTTGCTCATTTGTGGCAAGAGCCAAAACTGTTAAAAGAAGATGGCACCAAAGCCTACCTGACTACATCTTAGAGAGATTATTAAAATTAAACAAACAGCAAAGCCTCTTCACAAAGACAGGAGTGGAACCTCATGTCACTATAGACACTATCCGCATTGTTACAAGGAGACTTATTACAATCCAAAGAGAGGGAGGGGCAGTTATCTGGGATTTCCCTCTAATGTAATGTAAAGGAAACTTCACTCTTTATGCTGTGAAAATGGAAGCTCACAAGGAAGGGGCAGTGGCATACCCATAGCTTTTTACATTATTTAACTAAGGTGTGCATAAAAACAACAGAAGAGTTGATGCTTTATGGTGATCTCAGATGTAGGTACCATTGAAAATAACTTTTCACCTTGTATGTAATATCTTCTATGGGTGCAAACAACTTGATTGCATTCAAAATCAATTATAAAAATAATTGGCAGATACAAATAACAATAATTCTGATACTTAACCTTATTGTGCCTGTTACATTCCTTTACACACCCAAAACTCTCACCAAAGCCTATAGGAGATATAGATGTGCAAGGAAAGCAGTAATAGACCATAATGTTAGTGTTCACAATCATGTAATAATGTAAGTGGGCTAGTAGGCACTGTAACAAATGTTAAATGTTTCCAAAGGTTCCCTCATACACTGACGTACCTTGTAATAAATCAGTAATCTGCATTGCTGTACACAGTTACTGCAGTAGCCAAGAGGTACAAGGACTCTTCTGGATTGCTAATTTACATAAAAAAGGTCATTTTAATCTTGATTGTGCTTAGCCATTGAGACAATAGAACAAACCAAGGGGAGAAAAAAGTTAAATATGGCCTCTCTCTGCAACTCATTAAAGAGACAGCCATTAGCTCTACTACAACTAAGGATCTGACAAGTTTTTCCCATTATAAACCTGTATTTTTAGTGGTTCATATATAAACTCAGCTGTCAAACCAGAGTGAGGACTGAAATTCTGGCACAAAAACTCACTTTGGTAAGAGATCCTTTCTATACACATTTAATTTACAATTAAAAATCCAGAGAGGGGCTGAACAAATTCAGAATTGTTTGAGGGCCCAAAGGTATACGCTGGATATCTTGACAGCTTCAACAACTTCTCAGTTGGTATGCAGAGCAATGTTGAATGATGCATTTCCAAATATATCACTGTGAACAGGGTGAGCTAGTTGATGATAGCATCAGCATAGCAAGGAAGGCCATCTGTCACGGAGTGACTGGCCCCTTTAAGAGAAAGTGCCCCCGTTTCTCATCAGCTCACTCCAACTGGGCTTAAAAGATGGCACCTGGATCCTAGAGGGGGAGAGATCTGGTGAGGAATGGCTACCTGGGAGGAGGAGACTGGCAGGAGATGAGAGCTGTCAGAGCCAGAGGGTGTCTCCTGGGGGAAGGCGGAAGGCAAGAAGAGCAGTTTGCTGACTGACCTCCCTAAACCAGGGCCAGATGGCTGAAGGCAAGAGAAGCAGCAGAGGGAGATGTCTATGGGCTCTAAGGCGGAGAGCTGAAGACAAGGGTTGTAGAAGGATGAAGGGAGGGGAGCAGTGGAGGGACTTACTAACTGATGTCTCCACACTGGACAGCTGGACCAAAGAGAACAGAAAGGACATGGGGGAGCGAGGGATGCTCTTCCAGAGAGAATGGTTTCCCAGAAGCTGTGGAGATTCCTGCAGAGAAGGGTGGAGCACTCCAGCTGGAAGGGCTGGACAGGCTGTCCTGTTATAGGGATGAAGGAGGATGGACAAGGAATCTAGATGTGGCGGAAGACACCAGAGTACAGGGAGGATGCACTCCCAGCAGGAAGGCTGGGAAGAATAGTTTTAAGAACAACATGTGGCAGGGTCATACGGGCTGTCATTTGGGACTTTTCTTACCAGATTAGTTGCATTATGTTTTGTAATAACCTGGCTCGCAGGAGGGGCATTATTCAAACAAGATAGCCCGGCATAAATTCCTTGGGCTACCTGAGAAGGGAAACTGAGGCAGGCAGGCAGATCTGTCATGCTGCAGCTTGCTGCAGGAGGACCCTGCCAGGTGGGACTGCCTTCTGACACCATCTTTTTAAGTGGTATCTAATGAAGCAATGTGCAAACATGGAAGCTGATCCTGCACCTACTGACGTCAATGGGAATTTTGCCATTGACATCAATGGATGCAATATCACGCCTAGTTAGTAGGGGTGGTATTCAAAATAATACATTTCCACAAAGGTTCAGCATCCAGCTGAATAAACTAAATATTGGAGGTGTTTTCAGGAAATGCATTATTTTGGGCTTTCAAGAACAATTGTTTTTTTTCCTGTAAAAACAGTCAAGTTGCACAGTTGTACTTGCAGGAAGCAGTAACTATCCAGCTGTCTGATTGGTGACATACACAGACACGTACAGAGAGCCTCCCAGAACTACTGGGAGCACAGAGAACATACACATTTGTGGGGTGGGGTGTGCTCTGCTGGCCAGCACAGGGGGAACAGTGTCAGGACACCATCTCCTCTCTCCCCAATTGCTATGCACTTTTCCCAGAGCAGTAGGGATGGAGAAAGCTGCTGTGGTCTGCTCAGAGGAGGGACTGGAATTTTCCCAGTCTCTTCCATAGGCTGTGCCAGGAAGGATGGGGGTGGGGAAAGAAGCTCACTCTGCCCTCCCCTCAACACTGTATGTCAGAGTTACAACAAGGCAGAATCTGACCCACAGAGAAAAGCTGCATGATACAGAGAGAAGAGAAGTCTAACACAAGAGTAGCCATCTTGGATCTGGTTGAGAACAAGGGGAGTAAGGATATTTGCTACCAGTAACCACAAGCATCCTCGAAGCAAGACTAAGAAATGGGGCACACAAAAAGTTATTACATTTCTTAGCAACCCTTAAGGAATTAAGAAACTATTGACCAAATTCTCATAGGTGCGGCAGGGCTGTGGATGTAGCAGAATCAGCATAGCCCTGCTGCAGAGGGAGGCCAGGGAGCAAAGAGGATTCTCAGAGTGCACCCCCGGAGTACCATACCTCCATATCAGGCCCATGGGAGAGGGCTTAAGACGGGGGAATTTTGGACACGCTGGCGGAAGCGTGTGTGAAGGGGCTGTACAAGTATTCCACATGCTGCCTCGCGTTTGTGGTGGAGGGTTGTGATGTCCCTCCCACCTACTTGTATATAGCCAGTTCAGTTGGGGTGTGCACAGGGACCAGGATTTGGCCCCCAATGGCCATGATTCAATGGGAGGAAGTCTTCAAATGCAGGAGTCTGAAAGGTCTGGCAATGAATAATCCAAAACACAGATCTCCAATGGGAAGGAAAAACTCAAAAACCAGTAAAGCCCAACAGATCTAGGCACCATAGTGGACAGTAAATTATATCTGAACTTGAAACATGATACGGCAGCAATAAAAGTCAATGTGATTTTTACGCAGCAGAAGCAGAAGCATCACAAAGTGCAGCTCTGATATGAAAAGCAGCTCCATAAAAATAGTACTGGGGGTTCCACATTTATTGTGTGTCAATGATTTCCAGATCAAATTTACTTAGTTACAGTGTTAGGAGAAAATGTTATTTCTAATTGCCAGCTCTGCAAATTTACCTTGGTATCTGAACATCATGCTGTGTTCTTTCTGGTTCACATATAGAGGTGTGGCACCTCAGTTTCAACTGGATCAGGGTCATCAGCCAGAAAAACCCATCTTCACTTTCTTATTCTCAGATGAATTTGCTGGTAGGTTTTAGGAGAGTGAGGGGCCAGAGAGGTGATGAGCAAATTTGATTTGCAAGTCAGTGAGGGAATATAAACATGAGATCTCACCATGCTATTTTCTAGAGTCACTGTTGGGGGGAGGAGGGGAAAAGAGAATTGGGGAAATGGGATTCTAGAGGAAACCCTGAAGAAAGTACCTTATGATACTAATTAGATTCAGTTTCTTTTCTTTTTTTTCTTTTTTTTTTTTTAAAGTCCACTGATATCTCTTAGTCACAAAAATATAAAAATATTTAAAATAGTAATCAAAATGAAAAGAGCTTACTCTGACCCCCCTTGACTTTACAAATGATCTAATGTCTCTTATGCAAAGTCTTCCAGGGACAAATGTCAACTCCAAATCTAATCAGAATAAAATAAAATGTAAATAAACGTAGTTTCCAGTACTGCATTGCTGCCCAAGTCCAGCTATCACTGTTTGTGGTTTTGAAATCTCTTTGTGATATTTTAAAAATATTTTTCTTCCCCCTTTTGGTGTGTGAAATACCCACACAAACCTAAGGGGAAACTAAGGGCCAAGTAAGGCCAAAGAGGAAACGAGGGGCCACATAAGGAACTTTCACACACAGTTTTGCATCATCTTTGTAAGGTCCAGAAAGAATTACAGCCTCCACATTCTGAGGAATATGAGGTTGATTCTTCCATATTGCTCAGGGGCTGCACAATGCATGATCACATTTTCTGTCCCTAAGCTCCAGGAGGCATTCTGTCTCACTGTGCACAGTCCCTTCCAGGGCTCCCTCTGGGACATAATGGCTCTACACTGCCCCTTAATATGGGGTAGTACGAGTATGCCTACATGGCAAAATTTAGCCCTAATTCACTGCCTATACAGGGGAACAATGAAACTGGTTATACAGAAAGTGCTGACAATGCAGAGAAATTCCACTGAACCAATAAAATATTTTCCCCTATCATCTCTTTTAGCAGTGGCTCTCAACCTTTTCAATACCTGGACTCACCAAAAATCCCTCTCCCATCTAGCTAGTATCCACCTTCCCATTTGGCACTGAAGGAAAGGTAGGGTGACCATAGCCTCCTGACACCTATTTGCAACCCCTCTTCAGCTCACGGTCCCTCATCTTATAGTAACTGTGGATGTTACTGCTAACTAGAGCAGGAAAACAGAAGTGTAATGTTAAAGTTGTCCTGTTACCTAGAGGGAATTATAGACAGATTATTGTTAATGAAAATTCTGCCATCCCAACCTCAACTCTGGTGGTAGATGAAAGCTCTGTCCGTATGCCAGCTACAATGTTCATGGTTCAATGTATTTTAACGTTTTTTGAAGGTATTAATTAGTGAAAAGTGAGAACCCCAAAAGGTATAGAGTTTGGGTTTGGAAAAAATGGTAATACACAATTTTTCTCCAAACCAATAAATGATAACAACAGGAGATGAACAATTAAGTTGGGTGCATTCCCCTTCTGCAGTGTGGGAACTCACCCACACCTTAAGGAGAAAGAACAAGTTATGAAGTCCAAGTAGGCTAGGGAAGTGGGAGTCAGGCCATAGCTACACTACAACTTTCAGTTGCTGCATAGCCTCCACACTCAGGTACATGCACAGTTGGGTGCTTGCATCAGTACTGTGCGTACTCACCAGAGATGTTTGCATCAATGTAAAGTGCAGTGCACCATGAGTAAATATTCCAGTTTGCATCAATCTGCTGTCCAGCCCAATGCCTTTTGGGACATTTTCACAGTTCTTTGTCCAGGGATTTCTGGTAGCTACAGGCCATTTTCTCCATCCCACAATACTTTCCACAGCCCATAATTTTTGCACCATTGTTTAAAACTCCCACAGTCTTGCACAAAGCTTTCCGTCATCTCTCTGCAGAAAACACAATTCTTACGTGCATTACTGTTACAGGACATACCGTTCTCCAGTATTTACACAGCTTTGCTACAATTGGGACGGCGATGAGGACCATGCCATGAGGACCAAGCTCAAGAACTGGATGCTGAGAGCCACAGCAAAAAAAATTCCAGGTTGCTACTAGCATTCGCAGTGCTAAATGGTGAAGCATCACTTCCAGGCCTAAGAATCAAGCGCGGATTATAAAGGTTTGGGATGACACGCGGTGGCTTCAGAACTTTCAGATGAGAAAGCCCCCATTGCTCGAGCTGTGTGCCGAGCTCACCCCAGTCTCCTGGCACAGGGACGCTAGAATGAGACCTGCATTGATAATGCAAACGCCAGTGGTGATCACGCTCTGGAAGCTTGCAATGCCGGATTCCTATCCATCAGCAGGCAATCATTTTGGAGATGGAAAATCCACAGTGGGGACCGTTGTGACTCACATGTGTAAGGCAATTAAATGTCTTCTCTTCACAGGCATGTGATGCTCAGTAACTTGCTGGAATTAGCAGATGGATTTTCAGCATCAGGGGTCCTGAACTGTGGTGTGGCGACAAAGGGCACACACCTCTCTCTCTTCTGGCACCAGCCCACTTTCCTACTGAGTTCATCACTAGAAAGGGAAGCTTTTCTATGGTTATGCAAGTGCTAGTGGATCACCAAGGGCTTGTCACTGATATCAATGTGGGCTGGTCAGAGATGGTGCATGATGCTTGCATCTTTAAAGTCACAGTACTTTTCAAAAAGCTGCACGCATGTAATATCTTTCCTGACTAGCAGATTGCCATTGCAGATGTTGAAATGTCTGTAGTGATTCTGGGGGACCCAGCCTATCCCTCGCTCCTCTGGCTCATGAAGCTGCACAGTGGCCACCGCAGCAGCAGTTGCAGAATGGTGGCAGAGACGCCAACCTTGCCCTGAGACTTTTAGGCATGTTTATTAAAAAACAGAGAGGAATTAGGGAGATTGCTTGGACCTCTCCTCCCCCTCCCCCGCTCCCCACACCTCACCCCACAGAAACCAGCACCTCTCTTTCATCCTCCTTCCCTTCGCTGTCTATGACCAAGAGGAGAGCTGACCCTCACTCCCAAACAGGGAAAAAGGGAGGATCAATCCCACGAAGGTTGCCTTCCTATGCCACCTATGGCTCTTAATTACCTTGGCCAATCTCAGGCCTGGACCTCCTTCCCAGGATTATCCTCCTCTTCTCCCTCCTCTGCCACCACCACCACCACCACATCCGCCTGCCCCTCCAGATTCTCCTCCTACACAGACGGCGCAGTGAGGGTCTTACAGGAAGGAAGCTGTCAGTGGCGACTGTGGCACTGGACACGCTGCCCACGTCACAGGCTGTGTTGCACTCTCACCACCCCGTGTTGACCCTGCCGGCATGCTCTAGATATCAAGAGCATGTTAACATAGTCCACCAGGGTCCACCTGAGGCAATTAGAGCGTAACATGCAGCCTGTGGTTTGAGTGGTGGATCCAGCAGTGTACCAACCCATTCAACTTCACTGCAGCTTGCCTCCTAGCAGACCTTTATTGTGACATCAGTGCTCATGCCACAGGGGAGGCAGAGAACGTCCCCCACTATTTGTTGTGTTGGTGAACGACACACACATACACATATTATGTGTGAATTTGCAAAATTAGCAGATTGAAACCCGAATTAATAATTTTGTAATTACATGTAAAATGAAGAGGATTACGGAAGATAGGGAAGATTGGCATCTCTGAGACTACTGAATGAGCTTTTGGTAGGTCGAAGGAACACTGGCACTGTTTACTCAATCCACTGGATCTCAGCAAGAAAAATATCCCAGTGATTACAGCTGCGTGATGTATACTGCATAATGTCTGTGAGGCAGCAAGGAAAAAGAAGCCCCCATGAGGGAGGGGCAAAGTTGACCAGCTGTCTGCTGAATTTGAACAGGCAGATCTGAGGACTATTAGAAGAGCCCTAAATGGAGCTATACAGTTAAATGACGGTTTAAAAGAGCATTTACAGTCAGCCACAGTACAGTTCTCCGTTGCTTTCATGAAATATTATCTCTCATGCTGTACTTTAGATTATATCTTGGTTGGATCTTTGCCTGCCGCTATGAATTCTGTAATGCTTGGTATGAACTAATAAAGAGCCTCTTAATTTCCAAAAATAGGACTTTATTGTGTGCAGAACAGCAGTTCATAAAATTAAAGTGCAAACGAACACAAACAAGGTTAAAAAAAAAAGACGTTTACCAACACTGTTAACAGGGTCAACCATAGTTTACAATCCCAAGTGAAAATGGAAGTACCCAATAAACATCTTTGGGAGAGGATTGCAGAGTATCTCCATGAAAGTTTCATTTCGATCTCTCAAGGGGATAAAAGGGGCATTCCTATTCAGATAAACAGAGTAATCTGCATGGGCCCACGGCCTAGTCCAACAAGCCAAAGAAATCATTCTACTTCTCTTCGTTCTACCTCTACCCAAGCAAAAGACACTCATCTGATGTGAATTGTGAAACCAGACTGCCAAATTAGTATTTTTGCACTTATTCCCTAACACTGTATTTTACTACATGGTATCAGTGATGCATGGAAAAGTGGATACCTTTATCTTAATTTATGGATGAACTGGTGCCATTTTTAAATAGGGAACAAAGGTAGTGGGAAGAAGAGAGTGAGATGAGGTTGAGGGGAAGGAAAGGCTAAAAGTATTACAAGAAATAATGCACATACATACTTAACTGAGCTCCCTTCCCCTTCATCAACAGGCTCATCTGCACTCACGTGGCGGGACTGGCTAGACTTCTGTGAAGTTTCAAACAGTTCCTGGCTTGCAGCATGGTTTGAGTCCTCTGCTGCATCTGCTCTCCCCCTCCTCCTCCTCGCTGTTCATAGCAGGGATCTCAGGCTCCTCTGAAATATCCACAGTGGTGTGAGTGGTGCTGTGGGGTCACTGGCAAGTATGGCAATGCAGTTCATCATAGACGAAGCAGGTCTGCAAGGTAGCACCAGACCTCATTGCCCTCTCTCACGTTGTGATTTGCCTGGCATAGTTCATTTGATTTCGTGAAGCTTTGTTGCATGTCTGTATTGTGCCCCTTTGCCAGCATTCCCCATGCAATTTGCTCCTAGATGTCGATATTTCTATGGCTGGTCCACAGTCATGGATGCACAGCCTCTTTTGCCGCATCCCAGGGAGATTTAAGAGTTCTTGCCTATTTCAGGCAGAAACACATCTAGTAGTTCTCTGTGGGCATGCAGCTGGTCTGTTCAGTTGGGCAGCTGGATGAACATGACAAAGATGAGCTGGTAGTTGTGGTAACCGAGGCACTGGGCATTCAAGAAAAGGCATTTCAAAATCACATGGAGTTTTAAAGTGAGGTGGTGGGCTTCTGGTCTCTTATGAACATTGGGCAGTAGAAGTCAAATTTGCATACAAAGAAGTCGCTGTTGTAGGCATTAACAGACACCAGTTGGAGAACTCTTAGGGTCAACCCAACTAATGCAGTGTTTACACTCATACTGCATCGACCTAATTAGGTCAGTTCTGGTCCCTCGTCATTTGAGGTGGTGGGGGTGTTAATGCATTGTTGTAATAGGTCGCTTATTTGGCAGGAGACAAATTTTAGTGTAGACATGTGCATAACTCTGGTGATGCAAGTGGATTTATGTCAACCTAACTTTGTCCTGCAGGCACAAGGAACTGTGCTATGCCACCACTGGTATCACAGATCTTGTGGTTTCTGGGGCATCAGAGGTTTTGGGGGGCCTGATGTCATTGGATGGTGTACAATAAACCGCACAAATTTTCTCCCCACCCCTGGAACAATGCCAGGGAAACTCCATACAAGGACCTTTGCATTCCAGTACTATGAAGGCCCTGAGATACTAAGGTGATGGGGATCATATAAGTACACAGAGAGACAGGGTGAGTGAGGTATTAATTTTTATTGGACCAACTTCTGTAAAAGACCTCACCCATCTTATTCTCCTAATATCCTGGGACCAACACAGCTACAACAGCACTGCATACAAAGAAGTACATAGACAGAAATTTCCTTTACCGGTTTACTCCCCTATTGTAGCGATGCTTCATGCCTCCAATTTAGCTTTTCCAGTGGAAAATTGTAAATAGCTGAGCTACAAGTGGAGGGTTACTTGGAGATTCTGCCAGCTAGTCATCAGATTATATGGCTTGGTCTACACTTGCCTGGTGATTCAGTGGCAGTCAATGGGAGTTACGCAAACTATGCTGAGTAACTTGCATAACTCCCGTCAATTGCTGTGCTTCTCTTCTATGTGTTCCTGTCGATGCAGTGCTACACCACTTGAGGGAGTAGATTAACAGCATCAACAGCTTTGCCGCCATCAGAGTAAATGTACCCCATTCCACCCACCACCCTCCCTCCACATCTAATGGGAGTTTTGTCTTCATAAAAGCTGATTAAAGTTGAATAGGCCTCAGGGTTTGGCCCATTCACAGCAAGATCTGAGTAATTTTTTTTTTTTCTTATTTTAGTTCCAAGATTTCTACAGTGACAAATTCACTTTCAGCAAAATACCTGCAACACAGAAATGTTTTTGCTCTTGTTCTGTACCTATTAGAATTCTATTGTTCAAAACACTTTGATGAGCTATTTCAGACAGTGGTGCATTTGATCTCTACTATATGTGCCGTACAAAGCTAGTAAAGGTGTGAGGGGAAAAACAGCAGAATTAATTTACTATTTTTATAGCTTTTATGGGACCTGGCATAATAATCATTTAATCATGGTCTTATGAACCCCCACAGCAACTATTTTACTCATCAGCAGTAAATCTTGCTTGTTATCTTGATTTGTGAGAATATTCCTTCCTGAGAGCTTAGCTTTCTCATTACATTCTTTTCTATTTCTTTACCTACCTTTACAGTTTGAGATTTTCCTTGATCATGAAATCCTGCAGTCCTTACTCAGAAAAAATGCCCACTGACTTCCATGAGATTGCACAGTTGTAGCTAAACACTGATTATTGGCTTAATTAGCAGAGGGTTTTTGAGGGGTGTATTTTGCAGATGTCCTTACAGAAATCTCCTACATAACTTAACAAGGATGAAAGCAATAAGAAATCAAACAGGGCTCCAAAATACCTGCTGAATTTAACAGAAAATGAGATTCCCTACTATAAAATTGCATCGGATGGTATAAAAAATTTAAAGAATCATCTTGTTTGTTATTAAATTCCATTAATGAGAAAAGTTAGTATGTGGCTGTAATTTCACTAGAAAGGGCCAATCAGCCAGTCACAATACAATTTTTCAGAATTAGGGTGAAATTCTACTTGTCACTTCCATTCAGCAGTGGCAGAGTTGGTCAATGCTGAGCGTGCGCTCGCTCTCACACACACACACACCTGCCCCAGGTTATGTCATTGATAGCGCCATACATTGAATTTAAGAATGGTAAAAATGACATTCAGCATTACTTCAGTTCTAATTTTTACCATGTCGCCCCTGAGGAACCCTGGTCCAGCCAAGCTACGTTCAGTGGTTTGGTTGGAAGAGACAAAGGTGGCTTTTGGAAACCTTTGCAGCCTCTGGATTCTAGGTTTCAACATAGATGGAGTGGGACCAAAGATTGGGCTCCCAGGCTCTAAATACACTTCTAGTTAAAAAATGGACTCATGTCTGTGACCATCATTTTGACAAATTAATTATCTGCAGATTAAGTCTTCTCAGTTTACATCTCAAACCAAGCAATAAAAGTTTAATCTGGCTTCTTTCTGCTTCCTTTATTATCTTCACCATGCATCAATGACAATTAAGATTCTGGCTGGAACTAGGCACCCAATTCCTGTTCAATCTCCATGTGACCTGGGAATCTAACTCCCTGCGGGAACTTTGGAAACTCTGTAGGCATGTGGAGAGGCAGAACATGTAGGCATAATGCATGAGGCAGAACAGAATTATTGTCAACTATCTTTTTCCCCAACACAGAACAACTTTGGATTAAATACTATGAAAGGAATTGCAATTTGTACTCTCAAACAATTTAGGTCTTTCATTCTAGAATATTTGACTATAATGGAGTTTCAACATGTCCAGATTCTTTAGAAGCAATTTCACTGTGGTGTTTGTTGGCTATTTAACCACAATGCTGTATTTAAACTACTGATAGGGTTGGATTGGTGGTTCCCCTCTACTGTCTCTCCCTCCCCCGCCCAGTAAACTAAGCAGATACAACTGAAGATGTTTAGGGTTAGATTTGCAAAGTGGCTTCTACCTGACCTCTAATTTGGAGTGCCCCAATGCTGTGGTTTGCATGCACACACAGCAATTGTTAATACACACTGGGCAGTCAAACATCTAACTGGCTGATTTGATCAAGCAAACCAAAGTTTTGGAGGCCCCAAAATACCAGTAAGTGTTTAAAATGGGATCAGAATCACACTTAAACAATTACCGTGTTGTGCAATAATATTATTTCAGTTTTATCTAACAGTAGCTTTTGTAACTTGGTTTCAAAAACGTATCTGATAGAAGTCACACTCTGTATGCCACAAAGATGACAGTATAATTCAAGCTTGTGCTAAGATTAGTTATTTCCTAAAATTCTTATTTGTGGTTTTCCAGAAAGATGCATTATTTCATACATTTCAATATTTTAGACAGAAAGCCATAAAGATGTAAATTAAGAGGACACACAAGTGAATTACATACATTATCATATGGTCTATTATAGGCTTTGCAGCCAATTGCTAAGATCCTTATATTAGCAATTACTTTGCTCAAAATGCATAGAACTAAGCTGCCAAAAGAAACAGAATACAATGCAAGAAGAAGACTTGGAGGTTCAACATGCCTGATGAACAGCTTTCTGATAGAGAAAATTGATATGTAGGATCCAGTTTAAGTAACATTTAAAATTACAGTAAAGTTATCTGTGTGCAAGAATGCACAGCTTTAACAAACAAAACATTTCTAGTATCAAAACACGGCAATGTGTTTACGGCATATATTGTCTATGTCCATCGCACTGGAACATTTATAAAGCACTGCTACATAAAAAAGCAAACATTTTTAAATTAAAGCCTCGTGTTCTTTAGGCACTTGAAAAACATCAGGGAAGGTTGAATTTCCCATATTTCATTTTAAGGGTAATAAGACAGAAACAAACAAAAAGACAGAAAAGAGAAGAATGATTCTGAGAGTAAGCTCTCATAAATATATGATAAAACAGTTACCGGATAGCCATTTCGCCCTGGTTGACCCTGGTTGAATGAGATGAAATGGGTATGACACACATTAAGAGCATATTCATGACATGTGACATTACCAACATGCGCAGTACACTAATGGAAAATTTCTATTTGACTAGCCGTTGATCCTTTACACTTGATTATATTTTACAGATGAACAAGTATGGCATAGATATATACAGTGAACAAATTTTTTTTGGCAAGGCACATTATTCAAAATAAAATATAGTCAATGTTAAAAATAATTGACAGAAGGGCCATTTACTGCCTTTGATCCTTGATGGAACCCTTACTATCAGTAGGAATTACACACACAGACTGAGGGGCAGCACAGGGCAGAAAGAGAATACGATGGATAGAAGATGTGCTACCTATAGATGTCAGTGTCAAAGAAGAAACTGTAGAAAGCTGCAGTAGATCATAAAAAAACAAACCCACTGGACTTTGAATGTCCTCTTGACACACTGGTTATAGGTAGAAAAGGCAACTAAAATTTCAGCAATCAACTTTGAAAATACACTAACCACTCGAAGTTACTACGTGGTGGTAGTTGAGATACCACAATTATTCAATATTCTAAATATAGAGAACTACTGTGAGATCCCAGGTGATAACCACAGTACAGGTTTTCATGCAGCAAATAAACGGCCCCCTGCTTTCAGCCTCAATGGTGTCTTGTGCATGATTGCAATGGAGAAAGCCAACTGTTAAGCATTTTCAGAAGTGACTTAGGAACACAGGAGATTAGGTCCACTGATTCCCAATAAGACAGGCTTGTAAAATCACTTCTGAAAAT
>ML675617.1:7061735-7297151 GCA_007922155.1 Mesoclemmys tuberculata | reverse complement strand
TCACTTCTGAAAATTGGACTTAGATGCTATAGACAATTCCATCCTTCGGAGAATAAATCTCACTGAAAGTCACTCCTCAGTACCTAAGTGTCTTTTGAAAATAGGGCCTAGGCTCCTAAATCATTTAGATGCTTTGGAAAACTTTACCCATAATCCTTATAGCTAATTCTGGGTTATATTAATACTGTATGGTTGTAGATTTTTTTTAACTGGAACTATGCTAAAACAGTAGGGAGATGATGCCAAGGAGAAAAGATTTGTGTACTCAGAATTCACTGTCTGCTTTGCTAAATTCTTTTGCTGTGGGAAAATCATTCATATCCTGATTAATGCTTGATCTCTGCATTTTGTGAGAAGAGACTGCAGAAGATATTTAGGAAATCAGCATTTCCTTCACATAAAGAGCACTAATGTGTACTAAGCCTTCTCCTTTGATGATGGCCTGTTAGATGAGTTTGCCAGTGTGAGCCATTGAGCATTCTGATAATATAGAAGTTAAAATGTTTCCTGTAGCACTGTAGTTAAAGCTAATGATAAAATTATTGGGTCAGATAACAGCAATTCAGAATATTAATGAATTATTCTAAAATACATATAGTTGACAAGATAATCTGGTCGTGAAAGTAGACTGTGGAAATGCCAACCTGTAACAAATCCAAGGAAAGAAAAGAGGAAGTCTCCGACAATCACTGTACAGGAAATATTATTCTCATGACTGCATTGTTATCTACAAATTGTACAGTAGCACAACAAATACAAATACTTCAGATGTATATCTTAAAATCCATCCATAGAAAAACAAGTGTGACTTAAGCCTGGAGAGGTGTGAACAAGAAAAAAACTGAAACAAATGTACAGCCAGATTTACCACGCTTGCTAAAGCTGAGTATTATTATGTAATATTTGTGTTACAAGAGCATCTAGTGGCTGCAGTGTGGATCGGGGCTCCATTGTGCTAGGCACACATAATGAAAAGACAGTCCCTGCTTCAAGGAATTTACTTTTACCAATGGGATTACTTGCAGGGTAAATTACTACTCAGTGCAAGTGAAGCTGGCTGAGTAGAATCCTATATTTATATGATCCGTCTCAATCTTCTGGCACTCCTACTGATTAACATTTCTATACCAGACCAAACAGACTTTAATAAGTAGTAAACAGAATGAACATAACATACTTACATGCTATTCTGATCCAAAATTGCTATCTGTAGTGCCGATGTAAAGATCTCTCGTTTTAAGGGATTGTTAAAAAAAATTCTTTTTAAGTTTCCAAACAAATCATTCAATTCCAGCAAAATTAGTAAAAGTTCACACTGTACTAATAATAACTGTAAACTTCCTCTGGATAAAATATGTTCAGTTCACCATGAAGATTACTTAACCAGGTCTAAATCCATTTCTGCCTGATCCTGGTCAACCTGGGAAACCCAACAATGTATCAAATGTACTTACAGGTGGTCCTGTGAGGGGAAAAAAAGAAAAAAGAATATATAAGTTTATGACATTAGTAAGAGCGATTCATATGCAAGAAGCCAAACATGAGAGCACATGATCAAATTAGCATAATCAACATACTGTCTAGATTTTGTTCTGTAACAATATTTTACTTCGAGGTTTCTTTTAGGTTAGTAGTGATGCCAAAGACTTGAATACATGCAGTTTCTTTGTGAAGAATTAAACATCCTTCACCCATTCCCATGCAATTTTATGTTAATTATTTTTCATCTATTTTCATGCTGTCTCATAGAAGGCAAAAATATATTAATCAAGAAATACAATTTGTTTTCTCAAACTTCACATATGCATATTTTTTATATCCACCAGTTTCAATTACTTATGCAACTGGGAATTGCATTACATCTTGTCTGCAAAACTTACAATTTTTTTTATTTACCCTTGGCATTTAACCTTGGCATCAAGAAAGAAATATTTGTATCTAGATCTTCTTATCTTCTGCCTTTGCCAATAAGGAGAAGTTCCAATGATCACCTGCGTCTACGGAAATTTCCTTTCATCACCATCTTTTTTCAAGACCCACTTATAAAATGCTCCCTATTAAATATGTCACACTTTTTGAAGTGATATTTGCACATTTTTCCAATTATTTAGACTCAAAGGCTTTTGCAGTTCTTGAGAACATTATCAAAGGTCTGCAAATCAAATCTAATATTTCATTCTTATTAAATGGAGCAGCTGCAGCTCCCAAATCAATGGCTTTTCATTAGCTCCCATGACTCCCTCTGACTTCTGACTAAAGTGTGGTGCAAAAAGGGCATAAAATAGCAACAGCTGTACTTTCAGTTTGCTTTTGATATTGTCAGGCTTTTGTTTTTAACAATGTGATTTTATTGTCTAATAAATAAGGTAATTTCTTTATACTGGTGAACATTTCTAAAGAGCATTTTAATGTACAGAGTCTGTTTCTAAAGGAAAGAGATCAATTTCCTCTTTTAATATGTGTTTATTTGATGTGTAAAATGAACAGACAAGCATACTGCAAGGTAGCTCCCAAGTTCATTTGAATTGTCAAGATCATTTGTAAAGCCAAATTCAACTTGAGTGATTCTCGCTATACGCTAACTTTTTTCTCAGCAGTGAATATCATAAACCGATTAACATACCAAAGTCAGTTGATCTAATTTTATCAGAGCTTGGCTTTATCTTAGCTATCCAAGAAAAAGAAGGAAATAGTTTTCTAAAAACTAAATAAAGTTCGAATTTATAGCTATCTAAAATATAAAAACAAAAGATTACTTGGAATGACTAACTTTTATGGGAAACCACCAGATTGTAGGTTCCTCCCAACCTGACAGATTAATTCAGAGATAACCAAAAATGCCCAATATAACCAGGGGGACCTGAAATAGCCATTTTTCTGATGTCACTTCTAGAAACACCATCCTGACAAAGAGCTGAATCATACAAGGTAATAAGTTACGTCAACTCTCACTGATGTCAATAGAAGTTGGAGGTGGCCAGCACCTCGGAGGATCATGCACCATGTGCAGTTTCCACACAAAGAAAAAGGCTTTTTTTAAATCTATGTGTTGCATTAGCAAACTTTCAGCGACAAACACAATCCAACACAGACTGGATTTTAATTCCAGAGGATCCTAAATGCTACAAATTCCTGTAAACTGTAGCTGTAAAATAAGTTTGCTTATTTTACAAAGTTCACTCTAACTAGACATTATTTCCCTGACTGTTCATGTACCATATGCTCCCTCTTCCTTATGACATGATCTGTTCCAAACACAAAGGGCTTGATTTTACACTCATACATACCATAGTAACCTTACTGACTCCAATGGAGTTAAGCAGATTTGCAGAGGTGTAAATGAGAGAAGAGTCAGAGTGCTGAAATTATTTCACAACTACCAATAACCAATTTTCTTATCAATGTCTTTTTATGTCAGAAACCACAAAAACTATTAAAGCGTCTATTTATAGATGCATCAAGCATTGTGAAGCACACTTACAATTTAATTACTCGCTGAGACTGAAAACAATTTAGAAGGCCACAAGTTATATGCCAAGTATCACAAAACTTCTATCAGAATTGTTTTTACAGATCTTTTCTTCCTATAACTCACAAAGAGCAAAAATAAGGCATGCTAGCTGCATCCCTCTGCCCCCAAGAAAAAATGCAAATCAATATAAAGTAGCTGAGTCATCATCTATCTGGCTGAATAGTAGATTCGTTTACACAAACCGGACAAAATGCTGAGAAAAACATCCCAAAGTGAAAACTTACCGGTCTCTCCTCTTCTTCCCCGTTTACCTCGTTTCCCTGGTGGGCCTGAAAAAACAAAGTTTCTGGTATGTGATTTTGCAACTTAATACAGTTCTTCACATTTAAAATTCAATTTGTATTTAGACGGAATAGTATTAAACCAATTCATAATGGGCCACATTTTGGCCAGCTCCTAGTTAGCTGCACAGATATAATGAACAGTAAGATGCAGATTCACAGATACTAAGACCAGAATGGACCACTAGACAGATCATCTAGCCTGACCTCCTGTATAGTACAGGCCATTACATTTTACCCCTTTACTCCAGTATTGAGCCCAATAACCTATGTTTGACTGAAGCTGGCTAAGAATAACTTCCAGAAAGGCATCCAATCTTGATGTGAGGACATCAAGAGATGGAGAAGCCACCACTTCCTTTGGTAGTTTGTTCCAGAGGTTAATCACCCTCGCTGTTAGAACATGCTCCTAATGTCTAACTTGAATTTGTCTGTTTTAAATTTCCAACCATTGGGTTTTCATTATGTTTTCTCTGCTACATTAAAGAGCACTTTAGGACCCATTATTTTCTCCCCACAAGGGTATTCATTTAGACACTAATCAATTCATCCCTCAATCTTCTCTTTGGTAAAATAATCAGATTGAGCTCTAAGTCTCTCACTCTACACATTTTCTCTAGCCCTCACATTTTTGGTGGCTCTTTTCTGTACCCTCTCCAGTTTTTCAACATCCTTTTAAAATGTGGCTACCTGAACAGAATACAGTTCATCTCCCCCTCACATTACCCTGTGTGACCTTCACAGATTGCTGTGCAGGAGGGATGGGAGTGGATAGATGAAGGCAGAAATTCCCAGCGTGGAGAGAAGGGTAAATTGTTACTGGTCAGCAAAGGAAAGACATAGACAAGTATTTTCAAAGGAGCCTAAGGTAGTTAGGCAACCAGGGTGGGATTTTCAAAGGCACCTAAACCATATAGAATCTCAAGTCTCATTGACTACCTGTGCAGTCTTGTGTTCCTAAACACTTTGCGACCTTTTAAAAATCTCCCCTTTCCCACTGAAATTCAGCAGGAGTTGGCTCTTAGGCGCCTCTGAAAATCCCACCCATAATTCCTCCCCAGAGCTCACCTAGCTTTAATGCAAGAATTTATAGCCCCTAATTCTAGGCTATATTTAAGGCGACAACCCAGACAAATGTCAAGTCAATTGTGAACCACTAGGCTGGACCAGCAGTCCTCACACATACAACTTTCATTGACTTCAGTGGACATAACATCAAACTAGGAGTGCAAGTATCCAGGCATTTGCTAGGTACACCGTGGTGCTTTTTGTCGAGGTCAAACCTTGCCCTGAGATACTGTGTAGATAACTGAAAAAGAATGGTCTCGTGATTAAAGAGAGGGCCAGGCATCAGGAGCTCAAGGTTCCATTCCCAGTTCTGCCAGGGACTTTCTGTGTGATTGTGTCAAGTCATTTAGACCAAAATTGTCAAATGCAGGTGCCTAAAGATAGCCGGTTCCGTATTTAAGCACCTAAATTACAGGGAACTGAATTTTCAGAGGTGTTGAGCACTTGTAGTCCCACTGATTTCAAAGGGACATGCAGATTCTGAGAACCTCTGGAAAAATCAAACTTCCTTTGAGAGCCTGATCCTACACCACTGTAGTGAGTGGAAGTTTTGCCACTGAATTCTAGTGGAGCAAGATTGCATCCTAGGAGCCTAAATATGGATTTAAGTTCCTGATTTTAAACACCCAAGTTTAAAATGTTGTCCTTTACCTCTCTGTGCAGCAGTTTCTTCATCTGCATAATGACAATATTGATGAGGGTATTATCTGCCTCCTTCAAGACATACTGTGAGGCTTCATGAATAAATGCTTGTAAAGCACTTTGAAGTACTTGGACTAAAGGTGCTATGTTATAGGTGTGCAAAGTTTTATTATTCATGTGTGTGTGTAAGTCCCATGGACTTTGATTAAAAACCAGAAATCAAACTCTCATGCAACTCTAGATTGCAGCATCAGAAAAAAAAAGATTCCGATTTTTACTTCAATCAAGCCATTGGAACAAAGAGGAATGTGGAGGACCAGTTTTTAAAAAAATAAGTAAATGATTTGCCATAAAGTGTATTTTCCTTGCAAGCCCTCCACACACGAAACTGCCAATTAATGCCAACAGGAGCTCAGTACATGGGAACACCAAAAACATTCTTCTCAGACAGGGAAAGGGCAATATGTGTTTGAAAGACAAAATTATTTGGCTTAGACAAAACAAATACTCCATTAGTGTGTTGTGTAGTCTCCCGCAAAACTACTTTTCAGGTTGTATCTAGTTTCATTATATACAACTTTATTTTCAGGGGGACAACTTGGACATAAATTTCCTCCTATGTGAAACTTGGCATACAAGCTTAGAAAGTCAGAGAATTGTCTTGTGAAACTTAGAGAATATGGACCTCATTCACTGTCACAGTACTCCAGTTTTCATGCCAGCGTATCTTCATTGAAATCAATGAAGTGTCACTGGTGTCAAACTAACGTAATGCATTAGCAAATAAGATTCTGTCAGTATAACTTTTTTGGGGCTTTTTTAATTTTATTTGTAAATGTAAGTAAAAGCTCTGGATTTGGTCTCCATGTTCTACTTTCCTTCCTCTATTATGCAGTTTTTAAATCAGTCCTTACTCGGGCAAACTTCCACTGATGTCAGAGTTTGTCCAAGTAAGACCTTAGTACAATCTAGGGCCTGACGTTGCAAACGTTTCCAATGAGCCCTGGCCACGTTTTGCACAAACAGCCTCCCTCTCTACGGATGCTAAGGAGGGATTTATGTTTTAACTTGAAATGGCGTATAACTGTAGTTCCAGCTGAGATGTAATTTGAGATTTTGGGTTCAAACCTGAGAACTCAAAGTGACACTCTGAGAGAATGAATAAAAAATAAAAGAGTTTCTTAAATGGAAATTTAGCGTAGCTATATTCTGTTCCCCTATGTAACTCACATTTACAGAATCAAGACCCAATGTTGAACATCTTGCACATACAAAATTTCCACTGACTAATTGGATGGATGTAGGATGAGGCAGATACATCACAGCAACAGAAGAACAGGCACAACAACATAGCCCTTAAAGAGATACTAATCTATTTGAATGTGTCTTCTAGCATCAGATGCAGATCACAGCTATGCTGATACTGTGAGATCACTGAATGAAAATGTAGATAAGTGCTAATCACTGGATACATTCTAATTGTTACTGTAGCTCCAGCCATGACACCACTGAAGTCTATGGAATTATTCTGCATTTATGTCAGTATAAAAGAGATCAGAGGATGGCCCCTGACCTTTACTCCCAGCCAGCCCCATTTAGTTGGAGGAACTGCTGTTGAGTGACATGAGACACTCCTCCTTCCTAATTAAACCTTCAGGAACTTTTGTCCAATCCTGCTCTGCGACGATGGTGGCCTTTACATTGATCCTTGAGATGTAGGAATGTAAACTGTGAAATAATTGGCAGATCCTTCAGACTTCCACTGGAATGCTGAGCACCACCAGAGGATATGAAAAGAACACTGACATTGTTTTATATATGCAATGGATTCCACTATAAGTATTTTTCATGCAGATAGGCTCAATTCAGAAAAGTAGTAACATACTGCCTAGGTCCATCTCTCTATTTAATAATCTATTGTTATCTAATAATTCTATTAGAATTATTCCTTGAAATTCCACAAAACTTAGTTATCTCCAGGTTATTCCTTCTACGAATTTGGCACTAGGTATTACTTTCTGAAAAAGCTTAGCTTTTTAAAAAAAACCTAGAAGAAATCAAATGTAGAAACGCTGTACTTCAGCTAGACAATAGCTTTAGACTTAGTACATTAATACTGATGTGTAGAGCCCTGCGCAGATACAAAATTTGTATCCGCATCCAATCCATGATCTGCATCAATGGTACATGGATATAAAGCAGATATCTGCAGTTTTGCAGGGGTCTAAATATAAAATTTTGGTTCCGCATCCATCTCCGATCCACAAAAAAGAGTCCTCAGATGTAAAGCAGATAACCGCAGATTTGCAGGGCTCTAGTGATGTGTGCTTTCCAAGGCAGTTAGTGAAGTAGTTACAAATTAACTTGTTCCACAGTGTTCAATAAATTAAGCACAAAACTCTTCTCGTTGGTAAGTAATGGAGTTGTCAAAAGAATGGGTGTGTTAAAAATGAGCAAATTATCATTGAGGACATAGGTCGAGTCAAAACTCTTATTGAAAATCTCTGGGAAATGTAACTTTAAAAAAAAATCATAAGGAATGACTGACATGTCTTTTTCTTCTTATTAATCTATTAAGAGGTCTCATCCACCATTTCATACATTCAGAAACCCCCAATTATAGTGCTCACAACCAGGATGACTAGCACTTTTTGTCAAGTGACATTTGTCGTCCTCTAGCTCATGAGCTCTCAACCTGGAGAAGATGCACAAAGGTATCAGCGGGGTCTGAATTATTCTGCTCTTTCCATATTGCTAAATAGAAGGAGATTCTCAGTTAGATCTTAGATGAGATGGGGTTCTCATGTGGTAACGGTTGAAAACCACTGCTCTTCTTCTGAAATGTGTTATAGACTTTAGATTTTCCATATAATTACATTTTCTTGAAAACTTGTGCACCAACTATATTTGAAGACAACAGGCTGTAGTGAAGCAAATCATTATGAATGATTTCAACTGTGGGCAGTTAGTTTAGATATAAAAATCAAAATGACAAAACATCTTTAAAAAACCCATGGGTCAGAGTTAAGGTTATGTTGTAATGTACTATGCATTTTTTTGTATGTGCTAAGAATAAAGGGCCAGATTCTGTGGTCCTGCCATGCTACACTCAGCTCTGGAAAAGCCACCTTTGCAGCCTCTGATGCTGGGGCTGTCTGACTACTGAGCCAGTCCTCGGAGTAAAGAAAAGAAGTGCATTATTGCAGCTGATCTACTTTATGACTTTCTTCCTATATAGAGAGGACTTAAGGATCCCTAAGGAGTCATTTGAGCAACCAGGGACCAGGAGGGAGAGTGACATAAAAGAGCCATTATGCCATCCTTACACTACAGAAGGATTAGCCTATGCAGTTAAACTGGTTTTAAGGCGCTGAAAAAGCACGAAGCAGCCTTAAGAGACGAGAGAATCTGGCTCAATGAGTTTATATTTATTATTTGTCCAGGATAAGATTTATGATGCCCCTAACTATTCATTTCCTTGCTTTTAAGTGCTTGCATTTTGCAAACGATGTGATACAAAAGTACATGGTTGTCATTTATCAACGAGTTTTTTTTTAAACAAAGACTTTTGGTTTTGGAATGATATACATTTTTCAAATTGTATGCAATGGGTATAAATCCCATGCCTTTTAAATTTGTATTTACTCTTGTGTTTTCCAGCTCCTAGGTTTGACTCTTTAAAGACGAGTCTCAATAAACCAGTAATTGTATGCTGATGTTGTTCTCAACAGTGGTGTTTTATGAATTAAGTACTTTATGAGTTATATTAATTTATGAATTATAGCCTACTTCTTGGAAACTGTTAAATACCACAAAACAGATCATTGTGTCAATGCATCGACTAATGAGGTCTGACGTGACACAGTTGTTATTTCTATCAGTCTTGTTTCCTAAAAAGTGTTTCATTATTAGATTTTATTCCCTCTCCATGATTCTGGAGACAATTTATCATTAAAAAGGTGTATACTATGCATAGTGAGAGATTAGTTAGATTTTCCATAGCATATGAAAAGGAAGAAACAATTTTTAAAACATGAGTTACCCGAGACTTACAAAAATAAAAATGAAAAGGCTGTTCTGATCTAAGTTTTTTTTTTAAATAGACTAATTCTAATCTCAACATTTTATTCTGCAAAACTCACACCAACCTCACAGTAACCAAGAGAATATTCCTAATAGCTTGTTCTAATTTAATTTTTCAGAAGCTGAAAAAGAATCAACGTTGTACATGAGAGAGAATAGGAAGAAGGAGCTGGGACTTAATGAAAATTGGGACTGTTTAGTCTTCATCCACATTTTAAAAGAGATCAGTTTCTGGGGGAAATAAAGCCCACAGTTCACAGACTTTTGAACTGATATTGTGCCAAAAGTATGAATGGCCCTCTCCAAAACTAATCACTACAAGACTATTTACCTAGAAGGAAGCACAAGGTTATTCTTGGGGTTTTTTGTTTTTGTTGTTGTTTTGTTTTGTTTTTTGGGGTGGGGGGGGATATAGAAGAAAAAATTTAAAGGTTAATGTTGAAAATGCACATGTATGCAATACTTGGGAACTAGGGGCCAGACCCACAGCTGGTGTAAATTGGTGATGCCTCATGGAGTTACACTGCTTTACATCAGCTGTGAATCTGGCAGCCACAGGCACTGTGCAATCTTTCCGTAAACCTGCTTTGGCAGTGCAACTCACTCTCAACCTTTTAGGGAATAATCCTATCTTGGCAAAGCACTGTATTAAATGACCTAACAGCCCAAATTTGTTGGGGCAGGGGGGGCATCAGCAGCTGTGGCCTATCAGCAAAATGTAAATAAATTATTACACGCACAAATGTAGTTATGCCACTGCCTGAATTATTTTTTATGTATGGCCACTGGCATCTCCTCTTTAAAAATGTAAACTGATCTGTCTTTTCCATCTATAAAGTCTATAGTTCTATTACCCACCTCTGTCAGCAACCACCCGTCATGCCAAGTTGTTTTGTCATTTGGTCAAACGGGACCCAGAACATACATGTGACCTATTTTTAGACTTGAATACAGAACTCCGGAGGTTAAAGGCTCATACACTAATTCAGTGTACCACCGAAAAAAGACGGACAGATATGCACAAGACTCCATTCAAAACTTTGACACACAAGCCCTTACTCATTTATCTTTCCACGTAAGAACATAATTCCCACTGAAGTTAATGGGAATTTCATGCTGACACTAAAAGAAAAATACATAGCCAAGCATTTAAAAATGTAACTATTGCGATTTGAATTTTACAGCATCATGTTAATCCACCTGTTATTTGCCATGAAAGATAATGGGTCCAACTATTATGCTAGTTATATGAGTATAAATCCAAAGTAAGTTTGCTGAAATCAGTGGAGTAATTCCCGATTCTCAGTGGTGTAACAGAGTACAATTTGGCCAACGTTGTTAAAATTGTGCTAAGCACACACCCCCAAATCACTTTTTAATCCAAACTGGCTTTTCCAAGCAGACTTCAGCATGAACAGAAAGTTGTCATCGGCCTCCTCACTGATGTAAATCATTTCAAATTCTGTCACCCAATTTGCAAACAATTTCACTGGTTCCCTACTTTTTTCAGGATCCAATTCAACTGCTCTAATTTGTCCTAACAAAACCAACAAGAGTCCTGTAGCACTTTAAAGACTAACAAATTCAATTTTTGCAGGCTGTAACCCACTTTGTCAGATGCAGGGAATGGAAATCAGATAGGGGTATATATATACAGTCAAGGGGAAGGTACAACAATGGGGGGGTAGGTAACAGCAGCTATCCCTTTGTGCTATGTTACTCTCATTGGAATGGTCACAGATGCAACGAACAGCAGCATGACATCTTCTGTCTTATTCTCTGGATTTCTTGTTAATGTGAAATCTGAAGGCCACACCCACTGCTTCTTTCAATGTCCTGCTTCTGATCCTGAGTGAAAAGATTTTTTGCTCCATCAGATCCAAGGATTTAGGTAAACGCACATTGTTTTGCAGAAGGGGAACGTGAGGACCATGGATTTTAAAGTATTTCATAGATTTGTTCCAGGCTAGCTCCTATGGGCCTTTTCTTTCTGTACTCCCCTCTCAACTCCCTCAGCTCATTTTACTTGAGCCTCCTTTCTTCTTTACCTCTCTACATAATCTCATCACAGTTGGCATCTCATTCTTCTGCTCTACACCTACTGTCTTGGACAGCCCACAACCTCAATTCCTCATCTCATTTCAAAACTCAGCTGGAAAAACAGCATTCATTGTCTTACAAGCAGCACATTTTCTTCTTGGCTCACCTTCAGTGCATATCAGGGTTTGGACATGTGTCAGAAGAGACTATACAACTTGGCTGGAGACATACAAAAATCATTCTGTTTCATCCACAAAAGAGCAATCTATCTGACCCTACCCATTTAAGCTTCATATTGCTTCAGTAAATAGAAGTTACCATACAATCAGAACTGAGGTCTATCTAGTACAATATATCCACATAAATGTTCAATCCCTTTGCAAATCTTGCTTGGTCTCAGCAATTTCTTGCAACAACAAGTTCCACAGTCTGAAGCCTTGTCTACACCAGCACTTATTCCAGCAAAACTTTTGGCACTCAGGGGTGTGAAAAAACACACCCCCGAGCAACATAAGTGTTGCCAGCATAAGCACTTGTGTGTACAGAGCTATGTTGGCAGGAAAGCATCTCCCACCCACGTAGCAACCGCTGCTCATTCAGATGGTTTTATTATGTCGGTGGGAAAGCTCTCTCCCGTCAATATAACGTGGGTACCCAAGCACTCTTACAGCGGCACAGGTCTTCCGATACAGCTATTCCACTAAGTTTTAAGTGTAGACTAGCCCTAAATGTGTGTGTGAAAAAGTATGTTCCTTCATCACTTTTGAATTTGCCACTTTTCCAATTCATTGAATGTCCCCTTGTTCTTGTGTTATGAGATAAGAAGGACAGAAGCTCCAACTCTACCTTCTTTTACTGTTAATTATTTTATATACTTTTATTGTATCCCCTCTTATTTGTCTCCTTTCTAAGGTACATAATCACAGTATTTTCAATCTTTCCTCATCCGAGATATTTTTTTCTAATCATTCTCATTGCCTGTCTCTGAACCTGTTTTAATTCTGAAACATCCTTTTTGAGATGGGGTGACTAGTTGCAGAGAACATTCTAGATGAAGCTGTACCAGTGATTTATACAGAGACATTATAATACCTTCTGTATTATTCTCCATCCCATTTCTTACCTATCTAACGTCTTGTTTGTTTTTGACCACAGCTGCATATTTAACAGATCACAGTCATACCCAGGTCTCTTTCCTGAGTATCTGAGCACCTACCAAATCGTGACATGTACACAAAGATATATTTTCTCCTCCCTCTAGTCAGCAGGATATGGACTTGCCTATGTGTGCACAGCAGATTGTTGCTGATATGATTTTATTTTAGAAAGGCTAAGCAACGTAGCAGCAACATTCAGAAAACCTATTAGCATCCTTCATTGCTTACAGGAATAGTGGAACGGTGTTGGGGTGGAGTGAAAATATCTGTGGAGTTCATCATCTTTTAGTTGAATAAACAATTTGCATCTGAATGATGGTTTTTTAAATAACATGGTTGTAATATCCAGATTCAAGACCAGGTTTATAGAATAAACAAGGAAGAATTCACCCCAGAAAACAATCCTTCTAATGTTTTATAATAAACTCAGTGCATGCTGGGGGCAGGATTGTGGTTTAGTCAGCACTTTACCGATTGTGTCTTAACTGTAAAGGTATTAATAAAGCTCCGTCTATACTTCACTGTCATGCTTTGGTTCTTTGATTTAAGTGTTTCAAGTAGCCTGGGGCATAGCAGTAGTCAGTTCTAACACGCAGTGTAGTGTGGTAGAGCACAATTAATGAACATACAACACTGCATTCACATGTGGTCGTCTTTGCAAATACAGAAATAGCTATCATCACCTGGCTGACAAATACTGCTGAGGGACAGCTGAAGTAGGCAAGAAGAGCCACTCAATACTAGTAAGGCATGAAAACCTTCTTATAATTTCAATTTGCCATTCCATTGTATTATTACCATGCCATGTGTACAGTTTTCCTTATCATGATATAAAAAGCATACAATATTTGGAGAAAACAACAATTTCATTTAACCTTTTTGAATACGTATTTAATTTAGATGCAGCCATGATAAGATGTTAGGGCCAAATTCTGCCCTTGAGTTCAATGAACCTGTTCCCAGATAATACCGACAGATTATGGTCCTTTGTGAGAACTTGCAACTATGCTGAACATGTTTAATACATTTCAGTTGGTGTTTAACATATTATGGTTGATCTAGAGACATGAACACAGGGCTAGGAATCAGGAATTCTGAACTTCCAATCCTGGTTCTCCTTTTGATTTACTGAGTGGCTTTGGACAAATCACTTCACATTCCTGTGTCAAAGTTTTCTCATCAGGGACACAAAGTTATAATAATGACCTATCCACAGGAACAGTGCTTGAAGCATGCAAAATATGAAATAAGGAATGTGTAGAGGTCACCATGAAATATCAACGTTAATGAAGTTAATACATAGTAATATCTGGGATACATAACAGTACAGGACAATATTGCAATATCTTAGGCTGGGTCTACACTGACGATGGCAAATTCGCCGCCGTCAGACTGATTGCTCTGGATCGACTAAGAAGTCTGTGAAGACGCGCTCAGTCAATCCAGCAATCGACGCAGGAAAACCACCCTGGTAAGTGGCGTAGCGCTGCGCTGAAGGGAACGCTGTTCCCTTCGACACAACGCAGCATGGTCAACATGTGGAGCAGATGCAGTGAAGTCGACGGGAGATATGCAAGTGATTTATGTCACTTGCATATCTCCTGTCGACTGCCCCCGAATCCAGAAGGTAAGTGTAGACCGGGTCTTAGTTACCATCATATATACATGTTGACATTTGAGTGCCAACCAATGTCTTATCCCCTTCGTGTAAGCTGTTTGGGGCAGGCACTGTCACTGTAACATGTTTATGTGGTGCTTAACACAAAAAGTGTCCAACCTGGTTGCAATCTTCATATAGTACCATAAAATAAATGTTAAATTACACATAAAAAACTACATTAAAAGAACATTAATGTTGCAAAGTCGAGCACTCAAAAGTTAGGAAATGTCAGAATTAAAGCAACTCCCCCCAGGCTCCTTGTACCCATCTACTGCTTTTGCTGCTGCCCCCAAGAGGTCCAGCTCTTTCCCCCTTCCCATTTGAATCAAGTTGCTTCCTCCTCCTTGCCACGTAGGTGCGGGCAGCCGAGTCACTGGGAGCCCAGGAGAGACATGCACCCTGCTCGCAGCTCCCATTCCCAGAATCAGAGAGGCAGAACAACAGCTGGGAGCAGCTATTACAGAGAAAACACTACTCAGTTCCAGCAGTCCTGAGACGCAACGTGCCCTGCCACTCTGGGAGAATGGGGTATGCACATTCTGTTCCCACATGGGAGCTGCAAGCCAATGGAGCATGATCAGTGTCGATGGAATACTCACAGAATTCAGTGGCCAAACTATAACAAGCTCCTAACGAGCATATAAGAACTGTAATTTTTCAAAGGTTTATAACTTGGCCAAATGTGTTTTTTCAGGGGAACTGTAAAAAAGACATCCCTGACTGACAAAAGGCCACTCCCTGCCAAATTTTAAGCCTTTGCTCCAAAGCATAAAAGCACCAGAACTTCTCAATGAAATGATTGTAGGTATTTTTTTAAAATGGGCAAAATAATGTATTTTTCCCTAATCTCGTTCTTGGAAATGAAAATATTATTTTTGCTGAAGCTTTAAAAAAAAACCCAAAAACAATGACGACTGAGGTAAATACCTGGCATGAAAAATCTCATCCCAAAAGGTGAGAGTTTGGCAAACTTAGAAGCAATTGAAAACAGGGTCCTATAATGGAAGTGTCAGACAACCTTAACTATGTACCTCACTACATATTATAGGTGGCATAACAATAATAGGCAATGTTACCCTCACCCATGGCACTGAAAGTAAAAAGTAACAGGAGCAAACAGTGCCTTAAGTGTGGGATTTCCAAAAGTGCTCAGCATATGGTTGGGAGTTTTACGACTGACTTCAGAGTTAAGCCAATACTAGTGTTTCTGAAAATCCCATCATAAATGTTTATTAACAGATATAATTTAACGTACCACTAAGTGCTTTTAAAACAGAAAGTAATGCTCTCATTTAGTTTTTCATGCTACTATTCCACTAGATCCAAAAACAGGTTCATCTCCAAACAATTGTATTAGTCTCTAACAGAACTTCCCCCAAACTGGCAATATCCCAGTACCTTCCATTAAATCAGAAAGCATGTTTAGCACTGTATTAGACTTCACTGTTGTGACGATAGCAACATATTTTACTTTATATTGCAATTTGGAGTATTAAGGTTGCTATTATGCTACATAAATGCAAGATATAATTTAGATATAATTCATTTTTATGCCTGGCTTTTAAAATACACGAAGGCTGAAAAAATATGGGTTTACAAGATGTAATTGTGCTTTTAAAACCTGTCTTTTGGATACAGCAAATTTACTTTCTATCTCTCATCAACCTGTGGTCATTTAATTTTGTCAGTTTTCTAAACCAACAGAACTTTCCCCCACTGTCTTGCTTTTATTGGCAGAGCAAGTCTGAGGGGTTAAAAAACACTGAAGAAAAAATGCCACTAAGATGATCTTGAGTAATGCTACTGCAATCTTCAGCAGGAAATAGTCACGTTTATGTGCTGTGCTTCTGGCTAGCAATTCCTTCCTTCCAAGGCAGGGAATAGCATTCTCTCTGTTCCTGGGTTTTGACTATATGAGAACAATATGCTCATTTTAAGTAATAAAACACAAAGACGACAAATATTTCATATCCTCCTCCTAAGCAATGTCCATTTATATTGTGGAGTCCAGGTGTCCCTCATCCCACATATTTGATCTGCATGCTTAACTTTTAGGCCAAGATTGACAAGACTTTAATCTGTCGTCATAATCACGAAAGTGTTCATTGAATATAGAGGCTTTTCATTTCACTTGTGACAGTAGTGCCCTGAGTGACAATGAAATAGAATACTGTAAGATTAAAGGCGGCACGTAAATCGGGCACACTGATACTGCAATAATCTTGGTCTAACCCACACATGCTGATTGTCCATTTAAACATAATACTCTACTCTGAGCTGAGCATATTCTTTTCAAATTCCTGTTCATATGTCCCTTCTCATTTCTAACACAATAAATATATCATTTGACGAGGAGCTTAGTGACAGCTGCAGAAGTTAGTTCTAATTACAAAAAAATAATCAGTGGCTTTGAAATTTTTAATAATCCTCTAATGCCATAACAGTGCTGAATGAACATGCACATTTGTTGTAAGACACAAATAGCAAAAAAGTAACAACATTGTCTTGTTTGTGACAAACAAATGGCACAGTTGTTTCACTGATACTCTATGGCAGTGGCACTGATGCTCCGTTATCTACAAATACATAAATAGGTTTTAAAATGTCTCTTTTGGATGAACACAGAGTGGTACAACAACGGGAGTCCAAAAACAATAATTAGGAAGTAATTTACTCCTGATAGCTTACATCTTGCAGCCTCTGCTGGCCTACTGTAGCAGTATGACTTTGGGCTCTTAAGAAGATATTTGTTCATAACTTTGCTAGACACTAAAAATCAAGGACCTAATAGAGACACTGGATTTAGGGTTTATTACAACAGTCTGTAACCCACTCTTCCTCCCATCCTCCCATGACAGGAGAGGTTAACGAGCCACTTCATCTTGAATGGTCCCTTGAAATGTGTGTTAACTACTTATGCTAAACGATCTGTTCTACCTTGTATTTATTTAGCTGTGAAACTTGAGTACCTTTCCCAGACTTGAAGATCTTTGTGTAAATTTGAAAGTCTGTCTCTCTCACCAACATAAGTTAGTACAATAAAATGTATCACCTTATTACCTCAAATCACCTTGTCTCGCTAACATCCTGGGATCAACACAGCTACACCACCACCGCATACTTGCTCATCCCAGCAGGTAGTGGTAAAATGCTTCAATTACACACACAATAACATGTTACTCACTCTAAGCCAAACTCTGCTGCTTGGGCTCATTGACTTCAGCAAGAGATTTGCTCAGATACAGACTGCACTGTAAATGCTCAATGAAAGTGCTACCCTATCATCCTCAGCAAAATCCTGCTGTTTAGGCATTCTCCTGAGATTTTCCTGATGAAATCCAATCAGTCTGTCTTTAGCTCAGGGGAGATGATGTAAGGTGGAGATGTGCACTGAGAGTCACAGCAACAGTTTTGTGTATGTTGGGATGTCTCTAACCTAACGTAAGGAGACGCTAAAGAAAACTACCACAGGTTGGGCTCAGTATGAGACCTCAGAGTTAAAGAATGAACATTTTATTGAATATCTACATTTGTTTTTGGCCAGCAAAAGTCATTATGATTTTCAAGTGATTATAAAAAATGTTCAAAAAACAAACAAAAATCCCAATAAAAATGTCATGCTTGAATGCAGGACGTGTACTACACAATATTCAAAAGTCAGCAAAGGGGGATGGATGCTTTCAGCTGCTTCTCTATGACCAGCTTTACCTTCGGTAGCTTGGAAACCATCCACTGAGTAACTCTTGACAGCCAACTGTAACTCCATGTTGAATTTAAAGAACTCTATTATTGCCTTTTCACAGGTAAAACTTGTGTCCCTTTCTTTTATCAAGGTCCTCCTCATGACACAATAAAGAGCCAAAAGCCAAAAAGCCAATGACTGTTCATATATATAAAATTCTTTCATTTCACTGTAGGTCCAGATTTGCTAATAAGTAGCAAAACCCAGCTATTTAACTGAGCTATCATTTTAGACAGCCAGACACAGAAAAAAGGTAAAATTAGAGTCTGGCGCATACACTCACGCAGACACACAAACACACTTTCTATTTTAAAGCCGATTTCTTACTCAGTTTTTGGTTAATAGAAGGTTTTTTTAGTACAATCTGAATGAGTACCTAAATATATACTTCAGATATACACACCACTGAGAAAGTAGTTTAACAGATTTTATTTTTCCATTTCTACTTAGAATAAGTGTAACCTAATATATATTTCATACACGGGTTAATTAAAGTTCAGAATGAATAATCAAAGATAAAGATTTACATAGGAATATATGTAAAACTGAAATAATTCACTTGTGATAGAGATATAGCCGAAGCAAACAATGTACAAAATGTAGCTGAACAAAATTTCTTTCCACTGCATTACAACCTGCTATAGTATGTTTTAAAACCTAGTGCAAAGTCATTCAGTATTTCAAATAAAGTTGTTGTGATAAGCCACTGAATAGCTACAGTATTTTACCCATCTATCAATCATCCTCAAGCAAAAAACCAAAAACAATGGGATTACTAGGACGCACACATTAGTTCTCTATTCAGCTGGAGTGCTCTCAATTGTGTCCATGCCTAACAGTGAATCTGAGGTGGAGCCAGATATGAAGGGGACAGAGGCCATGGATCTAGTAGACAGAGCACAGGGTTGGCAGTCAGGAGATCTGAGTTCTGCCACTGGCTTGTTGGGTAACATTGGGCAAGTCACTTAGCCTCGCTGTGTTATTAAATTATACTGCGCATTGCATCCTTTGTATGTAGCTTTACGGCTGCACTGTGAATGGGCCCACAGGCCATGCCTTTCTGGCACGCCCACATTCCCCCTGATGAGCTGCGGAGACCCATCACAGAGACAGCAACAAAACATAGGGGTACGGAATCCACTGTATATAGTTTCTGCTACTTTCCTCCCACTTTAGCCAATATGCAGTCATAATGCTCTTTATAAGTCCTGTATGCCTATGTAGGATCCCTATGATATGGCCCATCATTCCCAAGGCATCGTCAATAAAATTCTTGACTGGTATTGCCTCCACAAACAGCTTGATAACCTAGGGTTAGGGATTCTCTGTAATTTGTCAGTGTTTTTGCCATGGTGAATTTCACAGAACTATAGACAGAATTTTAAAGAAAAAAGACATGTCCTAACTGTCCAATTATTAAAAACTGTCTCTGCCTGAAACAATATTTGGACTCTTCTATGTATGTAACTGGAGGTTTCATCACAATTCAGAGTGACATCACTGAAACAATGGCACTAAGAGGGAAAGTTCAGGAACATATTGTGATCAATTCCTTTCTTTTACACTATCAGACAGATTTTCAAAATTGTGCAGCATATTGGGTGTGGTGCTCTTTTGAAAATTTGGCCATCACAATGAAAGTTGCTAGGGGCTTAACACTTTGAAAATCCATTTCTTCCTTATTTAAAGGAGAGCTGAGCTCTTTTGAAAATCTATCCCTAAATGGGTGCTGATGAGCACCTGAAAATCCACCTCAATTTAGAACATAACAAGGACCGTGAATGGAATAAACCACTTCTCTCACTGTCAAATAAGATGGTGAGTACAACTTATTAGTGCTTGAGCAGAATGGGATGTTGAAAGGTATTAAGCTTAAATCTAAATGGTTCTCTAGAGCTAATAAATGTATATAGTAGGGCACTTACATCTCTTGAAAGTTGAATTTACAGGCAGTTAGATTCATAATGAAGTGACAATGTTTAGGTGCTGAATTTCCCTTGTGGTACATAGGAAGTTACATTCATAACTCCCATTAACATTAACTACTAATAAAAATGTCTTATTTCTAAATCTTAAACTAAACTTTAAAGGTAGCACACTCTCTCTCGATCAAAAAAGTAAAAAACTAAAGCTAAGAAATCAAGCCATTTTTCTTATACCAGTGCTACAACACAATCTTAGTAGGGGCCACAGTACTGTTGGACATATTCAGTGTCCTGTTAATGAAAGGTGTTGAGGTCTTAAAAATCAATAGCTTGTTTAGCAGGTAATCATTGCAAAGACACGAAAACTGGTTATATGAACTCATGTGTTCCTGGCAAAATATTACCTTGGCAACAAAATTTGGAATAACTTTGAGCTTGCTTATCAAACTACTTGGCAAGCCAATTGAAAGGGTATTAGAATGGATGAAAAAAAAGCATAGAGAGTTGTTTCTCAGTGTCAGTCATGGACAAGCATGTTAAGAGCTGCCAATGTTCCTCAGATGATAATACAAGGTCATAATCATCAACTCATGAACACAAGAGTCAAATGTCTTTTCTGGATTCAGAACAATACCAACCCTAATTAAAGGAATACTAAAGTAATCAGCCAAAACCTATACAACTTCAGAGGATACTGCAAAGCCACCTGTTGTTTTTGCCTTGCCACCATAACCAACAAGAAAATGCTCTCTCTCTCTCTCTCTCTCTCTCTCACACACACACGCCCCCCCACCTTTGTAAGAAGCAAAGAGTCAAATCCTTCTATGGCTAACTCTATGAAAATCTACGTTATTGTATTTAGAACTTAGACACTATGATGGAGACCTTTTAACAGATAAGATACAGACAACGGCGTTAAATCATACTTATGTTACTGTAGAGTTTGGAGCTTTAACAATAGTTCAGATACCATTTTAAATAAGGGAAGAGTTTTTACTGTTGTAATTCCAGTCAACGTACACCTCTCAAATGTAGTAGTTTGACCTGTTGGAGAGAGCAAACTATTAACACTAGAATTTTACTTCAAGGTAATTGAACAATAATAGTGTTTATTATTGCTTAATATCTGCCATATTGCCAGAAAAAAACCATCATTATTTCAGTTTAACCAAATTGGGTGGCAGACCCATATTTTATCAGCAAAAAAACTGAACAACAACATGGTGCCTATGAATAACATGATATAAAGGCAGCATATTATAAAACAGTAACAGATCTAGATTAGAAGCCTGTGGAAGACTAGTATTAATAACTGTGTAGAAGAACACAATGCTCACTTATTTAAATATATTGTTCTACAGTCAGGTGCACGTGACTGAAATCGCTTTGAAACAGAACCAGACAGAATGGCAAAATCCCTCAAGTATTTTAAAAGTATATCATAATCAATGGTGTTGAAAGCTATCCTAAGATCGAGTGCTTCAGGAGGAGGACAGATCAGAAGGCAAAAATCTGTAAATGTAAGAAGGTCATTTATAATGTTGACATGGGTAGTCTATACATTTGAATGCTTTTACAGCTCTGAAATTTATCATGTAAAGTATATTTCAATAGATGGTTGTTCAATAATGTAGGTATTGCCCATTACAGAATCATCTGGTGGGGAAAAGGGAGAATGGAGAGTTTGGGGGTTTTTTGGTTTTGATTGCCCCTGGAACATTTCCGCTGACAGAAAAAGACCGGTGTTCTTCCTCAACTGATTCCTTCTTGCGGTCCTTAGTCAGTGTAACTGCTTTTAATTTCTTCTGCAAATGTTCCTCTACCCATTTTACCTATACCACAACATATGACTGCTCCTTCACTTATGGAAAGGCAGTCTTATCACTAAGTGCTAATAATATCCCACCACCAAACTTCCACCATTTTAAGAAAGCGATGATCTTTGCTTACTCAGCAGTAATTTATAAATTAGCCTCTGCTACGACTTCTGAAGAGTATGGATTAAAGCATCTTTTTTAAATTATGGATTTAATTATCCCAGTGCTTAAAAAATTAAAAACGCATTCACAAAGATTTCTCATTGTCTCTGGTCCAGGAAATCCTTAAGATATAATAAAACAAAACCTAACAAAGCAGACATATATCACGCTGCTGTTGTTGTTTGGGTTCTATTCCTGTCTCTGCCACTGGCCTACTGGCTGACCTTGGGCGAGTCATCTTCCTCTCTCTCTGCCGAAATTTGCTTATCTGTAAAACGGGGATATTCAGACTGACTTTCTCTGTAAAGCACTTTGAGATCTATGGACAAAATGCATTAAGAGCCAGGTGATCTTATTATTACTACAATTTTGTCTGATGTCTTACATAATAATTTTCCAAGGGAAACAAGTATTATGCACACAAATGAACTCCTTTCTACTTCCCTCAGCAATATACAATACAGACACCTATAAACTGAAGCATATACCTCAGGAAGAACCAAGAAAATACAGGCACAGCAAAAATCACAATATAGGAATTTAATTTGAAAGACTATGTCATGGCTTCAGCAACCAGTCATCATTGTTTTGGATCTCATGCTTGGCATACTAGGAACTCCTCCAACAACTTTGCCAAGCAATTTATGGTTCTGTTTTCAGCTCACTCTCCATCATGAGCATGACTAGAGAAGCTGGTATCTCCAGGAGTTTTCCCTACGAAAGCTTGGAAGGACTTGAGTTCACATCTTAGAACAGTGGTTCTCAACCTTTCTAATGCCGTGACCCGGCAATACAGTTCCTCATATTGCGGTGACCCCAAACCAAAAAATAATTTTGGTGGCTACTTCAAAACTGTAATTTTGCTACAGTTATGATTCGGAATGTAAATACCTGATATGCATTATGTATTCTCATTGTATAATGATTACACACAAAGCACCTTACACTTACACAGTATTGTGTGTATGGTGTGTGTACTGTTTTTACATTATTAACCTTTTTTACACCAGCAGGCTGTCTCGCAGGCTCTCTTGGCTCTCCGCCTCCTAGGCTTCTGTCCTCCGGCGCTTGCTGCGTCCGCCCACTGATGACGTCAGCAAGCGCCGGAGACACGTAATGCGCTGCTATGGACTGTGGAGCGTTCCCCCCGCTTCCCCCGCCCCTTAGGCCCCGGACGGATGATGCAATCACATCTGCGCATGCGCGCAGGCATTCAGTTTGGAACGCGCATCCATAACGGTGTGCGTTCCAGCTAAATAGCGCTGCTACAGATGGTAGCGCGACTTCTCAGCAGCTAAAGCCATCGGAAATATGTATTTTCCGATGGCTTTAGGCGACCCCTGTGTTTTGGTCGTTCGACCCCCGCCGGGGTCGTGACCCACAGGTTGAGAACCGCTGTCTTAGAAGATCAGCTCACTGTGGTGTAGCTATTTAAAATCAGATTGCTACTTCTACTGGATGAACTACATATTGACCTATGTAAAGCAGTTTGCTGTTAACCTTGGCAAAATTACAGATGCTTGCTGCCACAAGGATCTTGCAAATCTTGTTGATGTACTTGAAATCCCTGCAAATTACAGATTTTCCTCAGCAGAACCAGCAAGTGATGAATGAAACTATATTCCAAACGGCTCCAAAATAGATAAACCATTCCAAGATTAAGTTTACTAATATTCTTGCAACTCTTTCAGACAGTGAATCTAACCTATGGGAGGTATATGGAAGTACTTAATTATGAATGGCCACTTTATACATTTATTTAAGCCATTATATATCTTAGCATACATTTATTCAGAGTCTTTATTTTTATTTTTTGTTATTTTTTTTATGATGTTAGAAAATGGTGAAAGAAGTATATCTTGTTTACTGTATGGCTAGTTTTTTTACTCATGATTTGTGACCAGCTGCATTTGGAGAAAAATTGGAATTCAATCAAAATAGACAACAACAGTATTTTAAAATTGCTTTAATAGCTCAATATACTCACCTTAAATGTGCTGGATACATGAGAAAAAAGGAAGTTTATTAAAACATGTTTTGCATTTAAAACTAATTGTTTAAACAAATGATGTATTATCTGTTACCAACTCCTGCAAGATTTCAGAAGTAGTAGATCTTATCCTCTCACACCTCATTTTTATTCTTAGATTGGAAGAGGAAAACAAGCTTTCATGCTTTTTCAACTTCCACTTGGTTCTTAACCTTGAATAATTTAATCATTGAATTGAACTAGTGGAACAATCTGGAATGAAGAAAATATTCTCTATGCACCTGTAAAATGAGGGTACTGCTCCCAAAAGCTGGTTTAGCACTTCAGCAACTCTTGTTCCAAGTGCTTCGTCAGTGACTTACTATAATCTATTAAAATCGTTTACATGACATAAAAAAAAAACTATTTAGTACATGTTGGCTGTCTAAATTTTAAAGGAAATGACAGAAATGTTCTGTTTGCAAGTATCGTAACACGTTGATACCTGCAATAAACATTCATTAAGACTATCACACATGGGTACAACATATCACTTTGTAAGACTGTGCGATTTCTAACACATTTAGGCCTACAATATTCACCATATAATATATTATGGTCAGAGGGCACAATCCGGCAAATACACACTACTGCTTAGCACTGTGAGTATTCCCATTGACTTCAACTTTGACTTCAGTGGGTTTTTTGAAATCAGTAAAAACTGCATCCTGTATTAAGTGGTCACGGGACTGGACCTGTGGTTACTTTACTTAATCACTGGATTAAGAAAAAAGGACAACAACATCTGATATTTTAACGGTGCTAAGTGAAAACCTGAATGAGAACAAAACGAAACTTACATATTCAGTACCATCGCTGTACCATTTCAAAAGTGATTATCTTTTTAAAGACATTTTTCAGTTAGGTCAGTATTTCGCAGCTCAAAAGACATTAACACTAACAATGGGAACAGTTACCGAGTGTTACCCATCCCAAAATCGTCTTTAAAAGGCCATCTAGCTATACCAGAAGCTCCAGAGATACTGCAATAACTTTTATCAACGCAGATGGCTGCGACATGTTTATTTTCACACCACGGACTCTAACTCACTAACACTACAGGGAGGCCTAAACACTTTTATTACCGTCAATTGTATTCTTTGAGAAGTCATGCCATCGTGCTATTAAGGCCGTGCATAAAACTGCAAAGTGGGATTTTATCCTCCAGTATCTAAAGCTCATCTGCAGTTGGGCAAAATGCCCAGCTTGGTAAAATTACAATGCTATGTCACCTTCTATCTCGTTGTTTAAAGTGATGGATTTCATATCAAGTTATTTTGCTGGAGTCAAAAGTATTTTTTTTTCCTGGAACCAAGCTGGAATGGCATGAGACAGTGTGCCAGTGTGCCAACGTACTGTAACATGCTCCTGTGGCCATTCTGATGGGTAACATTATATAGTAATTTATATTTCATAGCCTGCCAGCACTTTATCTGAAACAGGTGCTCAGATAAATACTCTGTACTGTACCACTCTTAAAGTTAATAAAGTCAAGATATGACTGCAGCAGTAGCATGTGGGGAGACTGTACATTATGCTTAACAGGACTCTATATGCTAGATCAAGGATCACATCTTATTGATCCTGGCAATGATTTTCTGGACCTCAAAATGTCAGGGAAGGTGGTCATTCTTAGTAATAATTCCCAATCCCATCTATGTTGGAAGGGAAACCTCTCTGGCTCATGCTGATAGTCATCACAAAAAGAAATGTCACTGGGATTAATACCAATAAAATACAAATCATGTATAACTGCCTGTTTAACTAAATGTGTATACTGATTATGCTATGCAGATAAATGCCAGAATTGTAATGTTCCATACAGGAAGAAAAGAAAAAATCCTTGAAACAGAGTACCCTGTTGAAATATATAGTATCTTGTTTGGTTCACAAAATATTGGAAAAGAAGCTAATGCAGAGTTTTTCCGGAAATCAATGCTGGATGCAGAAAAAAAAAAAAGAGCAATTCTCATAAACATTTAAAGTGCTATATACTTTTAAATTATATTTAGAGTATATCAATGGCTATTTTTATTAGTTACTGGTACATGTACAAATGAACCACAAATATAAGGTTAGAGGTGTGGCATAAGAATACAATAGGAAGATAGTATATATAGCCACATGAAAATTAAATTCAGTGAAACTGGGTTGTAGCGATCATCTCCCTAGATCAATAGACTCGCTCTTGCACTAATATGGACAGATTATAAATGGCCTTGGAGCAGGCACATAAGGAAAGGAAGTATGCCAAAAGCTGCTCTAGCCTTGCAAAGTATGTGCCAGATCAACTCAGAACTGCAGACCATGCTCACAAGGATTCTTTCACAAGCAAGAAAATCACCTGGAAGGGGCTCAGGGCCTTGTCCCCCTTTCACAGTGGCCCACAGAGCAGGATGTCAAGCAGCTCTCAAAGAGATTGTCTTTCCCGAAGCACAAATTACTCTTGCAGTGGGCTGGCTTCCGACACAACAGGGCTGTGGGTAAAACGCACAAGCCAACCCATACTGAGCACTCAATAGCCTGGGTGTGAGACGGGACTCCAGAGTTCTCTGACCAGCTCTGACACTGAGGTGACTGTGTAACCTAGGGTAGCTCATGTAAACTATCTGAGCCTCAGTTTCTCTCTCAGTAAAATGGGCACAATAATACCAACCTCAGGTATTGGTGAGAATGAATCAATGTTTGCAAAGCACTTTAAGATCCTTAGTCAAAAGCTGTAAAACAGCAAAGCAATACTAGCTCTTCATCTTCTGTTATGCCCTTCTTAGGTATTCTATTTGAGCAATGCAGGTTATTCAACACATCAGGATCACTTCAAAGGTCTTTTAAGGAATTAGCTGAAAGGCCCACCAGAATTTCTCAGGACAGAGTGTGATGTCAATGCCACAAGATGATTCAATGAACAGGTTGAGTGGCACAGTATGTTGCACTGTGTTGTGCAAGCAGAGGAGGAAGAGACAAGAAGAGGGTGGTCAGACAGTGAGTAATGGAACACCAACTGTCGCCTCCAGTCAGTTTTGAATCCATGCTATGCAGTTTCACCAGGGACAGCGTCAGAGTGTGAGTAATGCTGAAAGCCAAAGAGGGACCTGCTTATCAACCTACCCAGTGTTTGGTCAAAGGATCCAGAGTAGCTGATGGAGCTGTGACATCAAGAAATGTAAAAATCGTGGTTGGATCCCAGCCATTCAGCAGTGTTTGTGATTCATGCTATGCTATTATTTTTAATTTCTATCAACCCTTTCACTGTAAAACAGCCACATACATAGGATTAATACAGTCCAAACGATTACACAAAATCTTCCTTCCCTTTACATTTATTGCAGCAGTGAGAAGAACTTCAACTTGTATCCCAAAGGATGATGGCAGATAAAAGTGCTGTGAGTCATCCAGACATTGCTGCCTGACTAATGCCAGCATGATCAGCTGCCACTCTCTGACCCAGTGCACCAGTTATTGTCCATTTCCCCAGCCAATGGCTTGCAGCGGTGCAAGATAGCCCTCCAATCTAAATGGAAACTGCAGAAGCTCTGCTCATCGATCATGCTCAGGATGTTTATGTCAGATCTAGAGGCCCTTCACTCTTCTACTTTGTCTCCTCAACATCGCTAAGAAAGTTAAGAGAAACACTTGCACTTGCATGAAAGCCTAGAGGCTATGTGAGCCTAATCTCAGGAGGTGCTGAAGGTCTCTTGGATTATGATCAGTGTTTACAGGAGTCCCTGTTAACTGCTTCCACTAAAATCAATGGGTTCCCACCCTCCTATTTCTTTCCTTCTTTCCTTTTCTGTGTACCTCTAACCTGACTTCTCTAAATCCAAATCTGCAGTCATAATTCCTGCAAAACCCCCACTGATTTCAGGAGTATATTTTCTTGCATATGGTCTTCAATGTTCGTTCTATTGCATGTGTCTCCTGTATTTACGATGAGACAGAGTAAGTTTCCTAAATCATCAAAGGCCATATAAAGGGGAGCATATTACTGCTTAATGGCCAAGGGAAAATCCCACAAATACTCCACTATGCTGGTTTAGGAGAAAGATTCTGTCCTTTCTCGTTATTACATGGTATGTACTCCATATGGTGCCCAGACAATTATTATATTAAAACTAATGAAATCATTATCATCCAAGAAGTGCAAGGCTGATTTACTAAGCTGCTGTTACTGTGGTATGAATGAACACTGCGTTAGAGGGTGCGGCGGGACCTTATTTGGGGGTTTACAGAGAGGAGGGTTTCTGAGACTGCTTCCCTCTTTCCTCTGACTGGGGCTCCTCAGAGTCTGAAGACCAATTACAGCTGCCTCACCCTACCTGGTTGCATTAGGGGAGGAGCAATTTAAATTTACTGCAAAAACCCAGCAAACTTCTCCAGGTTTGCTTGAAAATACAAAACTGTTTCAATCTTAATCCTGAAATGAAAGTCTGTGTCCTTTAACACACTGCATGGCCATGGTAGGCCCCAAGCCTCGCACAAATGCCACATTTCTGGCAGAGAGGTCCTGAGAAGCAGAGATGTTTTGAATGGTGACTGCAAGGGTTTCTGCCCACCAAGCAGTCAAGTTATGCAGCATGGATGGGTTTGTGGATGGACAGTGGACATTGGAACAGTCAGATCCAATGGACCATAACCACATGTACGTTGAGTACAATGGACTGTAGCCACTACTATAACCCATGGCTTTAATGCCTCTGTAGCCAAACTGTACCCTACCAACAGGATGTGCTAAGCTGGGTATAGGACCAGAGTTTTATCCTATGACGCTCAGCCTTATCAGCTTCCTGAGGGAATATTTACAAAACTAACCTATTCCATCCAAAATTATGAGCAGAGCTTTTATTCTATTGGACCTTATATATAAGATTTATAAGCATCTGGTAATGAAAAACTCAATTTCTTGGTAAATGTTCTTAGAAGAGTTCAAGCATTTCAGCAATGAAAATTCTTAGTTCGATGACCTTATGAATAAAACAAACAGAATAAGTGTCGCCATGTACTACACAGATGTCACATCCTAGTAAAACTGTAATTTTTTGCAAAGGTTTATAAGAAATATGTTAGAATCCTATATCACATGCCTGATAAAATGGCACTAAGCTTGTTCTCATAGAAATAGTAACTCCACGGTTAGGTGTAAAGCATGGTTGTTAAAAAAAAATCACTGCTGGAGGAAACCAAACTGTTTTTAAATGAAATTATTTCTCGTTAATAAAACCACCTTTTGTTGTATGTATGTAGAGTATATTCTAGCTAGCCAAGGAACAAGACAGGCATGTTATCATGCTTTTCCAAAGTTTAGTCATTTGATAAACCTTTGATAATTTATTCATGAAGGTTTAATCCGAGGGTTTAATCTTCAAACAGTTTCCCTGCTAACAGATTTGCTTTATTTCCCTTCCATATTCTGCTTTCACATAATTACCACTTGGTTTTGTAAATGATTTTCCATATTGATTAACTCCATGAGGAAGGTGTCCATCATCTGAAACTTACTGTGTTTATCTCAAATTGGTGAAAACTGCTGGAAAAAAAAATCAAGATTGTTTATTGAAACCACATTAAAATGTGCATTTCTGGCACATGAGATGACCATTAAAAAGTCACCCTTCTGGGTGATTAAAAATAACTGGGCTCCTTCCCTCTCCAGTTTGTTTCAAGCATTACTATTAAGGTAATTTATTCCTAAGTGTTATGAAGAAATTCTTTTTTTGCCACTTCAATTTCAAACACTAACACCTCTGTTTGAATGCCCAGCAGAATATATAAGGTTGCAATTCCACTTGAGAGTTTATTTTCTCAACCAACATCATTTAGAGTTATGGGAGTAACATAACATTGTGTGACAGCTACTGAAGTAATTACGTTAGGTTCAGAATAAAGTAGTGATTGATTGCTTTCAAAAATTGAATTTGCCTTCCTCTAGGTTACTGAGGACAATGCTAATGGCACCACTACTTGAAGAAGTGCTTATATGGACAAATAAAAATATTTACCCAGGAAAATGAATGTAAATACCTTCCATAACCCTGGCACCCCACTTCAGTATATATTCTCATTTCCAGTGCTCTTAACTGATGAAAATCAATCAATTACAGTATATGGTTATCAACAAATTACAAAGAAACATATAGTGTCCAAAAGCCTTTACCTCTTCAAGCATTGTTTCAGAGGTAAGCAAATCACTTTAGGTACTAGCACTTTAACTTTTCAGAGCCCACTGGTAATTTATAGCAAAATATTCCATATACTGCATGCGGCAGATGTAGCTCTTCAGGTAAAACAGTAATTTAACAGATTTCTCTCTTCAGGACTCAATTCAGTGGAATCTATTCTAATTTGAAATATGCTGACATACATGTCACCACTTACCTTGAAAAGTCTGCTACTGTACTTGAGTGTACAAGTGCAGCAGTGGATTGCCTGAGGACATGGCTATGGATACCAATTGAAGTATATCTCATTTTAGAATTGAGCCCAAAACTGAAACATCTGCACACTTACGTAATTGAGAGCTCCTGAGTCATCAGCAGCATTGAAAATCAGGATGCTTTTTATGTGCTTAAATACAGGTTTAAAAACCTAACTTTAGGCACCAAGTTTTCAGATTATTACTCACTGACAGGCATCATCACTTGTTTGTCTGTAGTGTATGAAATGAACTGGTTGACCTCAGTTATCTGTCCAGTGGACTGATGTCCATACTGCAGAACCACCATTACAAGGAGCGTTGTGATGCAAGTCTCCCTGGGGAGATCAAGGATTGAATGTAGAAGGAAACAGACACATCTGTGTAGTACTGTGGAAGAATAAGTTGAGCAAAATATTTTGCAGAGGGACAAACGTTGCCCCTGGATATGAGCACACAGAGACTAATCTCTTAATTAATGTACTTCTTTATCCATATGTTGGAATCTCCTCTTCAATTACAGTACATCTGAAGTTCCGAACAACAGAATTGTCCTGAGTGGTAGCTGGCCCAAGCGAATTCAAATTACTTTCAGAAACATAAGAGCTGAGTTTTTGCTATTGTGAAGAATTTTCTACCAGGGTGCTTTCAGTACACATCCCCTGATTCTAGAACTCACTTCCCCCTAGATCCAACAGAAGTCAAGTGTGCTGACCTCTAGGCCAAGTTCCAAATCCTATCTAGTTACTGAGACTTTTCCTGAGGCAAAAGGGGCTATTTCAGTGAGTTAGGGGAAAGGGTAGGTATTTTATTATTCTTGACAATACAGTCATTGATTATCGTCATTACATTTTAATGTGTGCGCATTTGGGGGTGAGTCATAGGGGCATTCTGTTAATTAGAAAAATAAATAAATAATGAAATCTGGCCTAACAGAGCTTTTTAAATTAGTGTGAAATAACACAATTGCTTAACTGCCCCAGGTACCCTTCACTTGGGGGCAACATCTTAACAGTGTACTGTTCCATTGACTGGATTAAAACACATTTTTGTATTTTGATGTAGCTCTTGAAAGATACATAGTAACCACTTGAGTCACTGACTCTTTCTTCATTGCATCACAGAAACCTTCACATAGATATACCTAGCATTTGTTGCTATATTAAGAGTTCTCACGTCTTTCTTAGCTGCAGTCTTTTCAACTACCAGGTGGAAGTGACAACTTTCAAGATGCATGGTTCTATGTGCTTGATGAGAGTGATAGAATAACCACAGTAAATTCTGCATCTTGGACAGAAATATAAAATGCTGCAGCTTAGATATTATTTACGTGGGACCAACCCCTGAGGTTCTTGCTCATGTTTTATTCTGGCAAACTTGAGGCCAGACTGCTTCCTGTCTTTGCTTGCAGAGGGGACAGTCCCTCACTTGAGCACTCAATGAGAGAATGCAGAGACTGCTCTCACTTGGTAAATATGGGGTCAAAGATAATGGAAGGTCAAAGAGGAGATGGGGTCATGTCTCCACCCCCCCCCATGCTAGCCTTTAGAGCAGTGCTAGTATCCTGAGAGGAACATTCTGCTCCCACCCAATGTATGATTCAAACTGCACATCCCTGTGAGCAGGAACACCAAGGGAGCTTCTGGCTGCCTGAAACAGTTTCCCAATTTACCTCTTCAGGTGGCATGGCTCAGAGCTGCCCCCTACTCATTGCTTATGGCCAAAAGCCACAATTTAGCCTTCTAACTTTACTATAATTAATTTCTGCTTTCACAGATTATAAAAGAAGGGACCACTGTGGCCATCCAGTCTGACCTCCTATACAACAGAAGCCATAGTACCTTCCTGAATTAATTCCTCCTTGAACAAGAGCGTATCTTTTAGAAAAAAATATCCAGTCTTTTCTCTCACTTCTTGTCCTATAGTCCAGATCTAAAAATCAACACAAGAATAGAACACACAAAAATAAACTTCTGCAATGGCCAAAGTGAACAAAAGGAAACTTTTAAACATCTAAGGCCCACAACAAAACTTGGACCCAGGACTTACCCCAGGCAAATGGCACATACATGGCAGGTATAGGGTAAAATCACCCATCCAGGAGAAGATGCAGAGCACCCACACCCATCTGCATGGTCACTCTACAGCAGCCTCAGAACTGGAGCACTATACAGATCCTATGCATGAGTTTAGATCCAAAGTTTCATATAGTCACAGATATATCCCCATCCCATCTACAACCTCCTCCTTTGTAAGCTAAGGGCAGAGGCCACTATACAGGACTGGGCTGTGTGGCAAGTGGGGGACATGCAGTCCTCATACAGAGCCAAACCACACCCTGAACTGCCCTGCAGTTTCACTGCATTTGCAGTCTCCTCCACTCTGCCTTTCCTTTGTCTGGGAGGATTTCCCCTTCAGATCTTACTCAGGCAAAGTTTGCAATGACTTCACAATAGGATTGGGGAGTTCAGGATTGGGCCCCTCATTAGCAAAGGCGTGTATTAAACTGAGTTATTCCCAGTGGCTATACTGCAAGTCTTCATGGGAAATAAATTTCTACAAGTGTTTTAGAATCTTTTACTTTTTCCAATTATTTCTTATTAGTATATGATTTCCCTTTGCTGATTTTAAGACTAATAGACGGCTAGAAAGGTGAAGCTCTTCTATAATAGGCAATTATTAATTCAAATAAAAGATGCTGTATCCATGACAACAAAGGGCCTGATTCTGCAAACACTTATGCACCAAAAGGTATACTCAGGTGCGTTTGCACAGTGGATTATAAAACCAGAGCTCCATATTAAAGTTCAGTAACAATCAGTCACAACATTGACTGGTGAGAATTTGAGCAACATCTTTAGTTAAAATAAGTGGTAATGCAAACCTATAGTTGGAGTAATAGCTCAGTACATGTTAGGGACAGCCTGATATTTGGGGAGGAGGGGGGAGAAGTGTGCATTATGCAAAATGCATGGCAATTGCTTGCTATGGAAAGTAAATGAATTTCTTCTGCTATTTAACAAAGTCCAATAAGGTGAAAAGGACACACTGATTGTCATCAAATGAACTCATATTCTACATGAATGATTTTGTTCGTGAGCATGGGATGGGTAAACACGGAGGGACAGATAGCACCCTACACAGATGTGCCCCCAAAGGGGCCAGGGAAGTCTGTGAAGATTTTTCTCTTTTAGGGAGAGTGAGGTGTGCCCCCACGTGGAAGGAATTGGGCCCACAAAGCCTATGGATATCATCATATGCCAACCACACCCCTCTGCCATGTACATTGACCAAAACGGACTGTCTCTACACAAAAGAATAAATGGACACAAATCAGACACCAAGAATGGTAACATTAAAAAACCAGTAGGAGAGCTCTTCAATCTCCCTGGACACTCAGTAACAGACTTGAAACTGCCATCATTCAACAAAAAAACTTCAAAAACAAACTCCAGCATGAAACTGCAGAGCTGGAACTCATATGCAAACTTGATACTATCAGACTAGGTCTGAATAGAGACTGGGAGTGGCTAGCCTACTACAAAAAATAATGTTCCCTCTTTTGGCATTCACACCTTCTCATCAACTGTTGTAAATGGCCTCACCCACTCTGATTGAATTTACCTTGTTAACACTTGCCCTCCTCACTCTGATGTAACTCACCCATCTTTGCATGCGTATATATACCTACCAAACTGAAATTTCCACTTTATGCTTCCAAAGGAGTGGATTTCTGCCCACGGAATCTTATGCCCAAATAAATTTGTTAGTGTTTAAGGTGCCACAAGACTCTCGCTGTTTTGCTAAAAACAGACTAACATGACTACCCCTCTGGAACTTAGTTAGGAAGGTATCTTGGGTGGAGGAATAACTTAAGAATAACCTATAGCCCAGTGGTTAGAGCACTCAACTGGGATGTGCAAAACCCAGATTCAAGTCCTGGCTTGGAACTGGCCAGAGTAGGAGGCTGAACCTAGGTTCAAGACAGTTAAAGTTAGTCAACATCTGTCTCTCTTTCAGCCTCGCCTGTTGGAGCTGTTCCACTTTGCATACATAAATACATGTGGGGCCAGAAAGAGACTGAGGCTATGTCTAGATTGACGGTGGCAAATTCGCTGCCATCAGACCGATTTATCCAGATCAACTGAGTGGAAGTGGAGACCCACTCAATCGACCTGGAAATCAACACTATTAATCCACCTCCACCAGGTGGAGTGATGTTGCATCAATGGGAGCACATTTTCCATCAGTTCAGCGAACTGAAGACATTGCGGTAAATAGGAATTAGGAAGTTGACAGGAGATTCTCCTGTTGACTGCCACTGAATTTGGTGGCAAGTGTAGACATAGTCTGATTCTTATAGCCCTGTGGTTAGGGCACTCACCCAGGATGTGGAAGACCCAGGTCCAAGTAAATGCTCATCTATCCAACTAGCCTGAGGAATAATGGTGTTGGAGTCACCCTGGAGACTGGTTTTCACTGTTTTCCTTCTGCTATTTGACTTCTTTTTTCTAAAAACCTGATTTATTTAGGGCCCACACTGCGTGATTGTTAATGGCAAGCAATCTCTTCTCCTGCTTTATCAATTGCACGCCTCTAGTTATCTTACAGCACAGCTGAAGTTTGGTATTGAGCTGAAAAGCTATAAAGTTGTGTGGTTGGAAGACAGAAAGCAACAGAGCATATCTAGAGTCAGAAGTGAAGTGCTATAGCTGTGAAAAGAGAGAACAATTTCCAGGACAAATTACAGCGTTGTGTTAAGACAGCCCGCAGCATCCAATACTGGGCTCCAATCAAGAATCAATGTTTGCCACATTAGATTTCACTGAACAATGTGGGTTACAAGCTTTGCTAGTTTCCCAAGCAATTATCCAAAGGTCACAAAAATTCCAACTCTAATTCATTCTCTCTTTCTCTCTCTCCTTCTTTCTATTTAAACTTCCTAACATGAGTCATGTCTACCAGCAAAACTGTTTAGAAGCACCTGGACAATTATTATTATAACTCACATCAACATAGAAAAATAAATCCCTGTTTCAACCCAAATGTTTTTCTAAAAACCTATACTTCCCCACTCAAGGTGCTTTTGCTACAGATCAGACAAAACTTAAGCTCACCACGAATTGTAAAACATTTACATAAATAAAAAACCTCACATTCTTTCTGAAAAGATCATGGTAATCACTGCATGTTCAACTGCTTTAAAAGTAACCCTATTTATGGTGATAGGAACACATCTTTTGTTTAATAGATAGATTTATACAAAAAACACAAAAATCCAGCTCGACTACATAAGGGTTGTATAGGATACATTATTTAGGGAGAGCTAGAAAACAAGATCTGCATTCAGAACATGCCAGACAGCCTACAGTTGCACTAGAACAGCCGTTGAATTTAATTCTCCATTTCCATTACCTTTGGCACGCAAACACTATCAGAAAGGAGGAAACCTATTAAAGACATTACCATGCTCCCTATCAATATTCATTGAACACTTGCTTTTTAAACTATTCTAACAGACATTATATACAGTTTCCTTTTTAGATATGTGGGATCCTCTATTATTCCTTTAAGTGCCCTTACTACTTTCAAGAGGATTTAGCTTGATTCATATACATACCTAGTGTTTGACGTAAGGTTTATATTTTTGGTAGCAGGTTGTCAGTTCAAACAAATAATTTATATCACACAGTATTAAGACATTATATTTTGGCAAAAGAACTCATACCACATGTTTGGAAAACTTCTGAAGTTTCAGAGATTAACCAGAAATGTGAATTTTTTACATGAACACTCTAAATTTTGTGATAGTTATTTTTCCAATATACCACAAGGTAAAGCAAGTTTGGAGATCTTTTAAGTTACTTAACAGAAAACAAAATCACTTTGTATGGAAAAATAATGTGAGCAGAGTTCATGGTGTATCATGACCAGAGATGGGGAAACCAGCCAGAAGAAATCAAGAACTAACTAAAATATTTGTATAAAAAAAACCAAACAAAAACAAAAAAAACCACAACCAACCTTTTTAAACCAAACCTTTCAAGATGGTTTGAAAAGTTCCATTAATTTTGCATTAATTCTGCAGATTTTGAAAGAGAAAATTTTTAATTTGTTTTTTAAATTGTGGTTTAAAGTTTTGTTTTTCAGGGTTGTTTTTTTTAAACCACTTTCTCTATTTCCCCCTCCCTTTATCACCTTTTTTCCTGATTTTATCATTCAAAAAGGAATTGGGGATCTGAGGGGGGGGGACGTGGGCGAGGAGGAAGAGGAGAAAAAAGGGAAGAAGGCAATGGAAAAATTAAAACACTGAAAAACAAAATTTAAAAAATACTTTTTCAGGTTATTGAACAAATAGAAACTAAAAAAAACTTTAAAATGGAAAATTTAAACAAAAATTTATATATAAACAAGTCTGTTCTGTATATAATGCTCGTGGATGGGCTGAATCAGATGTTAGGATGGCAGGAGGGTTCAAGCAGTTAAGGGCTGTAAGAGGGTCCCACGGTATAACTTTGGGGTGTGTCTTCAGGGAATGGATCTACAGAAGTGTTTGATGACTGGGAAGGGGACTTAAACCTCCATCTTCCTGTTGGGTGACTGTGAGCTTTTGCAAGAAGGACTGGGATCATTGTCTGTGGAGGTTACTGGCAGAGTTTGGCAGCTTTGGGGGTGAGGGGAGTATGAACATTTAGGGATTATGGGAATAGGACTATATAGGTCACAGATGTTAAGTAGATTTGTGCAGTGCAAGGAGAGCTGGGCACTTGTCTGTGGTAGCACAGGAAGATTTGGTAGCTGGGTGAGAGATCATGTTGATTGCTGGTGCTGCTGCAGGCAGGTTCATTGACTGGGACAGTAGAGAAGAGAAATGGTTCAAAGCTGGGAAGTTAAGCACTATGGACCAGTGATGCATACAGAAAGAGACAACAGAGACAGAACCCATGACCTACAGCAGCCAAAGCGTAATCCATTACCACTGGAAGGAAAGGAAAATGTGATGCTGTCCAACCTGGGTTCTATCACTGCTGATAACTGACTCATGGTGTCTATATTTTTTTTATAAGGCCAGAAGTTTGCAACAAAACTGCACCTCACCAATCTTTTTACTTGGGGCATACTCATCCACATTACTGTATTACTGTTTACTGAAACCACATATTGTATACTGATCTACAGGGTTTGAGAGTTAAAGCGGAGCCATATTTGTTTGCTTTAAATATATAGACAGTATAAATAATCAGTCAGGATTACTGTCAGCTTGTTTGTTTAAATATTTTAGACTCTTTACTAGATCAGCTCTTACTTTTTTAAAATAATATAACACAATAGCTTTTTATCATGAATGACAAACTGGTCCAGGAGTTCACCCTAGCTGCAGTTATACTAAACAACTCAATGTTATCTGATTATGGGGCAGTTGTTGGCATGTGAACTTCCTAAATTGAGATTATATTGTCTCAAGTAAACAACAAATTCAATTTTTAAAGCAGCAAATGACATTCACTTGAAATGATGAGGCAACAACATCCGCAGAGGGACAGATGGTCTATCGATTTTGCGAAGAGCTTCTTTACACAGAGGTATTTTATCACTCTTTGGTGGAGTGTATTTGAAGGCTTTTTTTGCTCCAGACAGCACTTTACATTAAAAATCATGAGTTTCCTGAAAAACTTTCTGGATTTATAGTGTGCTGCTTTCCTTTAAGCAGACATAGTAGTGCTAAATTGCTTAAGCTGATACCTGCTTTGCAAGATTCAAGCTGTCATGTGGGGAAGTGTCTGTACATGAAAAGACAATGGCATTTTTCAACCTAAACAGGAATGTGATGATGGAACAGAGGTGAAGGATACAGAAATACTACACCAGGAAATGGGGGGCATTTGGGAGACCACAATTCTAACACATCTGGCTATTAAGATGCTTTTGTTTTTGACACCACTATTTGATTAAGCAAATGCTATCTATCCATATGCACTTATTTAGAAGACAGGGGTAACCACCTGCTGCACTCTAAGATACTGGAATGTTTTCTAACATGCCAGGAAGCATGCCTGAATCTAATTTAATTACTTTTGACATTCCGACAGATGTATCATTTTCCATTTCTTTCAGTGTAATAATTAAGCATTTTTTGGTAATTAGTTAACTTTGATCCCAAATTTATATCAGTCATCATCACCATCGCTTGAAAGTGACTGTCATTTCCACTTCTTGGCTTAACAAACTCGAAACACCCTGCTAATCTAGCTGAAATCACTATGCCTATTTGTAAGAAACGTAATATATACAGAGAGATATAAAATGACATGATGCTTCAAACTCCTCATGCCACCATTGTTGTGGGTTTTTTTATTTCTTTTTTTTTTAATACAGAAATCAGTGTCTGGCAAATGAAGTCACATTACTATGCAATGTGTAACCTCCAGCATTTTGTCTATATGGTATTATGTAACAGCTGCTTCATAATAGTGTTTTCCCTTTCTTGAGTTTTAAAGGTAAACAGGCAATGGACAGTGAGTTCAGACTCACCAGCAGGAATCTTTTTCAGGAATTCATCTGTAACAAAATGCCTTGCTTGGGAAAGGTAAACCTAACAGAAAAGAAGAGATTAGCAACTTGACTCAATGGAAAGGCCATGCTGAGCTCATTTAAAAAACTCAGTGTTTGCATGACTTGTCCAAATCAAATATTTACATGTCTAGACAGAGGGATGGTGTATTTTTAAATGCTGTACATATATATTTGTTAAATAATGGATCAAGAACAGGTTTGTGTATATTAAACCTTGCAGTATGTTCATTATATGAAGGCAACAATGTTAGTCTTCAGTAAAGATAATGTTCTGCCTATATTTCAACAGACATGTTTATACGTTATGTCATATACAAATAGTGAGAGAGAAATTCAAGAAAGTTTCTTATGACAGAAGTGGGCAAAAGTATGAGGTAATGCAGGGGTCATTTTGGAAATGAACCTATTGCACATGGCCAATTCCATTCATCTCAGTGAAGGCAAATATATTTGTTCTAAACCGAAAATAAACTATATTCTGTTTTAAGGCATTTCATAACTTAAGAGGGGCTTAAAGAAAACACAGCCCCATTGATCCACTTGCCTTGGCTAGTGCAGCACTCTCTGAACCATGGAGCTGGAAGGGCGTATTGTTTGGAGATACAAACAAAGGACTAGGAGTTAAGACATGGAATGTTTTAGCAGAACAGGGGTGTTGAGAAGCTTAATTAATTAGGTTAGTGTGTGCTTGGTGCTTAACCTGGAGAGGATGCAAGCAGCCTTTTCCCTTTAGCACCTGCACTGGACTAGGCACAACTGCAATCCCTACACTCTGGTGACAGCATCTTCTAATATCCCCATGGGCATTAACCACCATAGAGGAAAGAGAGAGAGTGAGAAGGCAGGGCCTGTGGAGGGAGGCTGACTTGCCATGAAGGGGAGCTCACATTACCCATTTCCAGAGGGTGGATTTTGGTCTACACCTGCCCATATGCCAGGGAGTTTCCAAAGGTATTGTGCCTTCCTGAGACACAATACCTCACAGAGCTCACGCCAGGGCAGTGCAGCCCCACAGTGACTGATCAGTGCATGAATTTGACAATTTGGCCCTTTGTAAAGTGCATCTTCGGATGCTCTGTATTAGTAGCACCAGTACGAATGATAAGCACATAGTGTAGGTTCAGATGAGGGTGTAGTATCTGGAAATCTTGGGAGAATACGAATACAGAATTTCCAGTACTTCCTGGCTCTAGTGTGATCTGAAATGCCACAAGAAAAGCCTGTACGCAGTGCTGTTCTAGCCTTGTCGATTCGCAGGATATTAGAGACACAAGGTGGGTGAGGTAACATCTTTTACTGGACCAACTTCTGTCGGTGAGAGACAGACAGGCTACACAGAGCTCCTCCTCACAAGAAAAGCCTGTCATGAAAAGCATGGTACCTTTATGGTGCTTGTTTGATAGGGTTCAACAGTCAGGAATTCAGCAAATTTGGAGCATTCATCTCCAAGGGAAGGTAGGGGCAAGTTCAAAAGATGATCAAATTGGATACATTTGGCTGGAGCCAATGTTCAAAGAGTTAATAAAACTTTTCCAAACTTCTACGCCAGTTTAGTCAATCAGTTAATGTCTCTTCCAGAGCTATCTCGGAGCCTAGGTCTTCCTTCTCTTCTGTCAGTGAACTTCATTGACTTTGGTAACTACTCCTGATACACCAAGGTCTGAGACCAGACTACATCTGCCTCTGCACCAATGTAAGAAATTATTGATAAACATACTTTGATAGCTAGCTTTGTTTCTTCTTCCCAGCTGTGAGTGGGTGTGTCAGATGACACTTCAGCACAATGTGTTTTTTCAGCATATCAAATGAGATAACCATGCTTCAATATGGTCTTCGTGTGTAAGGACTAATCACGCAAGGTGCTGCGAATTTCCTATAGATGAGTCTCCCTCAGTTCCCAATTAAGTCACTGGGAGCTGAGGCTGGCTTAACCTCACAGGAACAGGCCCTTCATGTCCTTTCTATTGCATGACATCAAATATTATTTTCATAAATTCATACTGCAGAAAAGCACTATTCCGCTTTATATGTTAAAGAGGGATCTGTTTCCAGATCTCACACGATCAGCCTTGAACTTAAGGAAACTAGTCCTATCTCTCATTCTCCAATTTAAAACAGATGGAGATGGAAATTCCAGCTTTTACATTCTGTAAATGCAGAATAATTTACAACTATGACAATTAAAGGTCAGACTATGCACAAAGGTTGTAACTGTGGAAAGGTCCTAGGGGACAAGGGCAGAGCAGGCAAGAGGATGAAAGGCTCTTTCTGTGGCCCCACCTGCCTGCATAGTCACACAGAGGCCACCACAATGAGACCCTAATGTTTTCTTTATCCTCTTTAAGGCCCTGATTCAGCAAGAACCCCTAGTACATATCTTAACTTTAAGCACAACAGTAGTTCCATTTATTTCATTTTGACTCTTCCCAAGCATAATGTGAGAGGTATGTGTTTAAATACCTTGCTGAATCAGAGTCCACATAAATACACAGGAGAAAGTGTTCAGCAATTCTTCTTCTACTGACTAAGGCCCCAATCCTGCAATCACACCCATGAAGGTAGACCCTGTCACCTGTGCACATCCCCACTTACTTCAGTGGAACTTCATTGGGTGTAAGGTTCTGCCTGCACCAATCTGATTGCAGGAGCAGGATCTAGGAAGTTACTCTAGGAAAGAGCAATGTGATCTCTGAATGAGAAGGCATTATTCAGATATAATTATACTCATATTTGTAGGGTTTTGACCTTCCCTCCACTTTAATGAAGACTGTGGTATAAAAATGTTTTGTCTTGATTTATGATGTACCTACCACATATAAAACAAAAAGGTGCTTTCCAAGAGAATGATTTTTTTTTTTAAATAATGTTTGATGTGCAGTAGACAGGACATCATGGGACATTATTTCAGAAATTGGGGTTCAATTTACTCAGTTCTTATTTTAATCCCCTTTCTTTTATGTATCCCTTAGTTATTCTAAATAAGTCCGCTAACATCACTATAAACTTATGCCATCATTTACATTAAAAAAACCCATTCAGGTTCCTGCAACTCAGCCATAAAAATGGGCTCCAGACAAAATAGATTACATTGGTGCGGTAAAGCTGGGCATTTCGCAGTCTCAAATGTCTTTTTATATGTTTATTCAAACAGAGACTTTAATGTAAAACTAAAACCTAATGTGGAATATAAATAAACTCTTCTGTGATTGACTCCGTTTCTGTATTTTTAAAAGCTTTTTCCATGAGAAACAAACTAACAACTTTATAATATTTATAATTAATTTAACACTCATGAAAGGTGCTGAGCTGACAGTTCTGAAGACAGAGGCTTTTTGTTTAGCCACTGCAAATGCACATGCAGTCGGAGTACAATCTGCCCCATAATACCCCAACCCTGACCTTGAGAGATCAGCTTTAGGAATGAGGAAGCAATTCATTCTCACTGGCCCATTGTACCCTGGGCCTCTCTGCTGCCAACAAGGATCCCAGCTAGAGCCAGTTGTGGAAGCAGTTATGTGGAGATCTCTCCACAGGAAGTGGCCTGAGAATAATCAACTTATTTCACATACCAGTAGCTCTCCAAACAGCCAACTAGTGGTGAAAGGCTCCATATCCAAATGCTGATTCCCAGAGCAATCCCATCGATCCAATTACTAATTCAAACAAATACACACATGCTATTGCTCTGCCCATAATGGTGATGAGTTGAACAGTACGTGGGATGGACAGAGACTGGAAATGGAAGATAAGGAAAACAACTTCCAGAAGTTAAAAGCACAGAAGTGTTAAGAATAAAAAGCTATTTGGCCCAACATACCTGCCTATTTTAGGATGAAGTTAATCCAATCTTCCTGCTTTCTCACCATCTCTTTCGATAACCTCCAGAAACAAATCTCAGTGTCTCTTGAACTAATTTATACTGTTTGCTTCAACAGCCTTTCCAGTAACTTATTCCATATGTTTATTATACTTTGCATGAAATGCTCTCTATCCTGCACAAAGACAGACAAAAAATTCCCTTCAAGCTGACATCTGGCTGTCCCCATAGAAACTCAGACTCTCATGCTTCTCCTGGGCCTTCTCTTCAAAACACACTAGGCCATTTGAGCAACCACTGGCGTTTTTCTTTTTCTATCCCCAAAAAGAAATTCATATCCAACAGTTCACTACATCTGACCTTATAAAAACACACAATATTACATCTAGACTGAAAGGACATGAAAGAAAACTTTTAATAAATAACATGGAACATATCCCTTTTATGCTATTAAAACCTTTATTATTTCCCTTAGCAATTAAATTCTTTACAAGATACTCTTACCCAAGCTCAATAAAGAGCAATAACATGCTCACAGCTGCTCAGATATTATTCTGCCCTGATCCAAGAAGAAGAAAGTAAAGATAGCAGAACTTGGCCCTGAGTATTTATAATGAAGCTTTTCAGACACAGAACTTTACAAGACTCACTGTTCATACATGAATGTAATTGGATCTTCATTCAAAGCAATACAACAATACTGGAGGTCAAGTGGCAGCATTAAACTGTGCCACATGGAGAATCTGAGCTCAAATCCTGAGTTCAAACCCAAACTGTCAATAACTGGGAGCACTGTGGAGGTTGTACATTCAACTCCCTTAGTGGAAGGAATGCCTCACATCCCTCTTGAAAGACCCCCTTTCACCAAGCCAGGAGCAGCACTGGCTTCCAGTGGGAACCACATCTAGCTCTTTCTAGCCAGAAGGATTGGTCAATCTGCTGAGAACCTTTGAGAGGGAAATAGGAAGGATCTCAGAGTATCCCTCCTCACCCGTTCACCTGCTCCTCTTCCAGCATAAACCATATTCAGTATCTTATTAATTTAAAACAAAAAATTAATCATAGGCCAAATTCTGGCTAATAATGCACACGTTGATAGAAGAAACCTGTGGGCTGCAGTGGGAGCCCATATTGGAAGTTTGCTGTCCCAATTTTGCCTTGTCCAGAAAGTCATGGACAGATGAGAAGTACTACTTCATATTGCAGGGAGCAGTAATTAGACGTGGTCATGGCGGAAGTGGGCAAAATCTGTATGTATACCCATGAAGGCATATGCTAAGAGCAAGTGCTGCACCCAATAAACAGTCCCTATATCCTTTGAACAACAGAATATATGAACGGGCTGTGCATATGCAAGAATATTGTATACAGAAACAAACATCATTTGTGCAACACACAAGGTATATGATGGAAACAACTGGGGATGGAAGCCCCAAATGAACCAGAACTTGGTCTCTCTTTCCTCCCAATTTACTTAGCAACAAAATAAAGAAGATAGTTATAGTATTACTTAGTGACCATCTACTGCACTACTTCCTGCTCTGTAAAAATGAATTCTCCTTCCTCACCAATGGATGCTGCAGATGATGTGATTCTCCCTCTGTAAACAGATACAATCACTCCTTGCTTTTTTCAGAAGGCCTAAAGTTAAGCCAGTCCACAGAATCAGCTTTTAGTATCCTTCAATATGGGAGCCAAACCTCAGAATCAACCTTGTAATTCCTATTTATTTGCTTCAAGAGCAGACAATACTCTTCATTTTCAATCCAGCAGGGCTGACGTCATGGGTGGGTGACATAGGTGGCTGCCCAGGGGCCCGGCACGTGGTCAGGGGGACGCCACAGTCAAGAGGAAGAGAGCGGGAGGGGAGCGGGGGGCGGCCGGGTGTGCAAGACCATGGAAAGAAGCTTGGGGTAATGCAGGGTGGGGTGGGTGGGAGAGGGAGGTGTCCTGGAGGAAGGCAGCGGGGCCAAAGGAGGCGGTGGAGGCCAGGGGTACCAAAATACAACTTTGTCCAGGGTCCCATTTTCCCTAAGGCCTGCCCTTCCTGTACTCCTAAGGCAGCCAAAATTCCATTTAATGCAACAGGAGTTTGGCGCTTAGAGAGCATGGGATCAGTCCTATAGATTACAACAATACAGTGGGCAGAGTAGGAGGAATGTTGAGGAGAATTACTAGGCTGAAATAATAGTGCCAACTAGAGTCAGTGAGAATAAGAATATCCACAGTTTTGAATAAAATGGAGACACTGTTAAACGGAAAAGCAATACTCAGAATACAGAGTGGGTAACGTTGCTTTCTTTTTTGAACTGGTCACCATTTAATTAACTGCATTTCTTGTTGTAAAATGGCTTGGAAAGCTGGAAGGATGACTAAAAGAAGTAAGGTTCTGCTACTTGAGGGTATCAACCTCCCCAACTCCAGAATATAACACTGCCAAATAATGCAGATATATTGTTCAGAGAATCGGAATGCAGTAAACATTGTTTTTTCAATTTAGCTCTGCCACATTTTTCTTCACCAAATCTACAACCTATCATTTTATTTCCAATTATTGCACATGGCTAGTTACCAGAAACTGTAAAGCTTCTTGTCAAAACTACTTAAATACTGTTGAAATCCAAATTACCAGCTTTACGCAAGAATATGCTGGTGTAGAAAATTGATGTCAAATTAGACAGTCAGACCTGATAATCTATTAGGTATAATGAATTGCTTATGCATCATTTTCGCATTCTCATTCCTAGAATTTATGAACCCCCTGGTGTGTGTGCTTGGGTGGAGAAAGGGAAAGAGTAGAAATATGAAGCTGTGGTTTCAGAGTGGCTGGAAGGTATGAGTTTTAATTTTAGGAGAATCTAAAGTTCTAGCTCAGGAAAAAAAAGAGACAGCAAATAAAAGGCCAAAATTTTCAAGTTTGTGTGAATAAAGTTTGTCATCTAAATACATTTGGCCTGATTTTCAGGGCCACATATGCCTCAGTGGCCTCCACTGCTCACGTTAACACCAATAGCAGTTGTGAGCCCTCTGAAAAATCAGGACACTCAATCAGGCCCTTAAATATGGATTTAGGTGCTTCACTTCAGGCACTAATCTTGTGGTCTAAATCTGACCCAAATTACACTTAACGCAACCCTGTTGATAATGTTGCCTGAAACGTAAATTAGGGAAGAATTAGGCTCAATTGTATTTCCTAATATCCTCCAAAGACTCCATTACTTTATTGTTTAAAAAAAAATTTCAATTCATGTTTATGGAGTTATAAGTTCACATATAAATCTGTACACCCACAAACACCTCACGACAGCCCTTACTCTGGGGTCCTGCATCTTCAGGGGCTCAACAATGACAGAACACCCAACCTGATTCTTCTGAAAATCGACTATGACAACAAAGCAAGGAAGACATTTCTTTAACACATCCCACCAAATGATTTATCTGAAAGGTTCCAAGGAGCTCAGAAGATCTGGAATTTCAAACCCTGTAGAAGGATTTGGTTAGAAAGAGATGTGAATGTACTCATGAAAGCCTCATCTCCATATTCTTAATCACCTCCAGACACTTTGTACCTTTATTGTTCATGAGAAGTACAACCACCAGAACAACATATGCCTCCCTCATTAGCAGTACATGTTACATTCCATGGGTGGATTAAACATCCAAATACAGAGCATGAACTTGAAGTTTTATCAAATGTACATTATTATTGTTTTCTACATTATCTCCTCAAGGGAGGAGAGATTAATGAATGGTTTAGTTTAATGGCCACCAGTTTCAATGTGCAGGCTTTTTCACCATCGATTTCTAAACAATAATCTGATGCAAGAATCAGCTTCAATGTAGCTCCATCACAGATGTAATAAAAGTCTATAATGCAGTCTCTCTGAACTACAAAGGCAGGATTTTCTCTGCTGCTAAGCCTCCCTTAATGCATAACTGAAATAATAATAGCACAATCTTTTACCAAACAGTTTCCATACTAGTTCTTTTTCATTGCTTATCAAATAAATTTTAGTGTTTTTTCTTCTATTACAGCAGTTGTAACCAACTGAAAGACTGTATGGATAACATTTACAATCAAGAAGTAAATGAAGTTTGTGTGTCTTATAACTTTATTTAAGTTATATAAACAATAGCAAAGGAAATGATTAGTAGATGAATTTAAGTAGTTACTGCCTCATTAAGCTGTCAAAAGAAATTTCATAACTGTCGTTCAGTTTCTAATGAGGGGACATTACTAAATGTTTACCGAATTAGCATAAAATAAAGAAAATGCACAAAACTGTCCTCTTTAATCACTGAAATGTGTTCCTGTGAAACTGAGATAAAGCAGGGGCGGGGGAGCTATCTGCCAACCTTCCATCATGCAGAACATTAACATGAAGTAATCAGAAATACCAGACCATACCTACAAAAAACAGTTACTAGGATAGGGATGACATCTCTAAAGTCACCAACGAACAGCCTGTGTAGACAAAAACAATAAGTGGCTGCTTCGAAGAAAAGACCACCACCAATGTGATATCAAAATACTATTGAAACAAATAAATGCTCAGCAATCAAAGGCTACTAATTTTCTCTGGTTGGCTTTACAGTTTATATTATGTAATATGCATGGTTTAGCAACACAATAGTAGCGAAAGATACTGGACATCTCTCAATTGCCATTCAAGTTAAAGGCAGGCAGTCAATACCTCTTAGGATATGATTATAGCTATACCTTCCACAATATAGACTGAAGAGACCTTGGGCAGCATTTCCATTGAAGGGTGAATTTTGTTGCTTGAGTGCCTAGTTCCCTCCCTTATATCAATCTAACTGAAATATGACAATTCAGTCTCTGAAATTTAATGCAGACGTAAATTGAACCAAATATTCAGTCTTTTACAATTATATTAAACAAATACCTCTCCTGAATTTTTTTCCTCATTGCATTGCTGTTGGAATAAGGTCTTTTCCCATATATTAGTGTCTGAATATGAATTCAGATGGCTTTCCCATTGGATTTTTTGGGAAAACCTATAGTGGTTTCAGTTTGCATTCAGTTCCACCCACCAAGTGAGGTAGGGGGACCTCTGGAAGTATCATTCTGGATTTAATATAAACACATTAGCATATAATAGACAATTGGTATTTCCAACATGGTCACTCATGAAACACCAGCAGCCTCAGAGTATTTCCTGTTATAAATGGGCATTGCCATGCCCATTCAGGAATGTTTAATAAGAGGGTGGTAGAAATACATAGCAGATTCTGTAGACAGATTTTTTATATGCAGAGAGAGCAGTCTTTAAAAGATTAACACAACATAAAAGCACCCTGTGCATCTTCTATGACTGGTTTGGAAATGGTGTGGATGCAAACAATCTCTCTGATACCAAGCCTTGCATACATTTTTACATGACCACAAAAAGGAATCATTAAGCACTAAGCCTAATATATGGAGTCCATATTATGGTCAGGCACACATCATCAGTGCATGGGTACATAGGATCATACAGCTCAATTATTCACTGCCCTAGCTAACGGGGAATGACAGGAATGCCACCACAGATTCTTGATTCTTCCCCGCCTGGACCCAGACTAAATTAAAGCTGCAAGAGCGCAACTTTATGTTACAATGCTGATGGAATACCTTCCACCCATGGAAAATCTGGATTAACAGAGCTTTGCTCTGCCATTCCCCTTGTTTTCTCCTCTCCTTTCCAGCTATGCCCTCTTCTCTTTGACCTGCCGCCTGCCTCCACTCCCTGACATGTCTCCTCCTCCCCTTTTTCACAAGGGAGATCCTCCACTGGGTTTCTCTGGCTGGTGTAATTTCACTGTTTACCCAGGACAAAGTGGATTTAGCAAAACTGACCATCTGGCCCATAGACTTTTCCATAACAGATGAGATCTCCCGTCTAGTCTCTCAGTCTCTCACCGTGCCTCTGGAAATAGCCAATCTTGTTGCCTAAAAAACTAATATTTACATTCTGTGAATTACTTGACATGGTGTAAGACTCAACTCCAGTACAAAGCACTAGATCCTTGGGCCTGACTGTGAGCTCACTAGTGAGTGGTGAGTTGACAAATTTTAACAAGGTGATAAACCCCCCCTCAAAAAAATTTCTACAGCAGTCATTAATACATGTTCCTTCTAGTAGCAGGCTGAGCTGTCAGTTGGGGGAAGAGATCCCCTTTGGTTCTTGAGATAGGCAGGCCTCCCCGTTTGCTAGTTTTTCCATTAGCTGGTATAGAGTCAGGTACAGGAGCAGGTCTCCCCTGGGTGCTAGGTATTGAGAGAAGAAAAGGAGGAGGGAACAGCTGGGGCAACAGACTTGTTCTAATCATGGCTCAAACTCCAGGCCAGAGCTGGACGGGCAGGCAAGCAGCGCTGGAGAAAGAGGAGGGCGGAAGCACTCAGTGAAGCAGAGCTTGGCCCTGCCTTCTCTCCTGCACAACAGGAGCTGCCACTGTGGGAATGAGGTTGCAAGGCTGGCATTCTCAATCCCCCACGCCTGGTGCTGTCAGTAGCAAATGGCAAAAGAAGCAGGAGTCCCTTGCAGCAGTTTCCATGACTACTGTAGGCATGCACCAGTGGTGTGACATCTGCCTGAATGAACAGCAGCTGGCTCAGTGCCAGAGCCAGACAGGGTAGACCTTTTGGGGGCAGGCTGGTGAAACAGTTTTCTTGCTGCCCCCTCAAAACACAACTGACTCCTACCCATCACAACAACTCTCTGCAAAGGGCCATCTGGATTATTAGAGGGAGGGCTAATGAAATGATTATTTGGGACATACCAACATCTGATTGACTCATTTTACACCAAAATGTTTATGGCGCAGGACTGTCTGTGCGTGGTAGGGAAGTGTGGGTCCCCTGGCTCCTGCTCCAGAAATGGCATTTGGTGCCTTGTTCCTTTCAGGCTTAGTGACCAGCTTACATTTCCATGGCTATCTGTACCTGGAAAAGGGCTACGGACTTACTTTTTTTCTTAGTGAAAGCTGAGATTCAACTTTACGAGCCCCAAAGCCCAGCTCTGTCAACAATGGGCTCAGGGAAGCCCCCTCCAGGTCATCAGAGCATCTCCCACTGCTGTAAATCAGGAATAATTCTATTGAAACCAATGGAGTTTAAATGGTGTAAAGCTGGTATGAGATTAGAAATAGCCCTTTTGTGTTTGGCCCCTAATGCTCACATTTGAGTCCAGAGAATAGCTCAGTACAGTCAGTGCAAAATAATCAATCAGGACAAGGCAAACATTCACTCTCTCAAATACCCGTCTCCACCACAAATTTTTATTTTCGTTCTCTCTCTCTCTCTCTCTCTTTTTTTTTTTTTTTTTTTTTTTTTAACGGTCAACCTCGTTTCATGTTTTCTTTTTCTGCTTGTAGAAATATCCATGTCTAATCAAAATCTTTCCACTTTTCTGCTTACATGGATCAAAATTCACAAGACAGACTGAATACCCCTCCTTTCTGATTAGTTTATCCTCAAGTTTGACCAAGTGAAGCTGACAGTGAAAGTAACTCAATTTTAAAAAGTTTTAGAAAAAACCCATTCACAATATATATCAAATCTGTGTCAATGCTCTAGTCTTCATCTGCTCAGTTCCACAAACTGCTGTAACTATCCCTTCTAGTCATCTTGCATGGCAATCAGCATCGTCTCTCTCAGCCTTTTTCTAGCCCCGGAATAATGGAGTAGAGGATATAAACTAATGACTAATGTAAAAAATTACTATGAAACTTCATTTTAAGCATATCAGTTACAATGTTTAAATCAGCAGTTTTAACTGAGTAAGCAGATGGTCATAGCAGACAACCAATTGCTATTAAACTTGGCCATTAAAATAATCCTTCAATCTTGGATGTTACAGAACTTAATATAGACCGATCATCTGGATTTATACACTTTGCGAGATTTTAGACTCACAAGGAAAAGATGGAATCTTTTTCAGCATCTGGAATCTTATAGCTATGTATCTAATTAAGAGTTCGATCCTATAAACACTTATTACTGAATGTAGTATTTACTACCATGAACATTCATATTGAAGTTATTGAGGTTACACACATACTGGCTTTGGAAAACTAATAAACATCCTGTAGTCCACAAGCACAAAGGCAAGATACCAATTACTTTCAGCCATGCCTCACCCCACAAGCAGCCCTATTTAATTTAACTGATTGATTTTAATGCTGCTTGTGTAATAAAATGCTACTCAACATAAATAAAGGTGGCAGAACTAGGAGAAATTTCTGATCTGACAAGAGTACATCTGAGAATCTCTGATTTTCTAAGCACCAGATAAATGGAATGAACAACATGTTCACGTAACTTCAAAAAATATAAAACAAAAAGCCATATTACAGCAGCATTAGGTAATTCTGACTAATCTGCTTCTCTGATGCGCTTCCTTGAACCATTAGGGGAGAAAAAATTCTCTTAAGACAGGAAGAAGACTGCTTCTTTAACCTCCTGATGGCAGGAGCAAATTGTTTTGTAGCTATGGGAAGAGATTTACCCCAAATGTGCAAAACAGATCTTTCCTCCTTGATATTATACAGAACCACAGAGCTGCATTTTCCTAGGAATACCGCTTTTAACCTCTAACACCAGAGGTTTTTAAACATGCAGCTCTCCAGTGATGTTCAACAAGTATTTTTACTGGTAAGTTATTTTATTTTAAATCTCTCATCCTAGACCTGTCCTTATAATGTCAATCCAACCTCCAAACATTAATTTGTCATTCCCATTAATTCCAGCTTTTTTCTATGAACAACTTTTGGAATAATAAAGAAAAACACTTAACCAAGCATTTTGAGAAAGAGGGCTTGTCCACATGGTGCAGTAATGAGCATTACAGGGGTGTGATTTGTAAAGCACCCCAAGACGTTGCGCACTAATTGGTCCATATAGATCCTGCAGACTTCATGAAATAGACATTCCCCAGAGCACTAGGGAACTTTTAGTTCTCATTTGCAGGTTTGCACTAAGCAAACCAATTAGTGCACAATCCATTGGGCTGTTTTAGAAACCGCACCCTTTTGCAAACACTGGCACACCATGTAACCTTGAATAAATGCACCAGTGAATGAATAATATTAAACAATCCAGAATATAGTAATGAATTACTTAAAAGGAATTATCAGCATGGGGAACTTTGTGAACCTCTTGTTCTCACTGGTGAGTTCAGTGGGACTACTCATGTGAGTAACAACTCACCATTCAAAAGAAGGTGTTCATAATCTGGCCCTGCGTGTTTAAAAATAATCTTAAAAGCTTTCCACCAGTAGTAGTAACAATTTATTTATAGACAGTACTATGTTATACATTCGTCAGTACGCCCCATCACCAGAAAACACACTATACAATGAAATTATGTTATGCTTTCTACACACTGTATATGTTTGTGTCATATTTTTCCTAAACGTGTATGTTCAGACATATGGTGGAAGGGGGAGTTAATGAGAGTGCCAATCCAGAATGACAGACAGAATAGAGAAGGGCTGTATTTATCCACAAGACTGGCACAGTTTGGAAAGTGGCAGTGCAAACTTTTGTACATTGACTCTCAAATATAGTTCAACTCTTAGATGGACTGACCACTTGGGGTAAAAGTACTTCTGCTCGCCTTGCCTAGTCTTTAGCCTTTCTGCTTAAGCTTTCAGCAAGGGTGCCGTTTGTGATGGTTGGCTTTGTGATAGAAATACTTGTCCTCTGGGAACTGGACCAGACAATTATTGATAATACTGACTCTAGTTTCATTCACTTTTTGTACTTTTTTTATATGGATTTAATTTTTTCTTTAAATTAAAACACAAGAATAGAATAGAGTGAACACATCCAGTTTAATGGAATCACTTTGTTGTAAAGTGTTGAAGTTTGTATGCCACATTATATAGGGGGTGATCCTACAAACAACAAACATGATTCCTTCTGGGTGGAAACCCTCTCAGGTCACTGGCACTATCTGAAAAAGACTCAGACTTTAAAGTCAGAAGGAACTATCACGATCATCTAGTCTGCCCCAGACCACAGACCCTCACCCACCCACTCCTGTAATAGACCCCTAACCTCTGGCTAAGTTACTGAAGTCCTCAAATTATGGTTTAAAGACTTCAAGTTACAGAAAATTCACCATTTACATCAATTTAAACCTGCAAGTGACCCATGACTAATGATGCAGAGGAAGACAAAAAACCCACAGGATCTCTGTCAATCTAACCTGGGGGAAATTCCTTCCCGACCCCAAATATGGCAATCGGTTAGACCCTGAGCATGTGGGCAAGATGCGCAAGGCAGATACCTGGGAAAGAATTCTCTGCAGAAACTTAGAGCCCTCCCCATCTAGTGTCCTGGCTCCAGCTGATGGGGACTTTTGCTACTGGCGTTCATAGATGGGCCACATGCCCTTGTAGGCAGTCCCATCATGCCTTCCCCTCCATAAACGTATCAAGCTCAGAGTTTGAAGCCAGCCAGGGTTTTTGCCCCCATGGCTCCCCTTGGAAAGCTGTTCTAGAACTTCACTCCTCTGATGGTTAGAAACCTTCATCTAATTTCAAGCCTACACTTGCCGGTGACCAGTTTATATCCATTTGTTCTTGTGTCCACACTGGTGCTCAACTTAAGTAACTCCACTCCCTCCCTGGTATTTATCCCTCTGATGTCTTTATGGAGAGCAATCATATCTCCCCCTCAGCCTTTTTTGGTTAGGCTAAAGCCAAACTCTGAGTCTTCTCTCAAAAGTCAGGTTGTGCATTTCTTGGATCATCCTAGCAGCCCTTCTCTGCACCTGTTCTAGTCTGAATTCATCTTCCTTAAACGTAGGAGATGGGAATTGCACACAGTATTCCAGATGAAGTCTCACTGGTGCCTTGTATAATGGTACTAACACTTCCCTGTCTCTGTTGGAAATACCTCGCCTGATGCATCATAGGAATGTATTAGCCTTTTTCATAGCCATATCACATTGATGGTTCATAGTCATCCTGTGATCAATCAATACACCAGGTCTTTCTCCTCTGTCGCTTCCAAGTGGTAAGTCCTGGCTTATAGCAAAAAATCTTGTTATTAGTCCCTAAATGTATGATCTTGCACTTTGCACTATTACATTTCACTTCATTTCTATTACTCCAGTTTATAAGGTCATCGAGATCTGCTCATATGATATTCCGGTCCTCCTCCATATTGGCAATACTTACCAACTTTGTGTCATCTGCAAATTTTATTAGCACAATCATTTTTTGTGCCAATGTTAGTAATAAAAATGTTAAGTAAGTTTGGTCCCAAGATAGATTCCTGAGGAACTCCACTAGTAATCTTCCTCCAGCCTGACTGATCAGCTTTCAGTATGACCCATGGTAGTCTCCCCTTTAACCAGTTCCTTATCCATCTTTTGATTCTTATATTAATCCCCATCTTCTCCAATTTGACTAATACTTTGCCATGTCAAACTGTATCAAATAACTTGCTGAAATCCAGGTAGATTAGATCTGCTGCATTTCCTTTGTCTAAAAAATCAGTTATCTTCTCAAAGAAGGAGATCAGGTTGGTCTGGCACAATTGACCTTTTATAAAACCATGTTGTATTCTATCCCAATTACCGTTCACCTCTATGTCCTTAATTACTTTCTCTTCAAAATTTGTTCCACAACCTTGCATATAATTGAGGTCAAACTAATAGGCCTGAAGTTTCCTGGAGCACTTTTTTCCTTTCTTAAAAATAGGAACTGTATTAGCAATTCTTCAGTCATAGGGTATGACCCCAAGTTTGCAGATTCATTAAAAATCCTTGCAATTGGACTTGCAATTTCATGTGTTAATTCCTTTAATATTCTTGGATGGAGATTATCTGCTTGCCCCCTCCCCCCCTCGATTTAATCCCATAAACCTGCTTGAGTTTGACTTTGACCCCATATGCGGTAATTTCTATTTCCATATCCTCATTCCCATTAGCGACCCTGCCACTTCCCCTAAGCACTTCATTAGCTTAATTAAAAACCAAGGGTTAGTATTCGTTTAAATGTTGGGCCATGCCTAGATAATCGTTCCATGTTTGCAGTACAGCAGGCTAGTACTACTGTTATAATAGATATTTTCGTTAAGTGTGTGATGATTTTATCTCCTCGGTGTTAAGTTATAAATCGTTTAATAATGTTATTTCAGTGATGATGGAGCTATGCATCGTAAGACAGGTTTTAAAATATTTTTCACTAATATTCCAAAGAACAATTATTTTTTAAAGATTTTTGTAACAAAATTTGCCCAACATTTTTGACATGTGGGCTACACAATCACCAAAGAGTAAGTTTCTGAGCAACAATGGTCTCTGAACTGGTCCTCTCATTTGATCTAATGTGCTCCTCCCCTCTTTGTGCTGAAAGGCAGGACAAGGCTGATGCATGACATAGTCCCATTTGCACCTTCAGAACAGGACTTAAATGGTGCTTGGGTCTTTGCTGGCTGTCTGCACAGGAATATATTTTGCCTGCTTCCCGCTCACCTTGCACCAAAACACTTTTATAATGGGGGCTTTAAAAATATTTGTCATTATGATTCAATATAATACAAATGATTCTGACAGGGGGCTGACTGACAAAATTAACTACCATGTTCCCATTGAACTGGAATAATAAAATTGGGCATAGACTCATTTATTATGGGCAGATGAGTACAAGGAAAATTCCAGATACGACCAGTGGATTTTCCACAAGGGAACAGCCAAAAGAACATCAGCCTAACAATTTACACAAATGACATTAATTTCTTCTGTGAGGTTCTCAGGTTGGATATGAGTCCTGGGAGCTTTGGTGGAATTAAGGTCACTGAGGTCACCGGGTGTACTGAACAGATTTTAGCTTAGAAAACTTAGAGGAATAAGCATGTCATGGGCAGTAATGTGATATACGTGTCCACCTGAAGGGTGGGATGCTGCAATCAAGTAATAACAATGTTAATTTGGGGGCCAAAATTCTCCACCAGGGTGGAACAACAAAGGAACCGGAAAAACAATGGGGGAACCCAGATTATATCTTTGTTCTTTCCCAATGCCAAAATTAGATCCCAACAATTGCTGCACAACATGGTGATCTGGAACACCCAGTGTAATATGCAGTATTGTATAAACATCACAGGGACCGTAATGTAACTCAGCAATGAATTGCTCAAAATAAAAAGTTTAATTACTCATCACTTCCTCTCTCCTTCCTCAGTCAACTTGGTAAAATGATCTGCACTGCAGTGATGAAGGATTTCATCAACTGTATGTGGCTTTAATCCAACTCAAAACCAGATAGGAAGAAGGCTATATGCAAAGGAATCCTAGATCTGAAGAGCATGCTATACTAAATGTTGGTATGCTGTCCTTGGTATTGTACAGGGAGTATAGACAGAAAGAGAGGAAATCCTGAGTTGTATTTTCCACTTGATTTGTGCAGTAACTGCTATTAACATATCAAGAGTTAAATGCTTGCATCAAGAAGAGAATAACCTCTTTACAAATAAATGTAAACTATATGACTACGCACACATCAGGAGGGTTTGATCTGATGACATCCACGGTAATCAGAACCTCAAGTGATTTATGAGATCAGAATCCCAAGATGTATGTACAGTCTTAGCACCAAATTCTGTCCTTGGAGAGAGAGAAAGAGACACAGATAACTTTGACTTCAATGCCACATACAGGCACAGACACTAAGACAGTGCTTAATGGAACTGATACTTGGGCAGTCGGTGACTGCAGAAGAGTGGGTGAAAAGAGAATGTGGATCAAAAATTGAGAGAAACTTACAGATATTGACAAATTTCATTTAGCTGTCTCTTACATCTCTTAGTGCAGGCTATTACTACTGATTAGTAAAAGCAGTGAGTAATTAATTCCCCAATTACTATGAATTTCTGAACTGATAATTCTATTTACTTTACAGAGACTAGTGACCGACATTATCTAACCTTTATTACATTTAGTACATGCTCTAAGAAGAGGTGCATACCTGGTAAAGATATTTTGTCTGTCATCATTTTTTGCATTTGCATTTTCGTACAACCCACACTCTTCAAAAGTAACTCTGAATCCAGTGGAGTCATTCTGACATAAAGCAGTGGTGAGGCAGACCCATACTTTCCTTTCAGAGTTAGGCTCACCCAGAAACAACATCACCTCCGCAGAGGAAGGGAAGTTACAGGGCCAGATTGCAGCTCAGCTAGAGCAGTAGCACAGAGGTGTAACAAGGCACAAGGCTTCCTCTCACTGCTGCCCTGATTACCCAGAGCATAATAAGAAGAAGATTCTGCAGAGCCACTATATTCCCTGCAACCACTCTTCATGCAGGTGGGCAGGAAGGGACAGATCTGGGTAGTGGCTTGGGAGAGTTTTGACTTCATTCCCCCAATGCACCAGCCAGTATATTTGCACAGGCATGCCAGGGACTATATGCTGCACAGGAAAAGACCTGACGATGCATTTTGCTCTGGCAGCGATGGAAGCAGAAGGGAGATTGTGATTAGAGAGTGCTTTGGGGCAGAGTAATGATACACTGCCTTTTTACTATGGGCTTATTGCAAAGACATAACTGAGCCCTCACTAAATAGTTTTGAAGTACAAAATACTTGATGGTCACAGCGTGTTATTTTATATACATGCAAACACACGTGCACACACATCCCACTTTGACTGTGATGAAAAAGTTTTGCCTTTATTGTGTGTTAAGTAAAAATATTTTTCAGCACAAGGAATGACATGACGAAGTATGCAACTGCCAATTACACCCATAAATCTTGGTGATATTTTGCAGCCAGAATCTTATTGTGCTTTCCTAATACTGTAGACATTATTAATTATTATGTCAAGGAAAGTAATGCTCAGAAGTAACATTAACAGTTGGCATTGACTCATCAAAGAGAAGAAAGAGGAAAAGAAAAAGAAATGGTTTCTTTTTTCCAGAGGAATATGTCTTTCCTTTCCATATATCACAAACATATGTTTTTTCTAAAGTGTTCTCACTTCCTTCTCATGTTATTCCAAGTCAACCAGATTCTGCTACCCTATCTCACATTAAATAGTCAGATATTCCATGTATAGTACCAATATTTTCAATAGGACTATTTGTGGAGTAAGGTACTACTCAATATGAGTAAGTATAGCAGAATCTAACCATTGGTGGTGAAGTCCCCTTCAAATATAGTATAACCTCAAAAGCTAGCACAGTTTATGGGTCATTCTGCTAGCGCACTGTTTTTGGTTACGAGCAAAATAAAATAATCAATGTACCCAAATTCAAAGATTTTTAAAAAAACCCTATATAAATAAAACCCCTTGGATTTTATATCATAGCAGTACATTTTTCAAACATTCTTTAGTGATCTCATTTATTTCCATACAACTCATTTACCATTGGTATCAAAAGTAAAATCATCTAAAATAAGCAGTAGTTTTCAGGATGTCTTACAAATCCAGAGGTTGAGATGGTTCATACAGAATCCCATATGGAATTATGCATTACAAATGCAATAGTTCATGTAGCATATTCTCAACTGTTCATAGAAAGAGCAAAAAAAGCCATCACAAATCACCCATTTTACTCATTCCATTACTACTGCTCAAAATATATTATTTGATTGTACATTTTGGACTATATTTAGATTAAAGTACACAGAAAACATCCTATTTAAGACAAGAAAGAAATTTAAAAGATGCCTGTACTTTCCAAACAGATCTTAAACAAAGCTGATGTTGATGGAAATGGTTTTTTTTCCCTTAAAGTATATCAAAGGAGTTTGTAAACATAAGCCATCCTTACTTACTTCCATGCAGTGAGAAGACAAACCAGGCAGCTATCCATTAGGGGGAGATTCTGATTAGACTGCATGACTAATGAATACGGTGATGAAAATCTACTCTTGTAAACTTTGTAATCTACTTAGCACATTCCTTATCCCCAGTGAAAAGGAGCTTGCTCATATGAGGATGTAACACTATAATGGAAACCTCCATTAGGAACTTACTTTTTCAGTGTGGGTTTTACTGGACATATTTTCATGCTGTCAAACAACACAATGCTTCTCAGAAGAAATTAGTGCTGCTGTGGGCTATTTCATCATGTTTTTAAGATGCTCAGATCCGTGACTCTGAAAATGGCATCGTGGGGTTGTTCATTGCCTCTACATGATTTCAGTACCAAACTGGCTCAGGTTTTGAACTAAATAAATGTCGTTTGGCCCAGCCTGAAAACTCGGTCCAGGAAGTGAACATCAAACTTGGTTTCATGTACATCATCATACGTAATGTCATGATTTCAGAACACATTTACTGCATATCCAGAGACAGATGCATTTCCCAACCTTTAAAACACAGTCTCCACCAGGAAACATATCAGGATCCACTGCATCTCTCAGAATAAACGTTAAACGTTAACTGTTAAACGTACACTGCATAATGCACTGGCTGCCAGCTTGAGCCACTTACTGCATTTTCAGAGCTTCCAAATGGTCTCAACAGGTAGTCTCCTACCAAGGAACAAAATGTAAGCCGTACTTAGATAATAGGATCCTGTATCCCAGGAAGCAAGGAATCGGAAAAAGATTTGGGGGTTGTGGTGAATAATCGGCTGACCAGTCCGATGTTGTGGCCAAAAAGGTTAATCCTTGGATACATTAACAGAGGAATTTCAAGTAAGAGTAGAAATATTATTTTACCTCTATATTTGGCACTGGTGCAATCACTGCTGGAATACTGTGTCCAGTTCTGGCATCCACAATTCAAAAAGGATGTTGATAAATTAGAGAGGGTTTAGACAAGAGCCAGAAGAATGGTTAAAGGATTAGAAAACTTGCCTTTAGGGATAAACTCATGAAACTCAATTCATTTAGCCTACCAAATAAATGGTTAAGGGGTGCTTTGATTACAGTCTACAAGTACTTATATGGAGAATAAATATTTGATAGTGGGCTCTTCAATCTAGCAGAGAGAGGTATAACATGATTCAATGGCTAAAAGTTGAAGCTAAAAAATTCAGACAAGAAAGAAGGCATATACTTTAACCACTGAGAGTAACTAACCACCAGAACAACTTACTAAGGATCATGGTGGATTTTCCATTATTAGAAATTTTGAAATCAAAATTAGATTTTTTTTTTTAAAAGAGATACTCGAGGACATATTCTGAGGGCTTTCTATGGCTTGAGAAGATGATAATAGAGAATCAGAATAGTCCCTTTTGGTTTTGGAATCTATGCAAAAAAATGCATCACTGAAGTCTCATTTCGAAATGACAAAGACACAAATCATGATAGCAAGGGCCACCTTGAAAAGAAAAGGTCATGCTCTCCTAGCCAGACAGATGCAAGCAGTCCCCCACCTTCTTGATTAAAGCTCCATTCTGAACTTTCCAAAAGATCCCTAGATCTAATAAAGCTCCGAGAATGCAAACCTGATCACAAATGGTAGATCAACTCCCTCAATCACTGGTGGAGATGTTAGCCTTGCCAATTCTCCCAGTTGCTTTTCCCAACTCACCAACTTCATTTTGGTGTTGTCTGAATTATGTTCCAGAAGCATGCCCACTTGGATTTTATAAAGACACCAGGTTGATTTACTTGGTGCACCAACTGGGACCGATGTGATGGAAACACAGAGCTAAGTGCACATTGCATGCCAAACACTAGCTCTTGGCTCTTAACAGCATCTGTGTAATCTAACAGTCTCCATATTATGCCCTAATTGACACCTGTGCATAGTACTCCTCACCTCATTACTTATGGTAATTTTGCACAGACTGGAACTGACAATACAAAAGAAGAAATAAAATCCAATTCACTCTTTTACCCGCTTTGATTCTTTAGGACTAAATGAACTAAGGGTCAGTAAAATGATTATGTTTGTAACTAAAGGAAACAGTTATGATTCTGTGTTACGATACACACAGAAAACAGAACTGTTTGGTGAGAAACTACCAGTTTTATATAGTCACATGAAGTGTCTTTCAATAGTTGAGTTCCCTAAACATAGATATACATTAAAAAAATTGAGGCAGAAGCATTTTTAAACCACAACCATTGATAAAAGGAAGAATAATTCTTCATGCTCAAGAAGCTTTTATGTTCACAATCAGTACCAAAACTGTAATCTCTGTGATCATCTAAATTTAGAATAGCAATGTGCAATAGTTAATTTGTCTATGTGTAGGTCTTTGCTGATCTTAATGTTACTGAAACCAGGCAATTTGCCCCATTGATTTTAATTATTTTAGTTTCCAGAATCCATTTCTTATAGAATGGAGTTCCATTACAATACACCCAAAATCCTGTGATAAAGAACACTTAGATGATGGGCTGAAATTTAGCAGATTTGCATTCATTTACATCAGGGCTGAATTTGGCCTTAAACAAAAAGGCAACAAAATTCTGGATGATGTTCTCACTTCTGCAGTACTTCCCAACTACTTAATGGCAAAAAGCCAGGCTCTGAAATCCATAACATTACTTCAGATTTAAATAGGTTCTAACTGAGGTCAGAAGGCCCAAAGCGCAAGTCGCAGGGCCAGCTCCTGCATTCCCTGTGAAGACTTTGAAGTCAGTTAAAGATTTGAGTCCATGAGGAATGCAGCATCAGTTTCTAATTTGGAATATACTTTTGTCAGCACAACACAAACTTAGTTCCAAGTTTTACCAAATTTAAAATTGGGCCAGTTGCCACTGTCAGTTTTTGGTTTTTTAAACTATTTGGTAAGTGTATTTGCTTGCTCACATGCATCTCCTTTTAAGTCCACGCCTTTTCATATTGGGACCAATAGGAGCCAATAAGCCTCAGGACGACTTAAATCTTGGAACAGCAAGATAGACCGAAATGGAACATTTAATACGTGCTCACTAACTAATTCACTGTGACTACTCTACTCAGTATCATTAATGCCTCTGTGTAGACTAAGAATATTAAACACTATATAATTATGGTACTATGATTATGGTATTTCCACAGACATCAGTGGGATTTAATACTGTACTATATATATATATATATACACACACACACACACACACACACACACACACACACACACACACACTATATAGTATAATATATACTAGAAACAAAAACCGGTAATTAACCAATTCTCCAACATGAATTAATGGTCTAAAATAAATTCTTTTTAATCATCACTGTTTTTTATACAGAAGCTGTTTTAAAGGAGGATTTAAAGCTCCCAAATTTGCAAAAATATAAGAGGAAAGTTGCCATTCTTTAATACATATCAAGGCTAAGGCTGGGGATGTCAAAGATCCTGAAAGAGTCAGGCACCTTAATCCCGTTGACACTGAATAAGATATGGGCACCTAATTTCCTTTTCGCTCCTTTTAATATCCCAGCCTAGATTCTTCATTCTGGATGGGATTTTAAAAAGCCCTTAGGGCTGACCGAATTCTGCTCCCATTGAAGCCAACTATAAGGCCTCCTTCACTTCAGTGGGAGAAGATTTAGCCCAGAGCCTAATTTAGCCACATTGACTTCAATGGGAACAGAGACAGGTCCATGCTGAGGTCTTTTTAAAATCCCACTCTGATTGTCTGGCAGTATCATTTGGATTTATCAAATTTCATGCACAATTTCAACTGTGAACAATCTCAACAGAGCACACAGATCATTTAGTTAGTATCCAAACTCTTGCCTGATTGGGGTTAGCCTTCACTAGTAACAGAAAAACAAAAATACAACAAATAGTCAAGCTTGGGAGGAAGCTTAAGTATTACTAAGTTTTATCGGAGCATGAGCTCCCTGTGCAACACTGCAGCCAAAAGCGATAATGCGAACCTTGGGGACACAAGTTGAATCAGAGAGATTATTTGGCACAGGTACAACCACTGCTAGAATGCTGAGTCCAAGCACCAACAATTCAAGAAGGATGTTGAAAAGCTGGAAAAGGTTCAGAGAAGAGCCTTGAGAATGGTTAAAGGATTAGAAAACATGTCTTGTAGTGACAGACGCAAGGAGCTATTTAGCTTAAGAAACAGACGGTTTAGGGTTGCCTTGATTACAGTCTTAAGTACCTACACGGGGAACAAATATTTGATAACGGAATATTCAATCTATCATACAAAGGTATAACACGATATAGTGGCTGGAAGCCAAAGCTAGATAAATTCAGACTGGAAAGAAGGCATACATTTTTAACAGTGAGGGTAATAACGGAACTATTTACGAAGAATCATGGGGGATTCTCTGTCAATGGACATTTTGCAATCAAGATTGGATGGTTTTCTAAAAGATATCCTTTAGAAATTATTTGGGGAGAGTTGCATGTCCCGTGTTATGCAGGAGGTCAGACTAGATGACCACAACAGCCCCTTCTGGTCTTGGAATCTATTAAACTCTGTCCTAGCTCCGTCAGGCCCAAAAACCTACTCCTACTCCTTGAATAGCCTGCTTGGAGCTGACTGCATCAATTTGTCAGTGTGACTAAGAATCTTACTGCACAGGTTTAGCACATGAGCACCAGGCAACTCAAAAACTGATGGAATGATAAATGATACGGACAAGTCAGTCACACGGAGCAATCTGGATTGCAAGGTAAACTAGGCTCATTTGAACAAGATGCATTTTAATGGAGCCAAATACAAAGTCATACCTATAAGAACAAAGAAGGCAGTCACTTGGGGAAAGTATCCTGGAAATTTGTGATTCTGAAAAGGACTTAGGGGCCGCAGTGGATATTTAATTGACCATAAGCACCTAGAGCAGGGGTGTCAAACTAATTTGACATGGTAGGCCAGATTTGACTTAAATGTACTTCAAGTGGGCCATACATACCATAAATCGAAATACTAGCCTTCACACGCTGCCGCCAGAGCGCACAGATCTCATGGCATCGTACTCTCTGGTGGCGATGATGTTCAGGTGAAAAGCAAAGTTTGACATTCAGACTGCTTAGAGACCATGTCATGAGACACCAAGAGACCTCTGACTTAATGAGGTAGTTTGGTTGGGGGGGGGGAGAAGGGGCGGGGAACCTACACCTGGACATCTTGGAATGTAAGAGAATGAAAATCTCTGTGCCATATTCTCCCTTGCCCTTATGCAGCTTGTGCACGTGGAGCAGGCAGGAAGGAGAAGCATAAGGACCCCGTATAAGAACCAGGCACCTTACACTCTTGAGCACACGTATACCTGCTTCATCCCTACTCCTTCAGGAGTGCATAGCACCCCAAAGGGGATGGAGAGGTATAGATAAAAGGTGGGGTAATCGCTCTGTCCTTCACCCTCTACTGCACACAGAGCAAGACCACTGCACAAGGGGGAGCACTTTGCATCTCACAAAGGGGTATAGTAGCAGGTTCATTTCACTTGCATGGCCATAGTGACCTCCTAGCTGCCGAATGCCTCCCAGTGCTCTTCCTTGGGACCAACGAGCTCTGTACCACCCCTTGCCTCTGAGCTATGCTTTACAGGCATGTTCTTCTGGCCCATCCTAGTACACACATGACCCATAACTAACCAAGGAATAAAGCCTTTAGCTAGGTGACTAGCAGATTTTTTAGATTGTTGACAATTTAAAAAAAAATTTTTTTGGTTTGAACTCAAAACCAATTTTTTCAAAATTTTCAGGAAATTGAAAAGTTGAATAAAAATTTGTTTTTGTTTGACCAAAACCAACTGTTTAAAAACATTTTTAATTTCCAAAACAAAACGGAAATTCTGGAATGAAAAACTGTTTCAAAATAAAAAAGTCAAAATATTTTGTTTTTAAAATCTTTGAAACATTTCATTTTATTTTTCCCCTCTAAAATGAACAATTCAGAGAAATGTATATATAAACATAAAATAACAGTAAAATGTCTGTCTTGCTATAGAAAGACTTCCTAACTATTTTTCAAATTCCTCACGGTTGAAGAAACAGACGTTCCAGCACAGTTAGTATCTGGATTAAAGTACTCTGGGGCTGAAGAAAACCAAATCATAATGACATCATTCTGCTAACCCAGCAGGCAGGCAGAGTAATTTTCCTTGATATCAAGCTGTAATCTGACTGCTTAGCACAATTCTGTTAGCAATATAACTGTACGCTATTCATGAAAATTCGATAGAAGATACATCGGCTCTACAAATAAAAAATAAGGAATTTACAAAATTATATAGAGACATAAGCTTCCCCAGAAATTATATGCAACCAGTAACACAATTCATAGAGGAACACAGAGCCAATCTGAGCCTCACTAATTTAAACAGAAAAGTAGATTTTGCTAAGCGCCTACAAAAGGGACTCAATTAGTCCTTCAATACAATGCTTTCATTCAAAACAAATTTTTTTGTATGGTACCAAAACATTTCTCTGTCACAAACCCAGGTAATAATTTTGGGCTTGATTTTGCAGGCTGTGTGTGCAGTTGCACTGGCCCAAGGAATTACTGCAAGCATTTTATTTGGGTGATGTAGAATACCTCCTAGCCAGAGAGCATCCATGTGCCCTTGCCACAACCATATTGAGTGCTGTGCACCCCCAGGGGAGTAAGGATGCCTAATATCTTTATTCTTCGTAAGCATGGGGCAGCAATTCTGCCAGGCCCTTATACAAATTGCACAAGCATAGATAGGAAGCTCCCTTACACAATTCCCACAACCCACTGTGTACATGTTGTAACAGGCTGGAGGTGGGGGTGGGGGGGAAGGTAGATGTACTCCACCCTCGTGGGTCCTGCACTCTTCCAGCCCGGCCGGTGGTGCAGCTGGGGGAAAGGTGAGCTGGAGGAAAATGGGGCCTGCTCTGCCCCTGAGTTCTGCTACCTTCCCTTGGGTCAGTCTGTGGTCTGCTCCCTGCTTCCGCAGCTGGGTCCTCTGCCTCTGGTGCTGTGGCAGCAACCATGGAAGCTCCAAGCTTCTGCAGATTGCAGGCTGCCAGCTCCAAACTGCCAACTCGAGGCTGCAGGCTTTCAAACTGCCAACTCCAACTGGTAAACTATAAACTCCTCACTCCACAACTGCCTGCCTGAACTGCAGGCTTTTAACAGCTGGGGCAATCTCCTTGCTAGGCCCCAGGTGGCCTAATTAGCTTAAAGCAGCCCCAGCTGGATCACCCAGGGAATAAGGCTTTGCTGAGCCTGGGGCTAATATACATGCCTTCTAGCACCCTTGCATAGCCCCTTCCTTGTTTTCTCATTTGTTGTCCCACGTAATTAGTTGGACCCGGGTCCAGTGGCTCCGCCCCTAGGCTGGGGGGGGAGCCTTCAGCGGTGGGTGGGCTTGCGCCCACCCACCTACCCCTGGATTCCAAATAGAAGCACCCTTGCATAGCCATCTGGCCTGGCCCTGTCACAATGTCCATGGTCCAGGCAGTATTTTGGGGGGGGGGGTTGTTTTGTTTTGTTACATTTCAATTAACGACCTTAATTACATTTTTATCAATTTAAGGTTGTAAATGTTTTTACTCTACACTTTCACTTCTGCAATTTAAGCAATAAATTCCAGGGTATCAGCTACAATTACTTTCTGATATAATAGTAAAGATGTACACTCATATATTGTTTGTGTGGAACACCTTACAATATGAACTGGGAAGATATTCTATTGGAAAATAGGTCCATGACAGAGTTGCTCAGTGAGTTTTTTCATACATTTTAAGGTCAGAAGGGACCATCTGATCGTCTTGTATCTTATCTCCAATATAACAGGCCAGAGAATTTCAGTCAATTGCCTCTCACTGAGCCCAATAATTTGTTTGACTAAAGCATACCTTTCAGAATAGCATCCAGTTTTGACTTGAAGACAGAATGAAGAGATTTAGAATCCATCTCTTCCCTTGGTAGTTTATCACAATGGTTAATAAGGCACACTGTTCAAAACATGTGCCTTATATTTTATTAGCATTTCTCTGGTTTTAACTTACAGCCACAGGTTCCTCTCACGCTTTTCTCCCCATAATCAAGTCACTTCTTAACCTTCTTTTGGATTAGCTAAAGCCTTTTTCCTTTAGCAAAAACTGTGCCCATATTTGAAGACATGGGAAAGAAGTTTCAATAAATTCACTGAACACTATGGCACTCGATCTGAAAGCGCAGTGTTTAAAATGTACCTAAAGCATCTCTAATAAAAAATATGTAATTTATGCTGCCTACCACGGAGTCAGTAGCTAATGTAACAATGAAAGTGATTTAGAAATTTCACACCACCAGACGGACAACCCAAGAGCATATGAGAAAAGAGAATTTAATTTAATTTTGACTCTCTGTCTTTCCTTAAAAAGAGCATCATTTGGGAAAGTGATGACAGCTATCCACTGGTACAGCATACTCAACACTGGTATGCTTTAGGATTTCAGACAGTGAACTGCCAAAGTAAATTGAGCTGTCGACTACCCTCAATACTCTTCAGGTCTCCAGTGAAAGCGAAAGCAAGGGCTGCTTTAACTGATTTTACTTATGATGGTGCACTTCTTATACCTTTGATGTGAACCAACTTTTCCTCTCACAGGGACCAATTCAAAAACAGAGCATTTCTAGCTACTGATGTTAAAACTGTCAGAACAAAGTACTTTCCTGCTATCGTCTGATGGCATATCATTCATACAGAAACGGAACACACCAAACTTGAATATTGTTTTAAATGACATTTTTAAAATATTACAAAAATATGTATGAAATACAATAGTTTTTCCAGAAGACTGCTGTGCGGAGTTATCACGGTGTCTAGGGGTAGCTTTTGTTAAATTAATTTGTTATTCCATTCTAGGGGTAGAGTAACCGAAAGAAAACATGGACTAAACTGCTCATGGGTTCACTCTGAAACAGGTCTCTATTCTGGAAAGAAGAGTGAGCTATGAATCGTCCACTGATCCTACACTTACACTAAAACAATAATATACTGTATGAGAACAGCATCCAGCAGCACTGCTATAGTTCAGAATCTGTCAGTGTTTCTCTTATATATCCTTGTTTTCCGAGGTTTATAAATTGGCATTAAGCATATTTGCTCTAGGCCAAATTTTGGCATGAAAAGACCAAATTCAGAGGAAAATTTATTGAACGAATTAAACCTCTCCCAACAGCCTCTTTAGCCATTCTTAATTAATGTAAATGTTGGGGTGGGAGGAAAAGTTCTCTAGTTCTGATTTATAATTTTGAGATTGCAACTAAAAAAAGGTTTAACTGCTGAAATGTAAGCAAGAGAAAAGGTACTTGTGTGGGGTGACTCTTTATGGCTTAGGGCCGCACTTAGTTATTATTTTAAAATTATGTGGTATCACAAGATGTCACCACCTAATACTTTTTGCTTTAGTTTTCTTATGACATTTAGTAAATGATTTGTCCACAACAGTCTAATCATGCTGGATCAAAGCCTGAGGTCCTTACTTAGTCCTTGTACAGGCAAGCTCCATAGGAGCAATAAACTGAATAAAATGGAAAAATTATTTTGGGGTTTGGACTTTTTCCCCCTCACTAAAAATAAACAAGAAAAGGAAGAAGTCATTTCAATTTGGAATGCAGAGAAGGGAAGGAAAAGGCTGAATAGGATGTGGACCAGAATTCTGATGTCAGATATGGAAAGAAACACATTTAATTCACAGGCAGAAATGACAAGTCTGTACTATAACTTATGTGGCTGATATAAATGTATTGACAGACTATACAGACATATATTAAAAACAGTCCCTGCTCTGAAAAGCATGTACTTTAAAGAGACAAAAAAAGGAAAAAAAGGTGGGGGAAAAAGTATTATTTCCATTTTATAGATGGGGAACTGAAGCACGGATACTAAGTGACTTGGCCGAGGTCACACCCAATCTGTGACAGATCGGAGAGTTGAATCCTGCTCTCTTTAGTTCAGTGCCTTTAACAAAACCTCTCATTCAATTTATATCCATCCTCTCATTCAATTTATAGCTACAGATAAATAGTTTGCCTCCAGTTTTTAACTAACATACCAGGTCCTTAGTCTACAATGCAAGAAACTGGAAAATAAATACTCAGCATGGCAGTCAAAGGCAGTTTACTTTATAAGACTAACAAACACCACTGGTTACCCAGAGCTACATGAATCCTCTCTGTGGCCTTGCCCCGAGTGCTCCAGAGAGGTGAAACAAGTTATCTACTGTTCAGTCTGTATGAAGTAACTATCGATATCAGGTAAACTTCCACTGAAAAATTTATAAGGGTTAGAATGTGCAAAGAAAGCCAAATACATATAGGTATGGAGAAAACGGGAGTGGGGGGTGGAAGGAATATATCTCATAATGCAAATATTTCTGTTCCATCTACTGTAGTATCCATTTATCTAATTAAATCAAAACCTGCTGACTCTGGTCTGCCAATCCACTATCCTTTCATATGTCAAAACCCTTTTAAAAACTAACGTCTTGCACAGCGGAGATTAATTAATAATTTTTTTTTTAAATCCTTTTTCTTAAATCAGCAAATCATGCATGTGCCCCATGCTCAGTAATGGTGTGATCTTATTGTTGGATAATGTACTTCCTCACTCTTTCCCACCTCCTGCTTGTTTGTATTTGTGGTATCATGTCTAAAATGACAATTTCAGCACAACAGGGCAGAGACTATGGCCCCGTCCCATGTTTGCAGGATCAGTGCCTTAGCCTTCTATTTGCACTGTAAAGTACCCAGCACAGTACTAATATTATATTAATGTAAGTACTAGTCATAGATCAAAAAAGACTCCTGGACAATTTGTATAGTATTGTAACCACTAACAAAAAAAGAGCATCTCTTACGAATACAGAGAAAGAGAAGCAGCTCTATCGATTGTATTTCTCAGGGAATTTTGACAAGGTCAATACAAGCTATGATTTAGAGGAGAAAAAGTATTTTTTTTTAATAATAACCCAATAGTTCTCTCAATGCATGTAGTTTTTTTATTGGTTTTGTAGACTACAAGTATGTTCACAATGTAATTTTTTATATTTATGCACATAACAATGACAAATGCAATAGAAATTTAGGGCCCAAACATGCAAGTAGGTGAGTAACTCTAGTGATCAGTGTTGCTAATATGAATATTTATGTTTGTAGGATCACTCTTCATGATATGGCTTTTTGCTGCTTAATCAGTTTCAAAATACATTAGTAAATAGAATCATGCACTTTACTGTGAATGCTGCTTGTTAAATGTACATGGCATATATTCTATCACAAGACAATTCTTTCAGAGTTTAATACTTTAAAACAATCTTAAGTTACTGTACATAAAGAGCAAATGGGGCTTATTACATACTGAGTTATATACTTACAGCCACGAAATGAATCACACTTTGATAAACGCTGGGTAACAAGAAAATCCTTTTAGCCCTTGTTTGCAATCTACACTTCACTTAGACATTTTTAAATCATATAAGCACCCATGGAGATAGAGATTTTAAAATTATTTCATTAAAATATTTGTTTAATAGAAAGTGATGGCTTAAATGCTACAATATGTTCCTTGAATATCTTCACATTAAATAGTAATTGAACAAAAAGACTCATGGTCCTGTTCAAGGGCAAGTCCCACAAAGCTCCTCATTATCGTAATTTCCAACTTGGAAGCCAAACTAAATAAGAAGGAGTAATTTGCCAATTAGAACTTCCTGCTCTTTTTCCTTTATTCCTTAAATACCATTCAGGGGCTGAACCAGTCAAACATTTTTAGCTTCAAAATTGCAACTGAAAGAATGTAATTTGTCTCTCTCCATGGTGAACCTGTCAGGAGGCAGCAGTGATGCATACCATGTCCCAAAACAACAACTGCCCTTAAACACACAGACATGGGCTTCCATGCAGTTGCATTACCTGAGGTTTCCCTTTCTCATTTCCTACCATTTTGCTTCCATTATGAAAAAAATGACATTTTCTTAACTACTGAACTTTTAAGACTTCTCATCAATGATTTCTGACATCTGGAAACGTCCCTGGGGACAGAATTAGTCGCTTGCAAATGGAGAATTTTGCAAGCAGAAGTACTCAGAGATGAAACAAACAAGAAAAAATTCAGAGAAGAAACCAGGTTGCATTCAACTGATGAAAACCGCAATGCTGAGTCCATTTCCAGAGAGATTTACAGTTTGAAAGAAGAGAAAATGACATATGAATCTTGTGATACTTCTTTTATAACTTACATTCTAACTGACATGACATTTCAAAAACCTAATTACAGTCCCCAAATGAGAAGCAGAATCTATGAATACTGAAGGAGGGCTCAGATATAGGGCTGAGATTAAGGAGATTTGGGATGAATTTTACTCTCATTCTGCCACAAACTTGTGCATGCCTTGGGAATACAATTTTCAAAAGCAGCTACTGATTTTATATTCCTCAATTTTGGCAGACACAATTTAAGACATCCTAGCCCTGCTTTTCAGAAATGTTGAGCGCTCAGGAACTCCTACAATGGGAGCTGCAGGTGCCTCAGGTAGGACATGCAAAAATGGAAACACTTAAAATCAGTTATTACTTTTGAAACATTTGACTTTTATCTGTGTCTGCCTGCATTTCAACTTCCAGTCAATCGCACAATGTTGAAGCTTATCAAATTTAGACTTGAAATAAAGTGCCTTTTTTTTTTAAATATAGAGTGAGGATAATTAATCATTGAAACACTTTACCAAGGATTGTGATTGATTCTCCATCATGAACATTTTTACATTTGGATATTTTTCTAAAAGATGTGCTCTAATTCAAACAGGAATTAATTCAGGAAAGTCCCATGACATGTTACACAGGATGTCACACTAGATGACCAAAACGTTCTATTCTGGATTTGTAATCTATGATTTTTAATTCAAAATAGGGATAATAAAAGATCCCAGTCTTCCAGAGTGTCATGAGACTAAATTCATGGAAATTTGTAAAGCAATCTGAGATGCCCAGATGAAAGATGCTATATAACGGAACTGAAAAGCGTAGTCATTACAAAAGTTCTACAAATCCAAATGTATTTACAAGTATATTTCAGAACAAGATATTTGAAACAGGTCCCTCCTTTACCTTTGTGCCAGGACCTACTGATTTACTGAAACCCCAGATAACGTCACAAGCACCTAGAACAGAGCATCCTATAACCTTTCAATGTTTATGGTAACATCACCACTCCACATTTACAGAAGAACTGACTTAAGTATTTTTAAATGCATATTTATGTTCAATTTTTCTTTCTACATGCATACATACATACCCTCTTTCGGGCCACATTGCTATACCCTCCTTACACAAGTACTCCCAATAAAGTCTAGTTGGCTTTTTGTTTTATTTATTTATAAAAACTTAAGCTGAAGAGAGCATGATACTTTTAACAGCAACCCTCTACTTGAAGGGAATAAAAGGAGAGAAATAATAGTCCTTAGATTTAATGGACTAGAATGGGGTCAGGGCTTGGAGGTCAAAACTCAGCATTGAATTGTCACCATAGGTCCTGAAAAACTCTCTGTTATTTTGAAAAGAATGAAGATTTCAAAAATAAGATAAAAATCACTAATCTGGGAAGTTTTCAACCTGTGAAATTCTTTTCGCACTCCGGTAGAATTATTTAGAGTTTGAGATTCCCGTAATTATCACTCATCCTTTCATAAAAGTGACAGCTTTCAAGGCTACATTGTTAAAACTTGTTCACAGCTTCTCTGGCAGAATTTGCATGCTAGAGCAACAAGGCAGGTGAAGTAATATCTTTTATTGGACCAACATATTATTTCACCCGCCTTGTCTCTCTAATATCTTGGGACCAATACAGCTACCACAACACTACATACAAGAATTTGCATATGTCCAAACTGAGCCTTTTATAGTTCAAGAACATCTCTTCTGTGGTTTTCTTTTGCGGATTTTCAGTAAAATGCTGTCATTTTATGTTGGCTATTTAAGCTTCTTCTCCTCCTCAACCGTTTAAGTTAAACTGTCCTACTGCAAAGGGAACAATTTTAAAATATAAAAACATAAGTCTTTCCCACTCTAGAAATACTGTAAGACCAACGTGGGTTGAAACACTGCAGTTCTCTGATCACTCTGCCAACTCTCTCTACTCTCTGCCCAGAAGCTCCAAAAGGGCTCCCACTGGGGTCTTGCCTCTGCTCAGTCCTCTTCTGCTCATTCCCGGTCACCTCTGAGACCATCACTGTTACGAAGAGACTCCACAATACTTCTCCAACCCCACAGGTTCACACACTCCCACAGAGAATAGTAACACTGGAAGAGAAATGGGAAAGCAGTAATTTTCTGATGGCTTGAACCCTACTTGCTGCACAAATGGAAGGCAAGATTTGAAAGGGGATACAATTGAGACACATCAACCCAAATTAGGGTAACCACCTTTTCAAAATGCAAAAACAGGATGCATGTAGCAGCCCTGCCCCTCTCAGCGGCCCCATGTCTTGCTCCTCCTCTTCCCCTGGGACCCTGGCCAGGCTGGAAGCCAGAACCAGGCAGTAGTAAGAGCTGCCCAGGGAAGCTGGGCGACTATAGGGAGCCCCAGACCCTCCGCCTCCCCTGGGTGGGATGCCCAAGAGCAGTCCCTGGCCCATGTTCCCCCCATCCGGGACGTGCTGCCCAGGACAGGTGAAGGGACAGTTTAATAGTCAAATTAAATCTTACTGGGTACACATCAGGAATTACAAACTTAAGGAGGGGAACTAAGTTAGCCATGGTTTCAGTTAAAGTTTTAAATCTTTTCTAATATAAAAACCAGATACCACCTGTTTATGACTGAACAGTTGTTTTTAACTTTGACGTCAGACTTGACAGTACAGTGATACTACCTCTGATCCACCCTCCCCCAAAAATAAACCCCCCACCAATGTCCTTCTGATCTTTATCCGACATGGTGCTCAGTGTGGCTCACGGGTATCAGCTCTCTATATTATACAAATGGATTACATTTGCCTTAATTTAAAACCCATACCGTGCACTCACACACACAACTACAGGGATGGCCACTCTATAAATCCTTGTAAAAATACTAAAATAATACTTCAAAAATTGTCTCAAGGTCTTACAGCTAGTCTATAGGCTATACAGTTTATAAAAACGAGGCAGCAGATAGGTCAGAAAAGGAAAAAAGAAAGGTTAAAAATAAAATAATGGCATCTAATTACTCCACATGATGATACAACACATTTTACTGCTTTCATTTTGTGATATTTTGTGAATGCCAGAGGATATACTGGAATCCACTGCCTATATAAATCTGGTGGTGGGCCGAATATGAAAAAGAGGAGGACATAAAGGTTCATTCATAAACCATCATGATAACATAACTATGCACTTCAAAATCAATCTCACTATGATTACGCTGAAAGTTGACTTAACCCAATGTGGCTCTCAAAATTAGAAACTATTAGGTTTCCTGAATTTCTAATGTTTTTGGCAGTCCTCCTCAATCCAGTAATCAAGTAATACCTCCTAAGGGCTCTTGTGAAAAGGACTAGGGTCATAATTTCTTGGATGCTATGAAAATGGGATTTTATATGTGGGATAAACCCCAGGGTGCAAGTGCTGTGAAGAACTACTTCACCTGGGCAAAAGGCAAATATATTGACTTGATGAAAAGTCCTCAGAGTTTTCTGATTTATTTTAACAGCACGTATCAGAAATAATTGTTAATTCCAAAACATCAAGCGAATGAGAGGGGGGAAAATGCATCAACTACTGGAAGGAACAGCGACTTTTGCCAGTCTGGATGAAAACTCAAAGGAGTGACCTTCATATTATACTTAGGCAATGAAAAAAAAATCTCAAAAAATGATGTATAATAGTACAGTATTCACAATAAGAACACACACTTACATAGCAGGTTTTATCTGCAGATCTCAAAATACTTTACAAAAAGTAATTACCACGTTGTCCTCTGAAGTAGGTGGTGTTAGGTTGATTTTGCAGGTGGGTGAATTGAGACACAGAGAGATTAACAGCAAAATTTCCAAAAAGCCTCCACCGGGCACTCTGCAAAGAATATGGCTGCCTAAGTCCAGAAGCTCAGAAAATGAGGGGCATTGTCAAAGAGGAATATGGGTGATCCTGGCTCTTTGGAAATAGGGTTTCTGAACTGGATGCCTAAGGTGACTAGATACTCAAAGGCTCAGCTGAGCTCCCAGCCACAGAGATTTTCCAACTTCACTGCTATACGACCTCCATGTTTCCCATTATTGTTCTCTCTGTTTCTAAATGGCATATTTGCCCCGCCCCATGTAGGGTCACTCAAAATATTTCAGTATCGTCCAATGGGACAGCTGTGGCCTACTGTGACAGTACAAGTCTCTCCAGCAGGTGAATTGGTAGAAAAAGCTCACTCATATGACAAGCAAGGAACTGGTCACTGGTTTTTAGAAGTACCTTTGCACATTCTGCTCTAATGTTGCGGAAGTGAAATGTGAAGCAGATAAGGGGCAGTTTCTTAAAACTGGATCAAAACGTTCAAAAGCTTGGGCATGTGTAAACAGCCATTTGAGTGCTGAGCTAGAAACTTAGTTGGGTGCCCAAGGGATTTTCCAAGCTGATGTGACCATTGCAAATTTCTTTGATACTCAGGGACTAGAGAACAAATGCCCATTGGGTGCACATTAGCATATGCAAGTTAGCTTCTTGCCACTTATGTTTTTTAATTTAGTGCTGTCAGGCTTTGAAATCTTATCTATCAGGAGTAGCAGAGTAAAAGAAGTGGCAAAACACAAAACGAACAATTTTATTTTATTTTCCTATTGTCTTGTCTTTTTTTTTTTTTTTTTTTTAAACAGTACTACTCACAATATTCAGATTGGCAAAACCTGACACAGCACAGATCAGAGTTCTTGACTTCTTATTACCTTACCATAGCTGTAAATTAGGAAGCTAGAGAAACAAGTCCTCTAATTCATGCCCATAGTTCATTTTGCAAGTGCAAATAGGTAGCAGCAAATTTTGGGTAAAGAGCCCAGGAAAGGAGAAATACTATTACACTGCATTATCCTCTCCTTCCCTGAAATCCCCTGGAACTCTCTGCATGAGTGGTCCATGAGCATTCAACTTCATAGATGGGGAATAAGCAGCCCTGGAGAAGAAGTGGCTGGGGTTGGGAGGAATCAAGCTGATACAAATGGCCTTTCACAACGTTACACATTCCTGCTACCAACATTATTTTTGTAACACGTTTCATGGGAGAATTTGCTTACAAATAGGAAGTCTCCATGTCATACCAGTCCAGCCCTTTGGCTGTCCTTTTTGTGTTAAATCTAGCTGTAATAAACATATTACTGTATCTATTAAATACATTCCACTGGAAACTAATTATAAGGTACATAAACATTCAAAATATACAGTAATACATTTACACATACAGTAACACTCATTCTCTGTTGTCTACTAGCCCCTGTCAAATGAATTGGTGATCTTGGTCCAATTCCTAGAGAACACCTGTCCACCTCACAGAAACCACCATCATAACTGGCAGTTAGTTGGTAATCTCAGCAGAGAGGCCAATGTCTGGCATGGAGAATGAATTACTCTCTCAGACTCAGAGGTTGTCATTCCAGAACACAGCTCAGGCATACTGGCAGGGTGGAATTGAGGAGTTTGCAATGCGGCTGCCTGTACTGTTCCTGCTCTGCTAATAAAGGACCCCATTCAGAAAAGCAACCAGGCATGTGCTTATATCTCTCTGTTCACGAAAGCACTTAAGCATACACTGAAATTATGCACATGCCTATGTTCCATTGACTTAAACAGGATTTAAGCTTGTGCTTAAGTCCTTTTCTGAATAAGGCTAAATTGAGGACCTATCCTAGACTGGGGCTAGAGGTGTAATTTCCTGCTTCAACAGTTACACTAGCTCTGATCAAACTAGCATACAAAAACAGAAGGGTAGCTGACACAGCACGTGTGGGGTATGGGCTAGCCACCCTCAGTACATACCTAGAATCTCAGACACGACTGTCCTCGGGACAGCTGGCTTGTCCCACCACTCTCACTGCTATGACTATCCGTCTAGTTCTGGTATGCTAGCTCAATCAGAACTAGCGCAGGTATGTCTCCCCAAACTGGAAATTACTCATCCAGCTCCAGTGCAGACATAACCAGAGGAATGGCTTGTGGCTGCACCTCCCAGATGGCCTTACCCCACTTCCTGCCAAGCTAACCCAACCATTCTGTGGGCTGTTCTAGCCAGAAACATAAATGGCTTGCGAGGGGTCATCCAGGCCCCTGAAAGATTATTGGTTGCTAGAGGCTAAGAGTCTCGTTCTTATAGCAAACCAGGTCCATGTTCTTTATTTAACACGGAGAGCAAAGCAAGTAATAAGAAGAGGATACATAATTGTGTTTTGATCTATTTAAACATTTACTTTAGTGACCATAAGAGGTGCCAATTCCAATTGAGATTATACTGGTATTACTTTATTCCAGCAATGTCTACACAACATGCTAAACACTGCCCACATATACAAGACAACACAGACCCTGAAGAATTTACAATCTAAATGCCAAATTCTGGCACTTCTCCTTATGACTGCAGATAGTCCTATTGCACTCATGAGGCTGATTTTGGGCCCATGTTTTTGAAACAATTGGAAGTGTTATTATAGCAATTAACCATACAGTGGTTTATACTAAAGGCTCAAGATTTTTTTCCACAAAAAATAGTGCTCTGTACTCAGGATAATGACAAGTACACCAATACTTACGCTGTATGTACACACACACGCACACAGCTCACTGTTTATTCTGATAATATTCCAGAGATCATGCTCCATTGGGACAAAATTAAGTTAATAAGACTCCTTGAAGTTCAGAGAGTGCACATCATATATTGAATAAGAGCAGATAATTAATAAGAATGGAGTGGCAAAGAATCCTATTCATATTAATAATACATGAATTCATCATCACAGCAACTTGACAGGGAGAGATCAAATATCAATTTAAAGGGTGGCTGTGCCTCCTAATCCTACTTTTCAAATATTTAAACATCTTTAGAACAAAGCCAAATTGGTTTGGGTTTTTTTATTTTTATAGTTGAAATAAGTTGCTTAACTGCAAATCCAATGTTCAGCTTCCAGTCCCTGTCTTTGCTTTTTGGTATCAATATCTGAAAAACTATAATTATGTTAAAAAAGGTATAAGCATAGTTTAAGGAATATGTAAGCAAGCTAAATTATAGGAGTGTACTACACAGTAATACAATAGAGGAAAAATATGGTAGGTCTACAATTATGTGCTTTAGCAAAAATGTCACTTCTTATTAAATTGCCATAACATGAACAGCACACCTACTTATCTAGGTATTTATAACATGCTTATTACCACAGTTTGTCAGTAGCAACTTCACATCATTGTGCAAGAATAAAACCTGCACCATAGCTCACGTAAATCATGTTTCTGAACCTAGAACGTTTAAATTTGGAGCAGCGTTATCTCTGTGACAATCATACATAAGTGTTGCCACTGGTGGCTGACAGTAGGATTGAAAGAGATTCCTTTTCAGCTAAGAATCCACTGATTTTGGTGCTTTGCAACCAATGGACTCCCAGCCTCTCTCTTTCTGAGAACACAGCTTTTATCCCAGCTACACTGCCACCAGTTCCATGGGGCGGGGGATGGATGTAGAGATTCTTAGCTGCCCTCCATTGCCACCTAACTTTTCAGGTAATTGCTGCCCTTTATTCTTTTATGTGGGAGAGGAACATGCTATAGAAACTTAAGTAGGTACAGCTAGGCTAACCAGTGATTCAGGGAGTATTAGGTAACAAGCTAAAGTATCTCAAGAGCGTAAACCCTCAGGAGGCAGAGGAATTGCTCAGGGTGGTCCTCCCTCATCTATGGCTTTTTATATAACACATATCACTGTGGTATACAAAGACTGAACCTAAGGAGGTAACTGAAGAAACTGTCTAACTGTTGAACGGTTTCCTAAAGGAACTGATAAAATTCCAGCACTAGAATCATTTAAATCAAGACTGGACAGAGCACTGGACAACATATTTTAGGGGACAATCCCAAACTGGCAAGATGATATACAAGATAAAGTACTAGTTCTTCTCCGTCTTTTATTTCTATGATTCAGACAGAAATGCTAACCTACTGAGATGGCATTAATACAGCTCTGTTGGAGCATGGTCTGTGATTCCACTGAAGCCATCAGATGTAAAAGGATGGGCAATTTACAACACAAAGCAATAATACTTGTAACATGAGAAGTTTTTTAAAAAATTAAATGGCAGCTACTTTTACAGAAAGAAAAAAATACATGAAAGCGAATCAAAATTTACCCTAGAGAGAGAATCTCTTGAAGATGCTCAGAAACAATCAGCCTCTTTTTTTTTTTTTTTTTTTTAAATATAAAAACACCAAGGCACTCAAAAGAGAAAGAAAAGCTCCCTCCTACAGCATGTCTGACCTTCACAGCTAACCCTTAGCCTACTGGCAAAAAGCAGTATGTATTCCAGACCCCTATGCACCACTCTTATTTTAACAGTCATAAATTACTTCCAGAAATGTAAACCAACAGGATTCTAATCCAGTAAAATAAAGACTTTTGAATTCCATCCGCTTTTATTCAGACATGTCAATTTCAAAACTCTTAAGGAGTTGCTCAGTACATGAATTGGCTTCAACAGCATTACTTCAGGAATGAGGGACTACTTATTCTGAGGCAAGGCAGCAGATTTTGGCTCTACATGCAACGAGCTAGCAGAACTAGCAAAAGCAAATCTAAAAATAGCTTTCCATTGAAGTCTGCCCGCCATCTTGGCAATACCATCTGATTCTCTCCATGTTTTTCAAATTTTGACTAAGTTTGAAGGAAAAAAAATACATTTCTATAGCCCAGCAGCGTTCGAATCCGTTTTCAGTGTTATACTGATATAAATGCAGAATAACGCACTACCTTCCATAGCTCTGGATTTAAATGGTAATGAGACTGGACTCTGGTCCTATACATTAGGGTACATTACTTGCAGTGAGACAGGGTGGGCTATCGGTTTTGCTAACAAAACTCCTTAATGATTTCATAGATGAGTTCTACTTAGAATCTGACAGCAGGATATAGCTCAGTAATTGTAACAGAATTGTTGCAATTGTAAAATAAAGATTGTACCTTACACCTATGAAACGGAACCAGCTTAGCAAGTTGTAAACTTTTAAAAGGTGCCCTCTGTTTCCTCTCCGCCCTTCCCCCCTTCACCTATCTTTGGCTACATGAGAGCAGTTCACTGAAAGAAACAGATAATATGCATTGTAGCTTCTCACTATTAGCTTACTTGTTGATAAGAATCCTACCATAGCATCCCAGCTGTTTAGGAAATAGGGTGAATGAATGTTTATCTGCAGCTCTTCCTAGATAAGTAAAGCTTCAAATAACCACAATTAAAGCTCCAATCCTGCAAATGCTTGTTATTAAATAAGAGTGTTCACTACCATGAACAGTCCCAGGGAAATCAACAGGACTGTCTTTGGTAGTAAACATTATGTCCCGTAAAAATATCTGCAGGCTTGGGGTCTTGGCTTTTTACTTTTGTAATATGACATTACCTGGGGTGAGTATACATGATAATAAATTGTATTAAAATATTTGTATATCATGGATGTGTCACATCTAAAACAAAAGGCAAGGCAAAGACTAGAAACGACAAGAATCAGAGCCTCAAGTTAAAGAAAATTTTTGGAATAAAGATAGACTTTCTGGGCTCACACTATCAGGTGCTTTGTCAGCATAGGAATATTTATTAAAATTATGTTTTTAAAAAAAATCCCTCCAAGGGTCTGCCTCACATGACCCACAAGGCAGAACTGAGCTGCCGCTGTCAACTGTCACTGCTACAGCTCAGAGTGCATGAGCTCTAATTTGACCCTCTGGAGAAAAAAATTACAATTAGAAAAGCATAAAAAGGAACCATTTAGACTTGTTTCTATGGGACACAGTGTGTAGGTGTCAAGTGAAACAAAAAACTAAAGCAACTTTCTTAAAGGGCTCTGTCTGCTTCAGATAAAAGCCATGGACCTTTATAGACCCAGGTTTTGAAGCTGGCCTCCTAATACTAGAGTAAGGACAATAAAATTTAAAGTATCTTCTTTCTTTTCCCTCGGAGCCTTAAAGTGCATGTAGAAAATTAAGACACACAAACCTGATTTCCAAGAATTTAAAGAGCAATTAAATAAGTGAAGGGTTATGTACTGAGTCCCCCCATAAGCAAGGTTGTGAGCAATATTCAAATATGTGATTTAAAACATCCTTTTATTTTCTTTCCAAATACCATGACGTTGTGGATCTCACCTTCATGTTGCTAATAAGCCTTAGCATGCACAATGGTCCAAGTTCAGAAAAGCATCACTATTCAAGAAAGCACTTATGCACATCCTAAGTGCTTCCCTGAAGAGGGACTTCTACTGGTGATGTCACATCCACCACTGAACCTTGCAGATGACATAGCTGGTCTACAGAGGGTCAGATGAATGACCTTTTTTGTTAAATGGCAGAATTTTGCTGAGTGTTTTATTACTATTTTATATCTCAAACTGTATGGGTATAGTTTTACACACACACTTAAAATTTTTAGGTGCGTACCCCTTCATGTGAGCCTCTATAAACCAGCACTATGTTCCAATAAAGACCTATGTCTGACATGATGTTATCAGCATGGCACATGTGGGCACATCTCAGAGCTGGTGCCGACACATGCCACTTCAAAGGATGGTGGGGGAGGAAGGGCCTCAAAAGAAAATAAGACTGTTTCAAATCATGTAGGATCATCTTTTAAAATTATGAATTAATACTCAACAATGCACTAGCTACTACTACTAGTTATATGGTAGCACTGTCTGGATGACACTATTCAAGAATTCCATGGGTGATGGCAGGCAGCACTGCAGCTAAGAAGTGTCTCCATGAGATTATCAATTGAATCTTCTTAGAATCCTTATTTCAAGCACTAATTTTTGCCTGGGCCCCAATGGAGCACAGCTTTCTAAATGTCTATGGAATCTTTTCTCAGAAAGGCACACTCTCTAAATCTGATATCAAGCCACTCAGCTCTAAAAGATTGGGAAGCAGAACAAGACAACTGTCAAGGTGGCGGAGCTATGTCAGCTGCAAATCCCAGAAATCCAACCACCAACTTCAAGCAAGAAATCACCTTAAACTTGACTACAGCCAGGTTTTCTGATACCAAAAGATCTCTGAAAACCCCCTTAAACCAACTCATTGAAAAGTAAGATGCGTTTCAAAATCAGCTAACAGCAGTATCAAAATGTGAAACCAGTTAAAATAGCAACAAATCCCTGTCTGGACTTTTTGGAAAACATACAGCTAAAGATATTGAAAATAGAAGTTGCTCCCTCTTGGGTTCTCAGGAAGGAGTAGAAGACACTGATCCAGTTCACTCTTTTTCTGAATGGATCCCTCAAACTGCTGGTTCTGCAGGGAGTAAGTTAAAAGTCAAGCCATCAGGCACCACTACTACTGCAAAAGACAGTGTAATGTTTCCACCTACATAATCTTTAATGGTAGGCAATACACACTGCCATAGGAGAGAAAAACTGTAATTTTTTCCTTCCTTTTTACAGTGATCTAGAACTGTATGCATTCCAGCACGGACCTACTCAGAAGGTAAAATATACCTTACACTAAACAATCACACAGATTTTTAGTGGGACAAACCTTTGTGTTTAAAAACCATGATGAAACTCTGACATTTTCAAATTCACTAGCATAAAAACTAAATTCAAGGGAGAGTTTTAAAGTACCTTTTTGCATAAAATTAATGCTGATATGTAATTAAAATAAAAATACTATTAGTTTCACCTTACTAATAACGAATTATTTCTTGCAGGAAACGTTCATGCTGTGCTAATATGAGAATTAGATAAAACTCTCATCAATGATCAGAAACAAAATAACTAGACCCTTCAATTGTATTCCTATGGAACAAGACTTCAACGATTGGCGGTGGCTAACCAAAAATGGAAAGACTTTGCTTTCTAGTCCATGATTCCTTAACTAAGATAGGTTTTATCATCAAGGCTGAAACAGCCTTTAAATGTAAAATATGTGCAATACTTCGCTCATAACCCACACCAGTATCCTCCTGGCTAAAAGCACAGATATTCAGATGGATATTCACCTTTTCATCAGCTACAAAAGCGAGTATTTGTTTAACTCATCAAAGAACATATGTTGCAATTTTTCAAAATGAACAGCAATGTAACGGTCTCCTCAGGGGGTTTATTTGACACACTTAAGGCTGTCCATGTTTTTTCGTGTCCTTTTGAAGGATATGAATCTAGTTATACAGTTAAGATCTGTTTAGTGTGATTATCAATCACCAGCATTGTTACGTTGTTTATGGAGTTGCCCCTATATACACCAATTATAGGCAATGATCCACCATTTCACATGTTCCAAGTTGGCAAACAACTCTGAATTTAACCGTTAATTAACATTCTGAGAATTAACCTACAGAACTAGCTCTCTGGCACCTATTTCAGAGAACAAGAACACAATGGATCTGGTGGACAAAACTTTAACCTATATGTACTCAGCACACTGGAAAAGCCCACATTGCAGATGTGACAATGGGAAATCTGAACCTATCTTAACTTTACTGCAAACAACACCAGATGAAAATCATTGGAGAAAAGTTCTATAAACTATCTTGGAAGTTTCCTAAATAATAATACTTCAGTAAATAATAATTTACTACCATTTTAAATACTAGAACTACCAAAGCTATATTAAGATCAACAAATTGTACGTATTTTCTACATATTGAATTGGATTTATAAGGAAAATTTCTTATGTGTGAAGGGAAGTATATTATGTATATTTTTAAATTGTCTTATTAAATATTATCGGTGCTAGATTGCACATTGTCTTTTACATTGTGCCTCCCAAACCCCAGCTCAGCTACGCCAGACCTACTTGAATCTTCATTCCAGATCTGATGTGCAGTGCAGCCTCTGTGCTCAGCAGGGGGCAGAGTGGCCCCTATTAGCAGGAGGTTGCAACTGTGGCTTCTGCCTCTCTGTCCAGCTGATCAAAGCTGACAGGGGGAGGGGAAAGTGATGAGCACAGCTGTTTGATGCAGCCTCAGACTGATCCCTCCTCCTCCATCTGCTGACACCCTTCCTCCAAATGGGGGCTGTAAAACTGGTGGGGAGAAACAGTGTTGTCCCCCACATTCTGAAAGTTGTGGTGGGTAAGATGTCTCTTCATCCCTTCTCTAATTATGCCCACGCTCCCTTGCACTACTTCTTCTGTCTTGTCTCTTGCCTGTTTATGCCCTTCTCCCCAACACATCCTCATCCAGTCTTCTTGTCTCAAACCCCTGATGTCAATCCTGCTATAATAATGTCAGATAGAAAAAGCAGCTACCTGGCTTTTCTCCACACGGCAGATTTTGAATTTTCCTGCGCTAGTAGCTTTGGATTCGTCTACCTCCCAGCTCTTATGATCGCAGCAGATCTTTGGGGATGCCCCTGTGATTGCGTTTATTTCTTTTTTTTTTTTTTTTTAAACACCTGCTTCTACAGCTGCCGGGGCCCTTCAAGAAGCAGCTGAAAATTCAGAGACGCTAGAAGCATGTAACCTTCCAGTACTCAGTGGACCATAAGTGATCCACAGACCACAATTTGAGAGCCACTAGACTAATGAATAGGCACAAAAAATGGTATTTTTGTTTACTTCACTGATTGTAAAAGAACAATCTGGCATTATTATACATATATAGTTATAGATTCCAAGACAAAAAAGTTAATTAAAGATTAAAAGTACATAGCACTAATTTAAGAGTAAAAATCATAACAGGGATGTTGTAATTATCCCAAAACAAAGAAGCAGAAATCAAGAAAACTCAGAGTTAAGATTAAATTTAAAAGAAATCCATTTGGTATGGAAATGCCCAGTAAAGCACCCAAAACTCGTGGTGCCATGCAACAGTGCAATTATGATTGAGGCATTTCAGTGTTTGTGATCCTAGTTTAGAGTCAACTGTTTTTTTAATTACACATTAGAATTTTTTTCATCTCTGAATCACCTCCATGGTGATATTATATACCTAGGGATGGGGACGGATGGATGGACACACAGAGAGTAGTATTTGGTGATAGTGAGATGATGCATATCTCTAGGACCTTAGTCTGGCTAAGAATTGGGCACTCCATTCACTGTTTGTTCTTTGTAAAAGATACGGTGTTATGATCTGGGCAAAACTCCCATTCAGTTCAAGGGGAGTAGGAATAGGAACTTTGCTGTTTAACTCCTGTTACAGAGAAATGACGAGGCATCAAACAGTTAATACAAACAACATATTTGGGTGTTAACATATCCTGATTCTTACCCCTTTATACCCAAGTGACATAGTGGCACTGAGACAAAAATAGGTATCTTGGATTTGATTCTCCCATCACACATACGGTCATAAATCAATTAAGTCAACAGCTATCCAGTGTAAGTGAGAGGGGAGCCAGGCTGTTAGAAAATATTCTCCCCTTTTTAGATTTTATCACTTTTAAGACAGCTTCAGTTTTTGATCTAAAGATGCTAAACATACATCTTTAGCCACACTTTTCAAAGTACCCTCTGTCTTACCAGTTGTTGCTTACAATGTAATGTAACTGCTTCTGAAACTAAGAGCAATAAATAAAACATACTATCATCCACGTAACCTGCTTTAGCCAGTTCTGCTTATTGACAAAGGTACTATTTTGCACTATGTACCTCCCCTTATTAAGCACATTTGTTTATCTGACAGTATTTTCTGCATTATCTTGGAAGCTGTTTTATGATAATATAGATAAACACCATTGTTACAAAAGTTAGCAACAAATCAAAGAAACTCAAGCTTTACTAATACAGCTGCCTTTCGCATACACAGCATGAGCAGTCATTGACACAAGAAAGCATTGAGCTGGCACCAGGCACATAACCATGTAGCCAGCACTGACATACACTGAGTTTAAATAGTGCCATACCATTCTTGACACTGTAGCACAGTATCAAAGGCATGGACATAATTGAAATGCCATAGTCTATGTCCCTAAAGCTTCTGAATACCTCTATATAAAATTACAGTTATGTTGACAAGCCACCTGTTGGGCTGAAGAAAAACTATACAACATTGTGCCCTTGTGAGGCCACCTTTTAATGCATGTCCTCCTGACGTTTTTCTTTTACCCTACACAAATATACTCTGGGCCAGATTGTGCAAACAGCACATGGCTCTACGTTGAGGAGATATGGAGCTGCACAGCCCCATTGGGAGCTCCAGAAGGAATTGTGATTCAAGAGAAGCATTCCCTTCTACGGCTCCCCAGTGCACACAGGGAATGCACAGGTTATACCAAGTCTCGGAACAATGCAGTTTGCTCTCCCAGCAGAGCCTGATTGTCTCTGTCCCTTGCTCTGGATGCACAGGGAGCCTCCTTGATTTCTGCCCCTGAAGGATCCCAGCACTGCTGGCCCCAAACATTCAGAAACAATGAGATTGGCTTAAAGATCAAGAGATTTAAATAAAAGAATAATAATAATAATTTGGGGTTATTTTGCCTTCTGGTTTAGGATGTACCTGGGTCACTTCTCAAGTCTCTGTAACCAAAAAGGCTAGAAATTTGCTTCTTTTTCTTCTTTTTTTTTTTAAAAAAAAAAAGAAGAGATCTTAACATATTCCAATGACTCCTGAAACTGGGGCTTTCAGTAACACACCAAATATCACGGCACCCATGTAACACTGGGATCCATGCAAGAGCCAGGCACAATCTGGCTTTCAGTTGGCAACAACTGGGTGGGATTTTAAATTTCTAAAAAAATCATTTAGATGAAAAACAGAATATTCATCATCCCTAGATTCCTTTGAACAAAGATGATAATTGCGTACCTAATTCATTCACAAATTATGGGCAGAGCTGATAGTGCTGCCTACTTTAAGGATCCCTGACACTTTCTTTTATAAGACCCTGTTTTCATTTGCTTAGAACTTTGCCAAACCTGGACTACAACTTGCTATACCAGCTGTCTGCCTTTGGCAGAGTTTGGAAAGTTTCTGCCACACAGTTCAGCTATTTCACTGAACGAAATTAGAGGAAAATTACATTGTTTTGGCCATGTTAAAAATTTTTTTATAATCATTTAATTGAGACACTTCAGTCTTTCCACGCTTTAGAGCAGGGTCTTGAAATTTGGCAAGAAGCTCACTCTAGTGTCAGGAATGTGCCTTTTGCCATCACCCTGAAAATCCACCCAAATCTGGTCAAGTTACATGCCTTTGACACAGAGCTCAATGGATGGTCAATATGGTTTTACAGGTTGACATTTCTGGTTTTTTCAGTTTTTTAAAAGCTAGGAAATGGCATTCATACAAACAGGTTTGTGTATGTGGTATTATATTATACGCTGCTGACCTTATTTTTCATCTGTGCTAAGAACCCAGAGCTCTCACTAACTTTAATGGGAGCTTTGGGTGCTAAGAAACCTCTGGGGAAAAAAAGACCATATAAATATATATTACAGAATGTTTCTTTCATGGCAAAATTACACAGTGAGCTGCATAAAAATATTCTAGTTCTTTAGTCCCCACAGTTTTTCACTCTAATTTCTTAGATTTTTAGATTTTCTTTAGTCCTCAGTTTTTCCACTTTAACGTCTTAAGATTTTTACCATGCTAAGCTCCCCACAAGAGGTGTTTAGCTGTTCCAAATGTCAGGTTTTACTGCTTGACATCACATTTTCACCTTGTAGGGTATGCATAGGCTAGCTCTACTAGAAAAAACTGGGATTGTGAAAGGCACTGGAAACTGCAGAGAACTGGAAGGAATTTTAAGAAGCATTCTAAAGGAAACGGGAAGTATCTGTTTTGATCTTTTTCTAGTATGTTCTGTCTATGTTTTGACTGAAATGTTCAACAGTGTAGAATAATCTAATTGTTGATATAAAATTCATATTTCTGATTTATAGGTTTTAAAGATTTTTTTGTCAGTTTTGCTATAACAATAATTTAATGCTCTTAAAAGGCAGAAACTGAGCCCCTCCATTTCTTCACAGCATAGGAATAGGACATGACAGGACTTGGAAGCTTCATCAGTCTGCCACAAATAAACCTCAGCCCCAACCCTTTCTGGAGGCGATAGGGCAGTTCAGTCTTTATGCCTGTTCAGTCCTTTGCCTCCATACTAAGACTGTCAGCTAGGATAACAATCAGTGGTGGCTTTTTTTGTAATGTGGACACCTGTTCAGTAGGAACTGGACGAGGTCCAACATTTCACATTTCAGCTGTTAGATAGTACCAGCTTTCAGTGACTATCAACCTGGGGTAGATTTGAACTGGTTGACCTAGGAGTGAAAGGTTCTGTATCCAATTACCAATCTCCATTGAAGTGTGTATGTAAAGAATTCTAAATTGCACTATTGATTCACAATCTTGAGGTTTTCTTTGTTCTGGTTTGTGCATTTATTTGTATGGAGGGAGAGAATGTGTGTGTACTCAGTTCACTTGCATGTTAAATTACGGATTTAATTAAGCTGGTGCAGGTTGTGTAAGGAGATAGTCAGGATTTATTGGTAGGCTGGTTTTACAATATATTTCACCGTTTTTCCTATCCCATCATCTTTCTTTGAATGGGCTTTAAGTGTGGACAAGTCTTCCTATCCAACATCCAGGACCATGAAAGATTAAGAAATGTGGCATTTGTAAAAGTTAGTAGCAGGAAGTTGTTCGTAACAGGAAGGCACGTGTAAGAGTTAATAACAGGAAGGTCTGGAGATCAGTAACACAACACAGGATACAAATATAGCAGAGAAGCGAAGAGATAACTTGAAAGATATGATAAACCACACAGTGGAACTATCAAATGGGTTGTGAGCTCTACCAGAGTCAAGGCATGTGGAATAAAAGAAGTGTGCCAAATATGTGTATCATCTAATTACCATGAAGGACACTTCTGTTTACGAAGACCCAAAGAAAGACGGGAAAACGAAGAGTCATATAGAAGTGGTCAAGAGGTAGAATGATACATAAATGTAGCCATAAGTTTGGTATAAATTGTTGCTTCTTGTGTCTGACATAAGAGATTTCACTGATGGAACAGAGGAAAAATAAGGATGTTTGATCTGCGTTAGAGCCATTAGCACAGAATAGGCAAAAAGATCGGAATTATGGAAAATATGCTTGGGGCATTCGGAAGAAAGCTCAGGAACAAGACCATCCTAGAACTACTGCTAGTGCAACTCACAAGAGCAGACAAAAGCAAATTAGAAATCTGAACACATGGCTGAAATATAGATATAGCTAACTGAGTTTTAGGTTAATTGAACAGAGACACTTTACAAGTGAAATGCTTGTGAACAGATGGTGTCTTTATCAGTGGGAAGCTTGTGAACAGAAGGGATATTAATGTACTAGCCAAGATGACTGAAAGAAGCATGGGCAAGGAGGTATGAGGAGAATCTATAGAAAAACAGCAGCAGAAGGGAAAAAGCAGCTTTGGTATGCAGGAAGGTTATGAAATTAAACAGAAAAACATGAAGTATAGGGAGAAAAACGAAGAATTCAAGTACGTTAAGAGGAATTGGGAACCCAAAGTGGAAGAAATCAAACAAGCAAATCTGGGATAAAATTCCATTCCAGACAATTTGTAACTTATGTAATTAAAGACAAAAAGAAGTAGTTCCTGACTTCCTTATAAATAGCATAGATGTCATGATTTGTGAAGAATACCTAAACAGCAGTGACTAATATGTAACTAGGTTTTGAAGTATATAGACAACCATCAATCCACTGGATCATGGCGTAAAAGATCTAGTCAGGTGCCTGATGAATCTACTTACGGCTGACAAGCCCAGTTCAAGATCAACAAAGATTATTATAAATTTCACAGATACATGTGTTGCTTGAGTTGGAGTCCAAGACTAGAGCACGCTTTCTTCTTTCTTGCTTTGCTTCCATCCTCTGGATCAATGCCACTTCATGTTGAACTGAACACAGTGCCAGATGTTCCCTCCAGGTTGAACAGGATTCTGTGCACTCCTCCCAGCTGCCTACACTGAAGTTGAACAACTTCATATCATTTTTACACATATCATGGTACAACCATAAAAAAGGTGACCCCGCTTCCTAGAGCCATCTCTACAAAATATTCTTAGGGATACAGTCTTCTCCCATTCTTTTGACATGACCAAGCCATCGCAATATCCTCTTCTTTATAGTAGTTTCTAGGCATGTCAATCCTGCGTGCTCCAGCACTTATGTTCCCACTTGATTTCCAGAATCTTATGCAGGTTTCTCACGTGAAAGCTGTTTAGTCTACTGATGTGCCTAGCATATGCAGTCTATGTTTCTGAACCACAGAGCACAGATGACAGCATGCAAGTCTCAGATTTGCATCTTCACCTTATTTGATAGTTTGTTGTTATTCCATGCACATTTCCGTAATAACCTGAAATTCTTAGCTGCTTTTTTGATTCTGTCAGTTCAATTTGAAGGTCAAGATTCCTGCTGATCGTAGCACCCAAGTAGCAAGTTTCACAGAAACATCTGAGCACCAGAGATGGGCTCCAATCACAAAGTTGACACCTGGATCCAAACACCTCACTTCTCTCATTTCCTGGGGACTTGCTCTACACTGGGAATCTGGTTGCATCAAAGGTATTAATTGCCTTCTTGTTTTCTTTATAATAACCCCCATTGAACCAAAGGATTCATTGTGGTGTTTCTTAGTGTAGGCTACCGATATCAATTGTGTTTACTATCCCAAAAATTAGGAGTTTCGTACCTTATCATCAGTAGATTTACTCCAAAGCCTAGGTACTAACTGGCCATATACTGGATCAGAGCCTAGCGTCCAGCTGACCATCACAAGGTTCAGGTCAGGGTGGAGTGTGCAAACCTTTGCATTTACACACACCTGTAGCATACTCAAAACCCCAAACTTTGCTTGCTAACCAATAACAGGGAGTGGGAGTAATTTACACACTTACACCAGCCTAAGGCAGCAGCAGATCATTGTTGCACCTAGGATGTTCCTCCCCCCCCCCAGGCCAGACTTTACTGCCAGTTTATCCCACTGGTGCAATGTAATGCAGATCTAGTCCATTGTCTTTAACTGAGAAACTGTAAAGATTGGGGGACAAACCTTGAGGTCCTACTTGATTAATTTAGATAGAATAAATAGTCTCAAAGTGTCAAAGGTGATAACATGATTCTGTCACTCTCCAAAATTAAACAGTTTTAAACAAGATTCAGGGTTTAATATACAAAGACCTCAGCCTGCTTAGTATTAATGCAAACATACCACAAAAAATCGTTTTCACCTTCTATTAAAAACACAGAAAAAGGAGGAAAAAACAGTTACAGTGTTTGAAATGTAAAAGTATTAGATACGGCTTTCTTTTGAATAACATCCCTTGTTCCCTTTTCCTTTAGCTGGAGAGAGTTTTTAGAAGGAAAACCGTCCTGTTTGACAGCCTGTTAGATGGTATCAAAGATGGTAATAACTGCCCTTTCTGGGAAAAGAAAAGAAGTTAGTTGAGATGGGCTAGCGCCGTCACTGCTAACGTCCAATCCTGTTTCCTAAAAGACAGGACGTACCCACACAAAATGCAGTTTTTGTCTCTAGTGTTGACTTTTAGTATATATAGAGAATATAGATATAAATATAGCAAACTGCGGGAATTAATTAGGTATTGTTTTAGGTCCTGATTCAACAAAGCATACAAACACATGCTTAAAGTTAAATGCATTCTTCATTCTTCACAGGAACAAGGTCTCTGAGCACAAAACAAAATGATATATAATCATATAATCATTATGAAAAGCTGCTGTGTGCTGTCTTTTCCAGAGAAAGATGAAGCCCAAACACCACACCTTTTAGGATTAAAACAAACAGAAATACCTCTCTGCAGAATCCTGGAAAATACATTAATTCTGATAAGGCTGAGACTGATTTGGCTTATATTGTTGTTTCAGTCTTCCGCTGCAGACCCCACCACCACCTGTAAGTTCCTTCAAGTTTGACCTTTGTCCATCTGTACAAACTTACCACATTTCCTATAATTACTAGAAGAGCAGCCTATTGTTAACCCAGTGACAATTTATACGCTGAGCCAGTAGTCAAGGAGGAGGAGATGTGTGACACATTTATTGACCTGAATGACAAACTGATGACCCTGTGGCACAGCCTGTAAACAAAAGGGAGTGCTTTAAAATGCTTATTATGATTAATGGTTTTCCCAGACTAGACCAAAAACGTAATTGCTCAAACAAAAATCTCAGGACCCTAAATAGCATTACCTCTAGGAATCAAAAACCTTTTCAACTTTTCTAATTCCCTTCACAGGGCAGGAGATTATTTAGCACTTTATTTCATCTCATACAGTATGAATTTGGATTAAAACTAGACTGGATAACAGTCTATAACACAAAATTATAATACTTCTTATAGTCCTGATGGAATGTTTCTCTTACAGCATTCACTGAGTTTAAGGATACTGTACCTGGAGTCCCACCTGCCATACTTGATATGGCCCCCACTATAACACCTCTTCGCAATAGGTAACATATTTGATTGCCAAGGAAGATGTTATGAAGAGGATAATGGAGTAGATTAGATAATGTCAGAAAATTAAACATGGTCTTCAGAGTTTTCTAGGAATCAATTCAGACAAAGAGCAAATCATCTCAAATTGTATTAGTCAGGTAAGCAATCTGCTCTGCTAGTGGCCCAAGGACATTCTTTACAACAAAAATTCAACCATTCAGCGTAACCAAGAAGAGGCTACATACAATACTATACAATTTCCAATACCTTATTTTAAAGAGATACAACATAAGGATAAAATTCTTTGCATTAGCATTCAGAAGTTCTAATGACAGGGAAAGAACTGTCAATAACCTACTAGCAGGGTCTATGATCATCACTAAAAGTTTTCCATTAGATGGAAAATTGCTGGGTAGTCTATTTGCTGATCAGAGGAGGTAGGCAAGTGGTTTGCCCTTGCAGAGCCATAAGTAGCCCAAAGTTTAGAATTTCCATCAAGGATTAATACATATTTGACTGACTATAAAATGTGTGCCATTAAGTGTTAAGACTTCTGGCTTATTTCTGATTGTCAACATTGAAGAACTCACCCAATCTTTAGCCATAAGCCCTTCTGAAGTCATTGGGCCTGAGAATTTAACTTCAACAAGTTACTTCTGATACACATCACTGAGTAAAATCATAATCAGGCCACTAAATCTTCATTGCAAGGGCACAACCAGAAATGATTTTTTGGCAGAGCCTGTGATTAACACGGGTGGGCTGGCCGAAAAACAAGTGCTTCCCGAACTTTCGGCTTCTGGTCACGTGATCGGAAGCAGGAAGTTCAGGGAATGACCAGCTAAGAAACTAAGCTGCCTGACACTCCAGTTGCCAAGGTAGCTTAAGCTGAGTGTCAGCAGCACAACTTCCACCATCGATTGGGTGAGCCCCCACCCATAGCTACACTACTGCTTCATTGACAATTTAAGTGTTTTCACTTCATTTATAAAACAAAACCAACCCCTTGTTCTTAAGAGAACTGAAAGTCATAGGTGATCATGCATCTAAAAGGCTTCATAGCATAGGACAAGGTCAGGATCTCTGCCATATGTAGGATGTGACAAATGTTGTCAGAAATCGTATCTTATACCCAGAATGAGAAGCTGAACTAGTGATATGAGAGTGCAGACATTTTCAGAAGATCGTTCAAAGATTCACAGTTTAATCAGCAAAGGAAATATGCGTAGGCTGCTTAGTGATAAAGTAAAACAAAATCTATAGGATTTCATTGCAGGAGTCTTGGTAATAAAATCTTCCAAATGTGTTGAATGACACCATGAATGGCAGCAGCCACTCACCATTATATTTTAAATAATTTTCCAAATTAATGGGGTCTTCTCAATTCTCAAGAACCTGAAAACATTGGACTCTAAGGCTTCCTACTGAATTTACAGTCCTGCAATTTATGGTTAAATTTCAAAAGGCAAAACATTAACAGGATGGAGTGAGGGGAAATTCACACTTCAAATTGTGGTGACAAGGGGTTAAAAAACTCCTGTCTTGGTTCGTTTGTATTCCTTGCTTGGGGGGGGGGAGGGAGAAGCGAGGGAGGGGAGGGAAGAGCTGGTTTGGAAAAGAGGAAGGAAATACTCCTTATCTGGTTTACTTCTGTTTATGGCTTGGTGATAGTTTCATGGCCCGTTGTGGGTTCTTCTTTTCTTATCCCTTGCTTGAGACAGTTGGATTTTTCTAAAGGTATTAATTTCTCAAAACACACTTACACACACAGTCATACAACTTACTCAGGTTTGATTGATTGAGGGGTCCGCACCGTTTCTATTCAGCCCCCGATACTGACAGGGTGAATGAATCCGATAACGGAATGCTTATTTAGCGGGAGGGGGGAGGAAAGGCAGACAGACAGATACAGAGGGAAACCTTTGAAGTCACAGAAGCTCTATTGAGCAACGGAGCTACAAAGGCTCATGAGTTAGGAACGGGGGGAGGTAGCCATGTGGCTGAAGTCATTCCGCCTGTCCGTTGAGTCACTAGGTTCAGACAGGCCCCCCTTGCTATTCACCCGACCAACTTGTGGACGGATGAGGGCAGCTAGAACCTGTCCTAGTCCAAGACTTGGTCAACGGCTCATAAACCTATCGTTCATTCATACAATGACACACGTTCTCTGTTCAATTTAAATTCACTATTTATTGGGGTTCTCTCTCTATCACAAGTTGTCTCCCCTTATTCTTTTACAACTCTTTAAACTCAAAACTTAACACTTAAAACTTAAACAACTAATCATACTAACACAAATATACTAAACATATACTTAAAGCCTTACTTACAACTAAACATTTGAGTAATACTTACCACATAGATGGATGAACAAAAACAAAAAACAAAAACAATAAAAGTTTATGGCCAAATTTCCTTACTCTTTATGTTATGTTCCCAGGTTTTCCTCCAGGTGGAACCTCTATCGCATTCACACCCAGGTTACCAGCTCTAATGCCCTATACTTTTTTGAGTAGCGAGCTGGGGAGAGGCAATGATGGCTGATCAGGCCATCTTTGCGGTGCAATTCTGGTGCACCCCTTGTGATGCGTGGCTCATCCAATTTGCCTCTCTCCTGACAACCTTATATATATTTCCACCCCAGCATATTGCTTGCTTAAACCAATTGTGACGTTCTGGCTACTGTCCAACCAGCAAGTCCCACGCCTGTGAGGGGACTTTTGCCCCCCTGTGGCAAGTTACACGCCTTGGAGTGACTTGCTGTTGCTGGGCGGATTCTCTAATTCAGCAGATTCTGTTTCTTAACGGTCAACCGGTCTGCTGATAAGCTTCCATTTCAGATAGCTAAACTTTCGAGAACAGCTTGGTTTGGGTAATAACTGTCTCTGTTGCCTGAACATTCTCTATGCTGGTATACAATTACTCATAAAATGGCCTTGGCGCACGCATACATTACAGGCTTTACAGAAGTCTGTTACAACACAAATGTGATCTCATACCATCAGGAAATAGTGTCTACAGACCAAGAATACATTTGAAATGGGGGATTAAATTCTACCAGGAAAATAGGGGGCGTTCCAGCATTTGGGGTTAACTGACTGCTAGGTCTCAGGCACTCCAAAGTTTAATAAAATATAAATTTAGTATTTTATTTGCACACTGCCACCCAAATAAGCAAGGTGACATTGCTGAACCAATATTTTTACTTTTATTTAATTTCAAACTGTTTTATAGGTGTTGACTGTGTGTGTAGGAAACGTCTTACACAACACAATATAAATCAAAACTAAAAAAACAATTGAAGCCTTTAGAAATTTTTCACAATCTGAAATAGGGCAGGTCTATTTGGAAATCTGAGTTTCTGAAATGCGAATATAAAATAGTATTTTTATAGGCAGTTTCTGGAACTGCACATGCAAATGTTGGTGTGCAAATGTATGCACATTTCTTGCACACACACTTTTTTAAAGAAACAACCTCTCTTTTTAGAAAAACTTTCTTCAACGACGTGAGGCATTTTCTCCAGTTTTGGGTTGCTGTGCTTAAATCTAGAAAATGAAGAGTTTTTCCTCCTTTTAAAGTCTCTTTTTAGATTTCTAGCCTTATCAGCTGCTCCTTCTTCGCTTCACCAGCCATTATAGAAGTTGAAAGTGCTGCCAATCTGATTCTCCTGCTTTTCTCTGCACTGCAATTACAAATCTGTCTCTGTGAATTGGCTCATTTACCGAATTAAACCTTTCCTCTTAGAAATGGCTGAGTTTCATGGTAAACCCTAAAAGCCCAGTCAGAACCCTAATATTAGAGCCCAAGGAGCCTGTGCCCTCCACTCCTGCAGGAAGACCCAGTACACAAATACTTCCTCCCTTCACCACAATCTCAGTCAGCGCACTCCTTCAGTCCATGTGTTAACTTTACTCCCTGGAGAGTTTATTTTCCTTTTCTTTAGCCTTAGACCTTTCCCATCTTGGTTTCGGCTGCTGTGAGTGTCTGCTCGTTCTTTTATCAAGCCTACTAATTTCAGCAGGTAGAGTTCCAACTGTCAGCTCTTAGAAGAGAGAATACCTTACGTGATATCAACCACAGTGTTCAAAGCCTCTAAAATCTCTCTCCTGTGTGCTAGCTAGAGCACAATGGTTAAGAAGGGGCATGAAAGATGGAGCTCATTCTGACCTTGCTGATTCCATGAAGTCAAGTAATTTTCCCTACATATATACATACATACACACACATACATACATATACACACACACACACACACACACGGTAATAAATATAAACGTACGTGTGTTCCTATTCCTTTATTATAATGTTTCATTCCCCTATTCCTTTAAACCTTACCAAATAAAAAGATTCTACTACTCTTACTCCATAAGTAGTTCCCATTAATCGGCATTAATGGAACTACAAGCAGATTAAGTTACTGCTACACATGATTACGGCTGGCAGACTCTGGCCCCAAATCCATGCTTCATTATAATGTCTACTCTTTTGAAGGTATTAGAGATAAAGTGCTTGAATGACTGCCGACATTCAGGAGTGCTTTGAGCATGCAACCATTTCTGTGCCATCAGGCTACAAATGCTCCCTCACCCTCTATATTTTTACTTTTAGAGTAATTAAAGTATCATCTTAAGTGGAACTTTTCCAAATTCTTAGATATTTCTAGCCACAAAATAATGTTCTCAGTTACACCCATGTAACCCATTTCACTCCATGAGTTCATATAAAGCCTGAAAACGAGACATTTGTTTCATTATGCCAGCACACCCTCTATCAACTCCAATGGCTCTGAGATTCCTCTTCTAACTTTTTTCTTTTTATAATTGTTCCACACTCCCTACCACTGGACAGATCAAATACTGCTGATTGGGTTAGGCCTACATAGTTTTCATAATCCTCCATCAACATGATACCCTGTTCCAAATTCACAGAGTGATACGAGAAGTTCCTTTTGTTCAAAAAGCAGCATTGTTATGGTTTCTTGGCGAAGAAATTCAGGAAGAATACTGTCATTTTTATTATTATAGTAATCAGTCTCCTTCCAGATATTCCTTGGTTTCGTAAAATTAAGTAAATAAACAGCAAAGCCCTAAATAGAATAGAAGGCTGTTAGATATACAAAAATACAGTCTTGGAAGTTTAGTAAAAGTCTGAGTTTCATTGTAGCTGTTAAATTCTTTTGTCAAGCCTCATTGGAGATTGAAGAACTATCTTACTATAGCCTGCAGGGCTGTTTGTAACTTACTACACACCTAAGACCCCATCCACATTGTTACTATGAAATCTCATTTTCTAAGAAATCTCATTCTTACAATTAAAAAAAAACAAAAAACAGAAGAGCACTGAAAGCTTGTTCATTACTTTTCATTTTAACTTTACATGCAAAACAAGTCAGCACCTTGTAGTCTGTTGCTACTTCGTTATGATCTTCACCCATCCATTCAAACTCAACATATGTTTATTAAGAGATAGATGTCACAGCTGTTGGTCACACAGAATCCAACCAAAGAAAAAAGAGTCACTAAAGCTTTTGAAACATCTGTGGTTACAGTCATTGTTTTGGTCCTGATTTTTCTACATGTTCATTATAAATATTGGATCTAAGCTATATGTTTCATGGCACTTCAGGAGTTAACTTTATTATTAAGTAGCTGGAGTCATTAAAATTCTTTTACATTTTTTCATCATGCTTCTGTCTATGAAAAGGATAAGCGTCTACTGTGGCAGAAAGAGACAGCCAGGGTTTTTTGGTGGTGTTATTTTTTTGTTTTGTTTTTTTTACTGTAAATCCCCAGAGATGGAACATGCCCTTTAATTAGTTTCAGCCCGCTCTATCCATCAAATTATCACTATTTCATATCAAATGGAACCAAATGGGAGTTAAATTCAAATTTAGGTGCAACACTGATGACAGTTTTAGATTGATTTACTGAGAGAACCCATTTTACTCCCCTTTCCATTTATTTAAAAAAATCAAACCACAAAACAAAATATACGTTAGTAAAAAAGAATACAAGGTCCTAAGAAGAGAAAGCTACTGCATGATGCATCAGTACATAAAAGCAGGAATGTTCCATACCACTTGAATGCAATGAAACTGTAAGGTCTTTGGGGGGCAGGAACCGTCTTTTTTTCTTCTATGTTAGTACAGCTTCTGCACAATGGGGTCCTGGTCAATGACTGGGGTTCCTAAGTGCTACTGCAATACTAATAATAAAATAATAAAAACCAGCTTGGCTGTACTGTGTGTTTTATAAAGATCTCAGAATGAAAAGGGATATAGCAATATAACATTAAGTGCTCTATCAAGCAGAAAGTTGCACCTACAGCTGTTGGGTCCCAGAAGTCTGAAAGCCACTCTAACTATTCAGACATAATAGCTGCTGCTTCTTCTTCTGAGGTAACTCTCCTTTAGAATGCAAGTTTAGTATCAAATTCCCCCTGCCCAGGTGCTGAGTCACAGATTCCAAAAAATCTGATTCAAACGAATGACAGAAAAAAGGCGCCCTTCACCATACACCCCACCAGCAGATTCTTACTTCGTTTTTGTAACACTGCCCCCTGGGTTGATCAGAATCTATCCTTCTGCCCCTCTCGGGGCCATTCCTGTCCTCCAAAACAGGACTGCAAAAACTCCCATCGTCTGTACAGTCCTAGCTCCAGAGACAGAACTTGAAGGGCTCACAGGAGAAAAGCTCATTTAGAAGTTATGCTGCTGTGCATATAGAGCTGTGCAGCTCTATAGCATATTGAGCAATCAGGGTGCTCAGGAATGGTCTGTAGGGAAGCTGTGCATAGGATTCATTCCTGAGTCAGAGGGCATATGCTTATACACTTGTGGACCAGGCCCATGAACATTAAGCCAGGCCATGTTCCAGAACAGCCCTCCATGAGTACTGTTGTGGAGTGTCTGGAGTGCTAGCTTCTATGCAAACCTTGGAAGGAAAAGGCGAGGATAGCCAGAATAAGAGCATGTGGTCTGTTTCCCCACTCTCCACCCCTTTGCAAACTACTTCGCACTAGGGAGAAACCATGAAATGCCTGAAATGAAATAGACTCCGCTGTGCCCTTTTCCGCTCCTTTGCACAACAGCACAGAGAACAGCATCTAGTGCCTATTTGCTAGTGATTTTCTGACATTTCAAGTAAGGTTCATACCTGTAAACTCAATGTTTAATGAAGAACAAACATTTGTCCTTGAGTCCAGTCGTCTTGCATAGTTACAACATATCAGCCTATTCAGTTTTACTTTAATTCATTCTTCTAACACAATAAAGGACACACGTGTGCACAAAGGAACACAGGAGGAAAAAAGGAACCATGAAAGAAATTGGTTTTTGCTAACTATTGGCATAATTTTAAAATATACTTTAGTCATATTAAATTCCAAACTGTGCTAAAGGGTTTCAGTAGCCTATATTTTATTCCCTGTTGGATAACAAATGTGTTTCACTTGGCACCATCGTTGCATCAATTGTCACAGTCTCCATCCATCACTAGTTAATTTTCAAAACCCGAAAGATTTTCTTTTAAATACAGCTGTAACTCATTTGCTCCTCTTCGCCAATCTTGTTAAGGTTTTTTTTTCCTTTTCTTCCCCGCTGAATGATAACGTCATATTCATTCCTTGGTTTTGGCTGTAAATTCAGCAAAGTCAGGCTTCCACAAATCTATTTAGTGTGACTCTGTCATCTTCCCTGTTGTTTCTGGCTCACAAATAAAAATAATTAAGCTGCATTCTACTGGCCTGATTGTCTGTTGTATTTGTGTATTATGCATGAAACAGCTGGAACAGGTGCCAATGTCTATCCAGTTTTAATGCTTACCTAAACATCAAAATATTGGTGCAATGGGCTTTATATTCCACTGATCTCTTCCTGAAGTCAACATTATGTGTTTATTGCCAGAAGACTGTATGTACTGTGGAACCTCCAGCCTTACCCTTGCTCAGGAATATGTACTATGGGGTCAGCATCTATACAGAAGGACTAGAGATAGTGGACCTTACAATTCTGACCTTTTATTTCAGAAAAAATATTTTAGTCTTGTTTCAGTGGATTCACTGGTAACTAAAAGTACTGGGCATCATAGATGGGTACAAGAAATAGTCGCAACACAATTTTTACAGTCTGTCTAAAATATTCATAAAGTACTTTTCTGTAACACAGGTGGAATATGCAAGATGTTACAATATAGTAGGAATATTTCATTGGATTGGCCTGCATAATTCACTCATGGCGCGCTCTCCTCCCCCCCCCCCCCCCCCCCCCCCATCATTTATGGCCAGATTATGGCCTGGCTTCAGATCAAAGAGGAGAGCAGTGGGTCAGTTACATCCAATCTGCCCAACACAAACGAGCAAGAATGGACAGGACAGGACAGTTTTGGCTCCAGTTACCCAATACAGCAGGTACTGTAGCTACATGGTGCATCTTGAGATGTATGCAGTACCAGGCCTATACCGTTTGCGGCATATTTCTCCGTTGGAGAAGAAGGAAACAGGGCAGCAGCTTGTGACTCAATCACAGTGCAATTTACAGCCTGCTCCGAGGGCAGTGCAACAATGCATTTGTCTCTTGTTCCAAAGCCACAAATAAGCCCATAACAAGCTTCCTTAGAAACCTGTTGCCATTTCTGGAATCCCTTTGCACTGAACAATCTGTGTCAGAAGTGCTGTCTGTGTAGCACACAAAAAAAATTCTCAAAATGGCATTAATAATTCTTAAAGTTTTGTGCAAAGCATGTAGAATATTACAAACATCAGTATTGAGAAAATACCACAACAGAAACAAGCCTGATAAAAGAGCCTGTGTATACAGGATGGCATTTTCACTTTGGTTAGTTCATGCATCAGAGACTGTAGTATCATATAACTTACACACAAAACATTTCTCTTGAGTTATGGTTCCTTCTTTCATCTATGAAATAGTAAAGTTAAAAGGAATACAACACCACAACCATTTGCTTTACACACAACAAACTCTCTCTTTCCATTAAAATGGACAAACATGCACACTCCCGTGTTTTCCATAGAAAATGGATGCATAGTAGCACCCCAGAAACATTAAGAATGAATCACTTAATTCTTAATCTTAATATTAACACACAAAAACAGTAGGATGGGAGGACTGGTCCCCTACAATATATTTTCTCCACTGCTTGGATCAGTTAATTAATTTTTTATTAATTTAGTAATGGAGTTTCTACCATTTCCCTTGTGAGAGTATTCCCTTATCTGATACACTCGATTGTTAGGATATTTTTTCATAATATTTAGCTTAAATTTTCCATTTCTTAATTTCATTCCAAATGATTATTCTTATCCCAAACAATTCTTATAAACAGTTATTGGTATTAACATCTTTCAAATACTTGTAAATGATTATAAGATCACCACTAGATGCTTGTTAACCAAGATAGGATTGTTCTGTCCTTTTATTTTTTCCTCATAATCCCTCAATATCTAAACTCCCTCAATACCTAAATTGTTTTTGTTGTTCTTCTTAAAATTTCCTATTATTTACTATGGCATTGAGAGATACCTAGTACTGCATTTATTTTCTAGGTACAGTCTCTTAAAGAGGTCTTCCCTGTTTCCTGGTCAATTATATGATACCACAGTAGACACAATGCAAAATCATATTGCTTTTATTTTTAAATATACCATATACCAAATTCATAACTAGGCTACTTCTCACTATCAACCCTAGGATTCCTTGATTTCCACATGTCTCTTCCCACTGAATCACTGTGTTTTGGAATTATTTTCCCAAGACGTATGAGCATGCATTTTCTCAGGTTCACCTTCTTATATATGTATACGCCGTAGCAGACTTTTCAAGATTCACAAGAATAGGACCATTGTTCCAGAGTGTAAGATCAAGCCCCTAATGAGCAGCAATTATGTACATTATGTAAATTAATTTCTATTGAAATATCTTTATATAGTTATAATCTTTATATTTTAATCAATTTATGCAAGTCAACATCTAATCATTAGCTATAGTTTCTACAATTCTATTGCTGAATAGTAAAAGTAGAGACAAACTTGACTACTACATCTAAGACCAACCCCATCTTATTCTGAAATAGAACATACATCATTCAGCAAGCATAGGTGCTGGAACTGTGGGTGCTGCTGCATTCCCTGGCTTCAAGTGGTTTCCATCATATATAGGGTTTACAGTTTTGTTCAATAGCTCTCAGCACCACCACCATAAAAATTGTTCCAGCTCCACTGACAGCAAGGTCAGGAACAAGAAGAGATTGTTTCATGTGACTGAGTGATACAACACTTCATAATTTTCCAGAGGAGTAATGCAGGCAAGGAGGAAATTAAACAAGTATTCTTATATACATTTTCCTGATGTTATTTTCATCATGGAGAAGTGAAAGTACACTTACTCCCTTGATAGCAAAATGAAACAGACTGATAAAATTTAGTCAGTTTATTTCAAAACAATGGCTATTGAAATAGGAATGTCATACTATTTTATATAACAAAAACAATTTTGCGCTACCCATATCTTAAAACGGTTTATGCTTAATAGAATAGGAGTACCTACAACCAAGTTGAAGGTGAAAAGAGCAATTTAAATTATGTACTCTCATTTCCAGTGAAGGTTTAATTCTCCATAATACTTATATAATAATATTGACCCTCCCCCCCCCCTTTGTAAAGCACTGGGAGATCTACTGTTAAAAGAAGCCTCATGTAACAGTTAGGTATTATTTGTTAATGATGATCATTATTACTCTGAATCTTATAACAACACCCAAACAGCATTTTTCTGAACAACAACATCCAACAGGCAGGGCTGTTCATGGCAAGCTGGATGTAAACCTTTGAAACAGGAGTAGACTGAAGTGCAGCAGCGTTGTCCATACGAACACTTACTGTACAGCAGGCCTGTGCAGATTAGATTTACACCCCAGCTTCCTGCAAACTAATCAATTTCGTGGACAAACCATAGTTATTATATTCTATTAGTTAGTTTATCATCCTTCTCAATAAGAAAATCTGTGATGTGCCCAGTAATTGCATATGTAATAAGACAGTGAATAATGTTATAATAATAATGTTATAATAATAACAATGTTGTATAATAATAATAATGTTATAAGCACAACACTTTGTAGACATTTCCCTTCTTAAGTGAAGAAAGACCTGATAATGCATAATGGCTACATCACTCTTTAGTTATCAAACCTCTTCACAAATGAAAGTAAATGCCATAAAAGACCAAAACTCACATGTTGAAATAGAGCACATGTATAAATTACACGTCTCCCTTCACAATAATCACATCCAGTAAAAGTTATCATTTCTATGACATAATAACGTATAATTTTGGAACCAGGCATAAAGGTATAAACTGTGACTTCCTATAAAACTTAAAGAACTGGTATTTCCGTCCTACTCACCCTACAATCAAACAGCTGTTTTCTGACACTACCATTTGAGTGCCATTGACGCTGCCACAGAAACAAGAACACGAAAATTATAAGACCCCAAATCCTTAATAGACTTTTTTTTTAATTTTACTTATTTTACTTCTTTCTTCTGACAGTACTAATTTTACTCAAATGGCACTGCTGCCTTGCCTAGGATGGGTAAGCAGTTGTTCAAAGTGCCAGTTACAAATTTAAATTTGACAGCAAAAATGGCCAGAAATGAAATAAAGTAACTATAATACTAAATACACAGACAACTTGTAATGGTGTTTAGTATGTTTTATCCTGACTGTTCATTCGTGAGGGTGTGGGCATTGTGCAGTAGCTGGTTCTTCTTCAGATAAAAATCTAGCTATTGTTATCAGATGTAATGCCAGCATTTTCAACATTCCTCTCATGGCTAATACCTTCCAGATAGCCAAGAATTTATGTCTTCAATTCCAATCAGAATTTCAGATTTTCTACTTCAGACACGATTCAGACTTTTTGGTTTGCATATTCTGCTTTCCCACAAGAACTCATTTCAATTTGGATTTGAAGTTACTCCAAACTGTTGCATAATGTTGCTCATTTTTCAGGTCAGGAACATTGCCATACCAACTGAAAGTCAATATTTTACTAACAGTTACCATGCAGTGACAGCTGAGAAGTGGTGAATATTCTGTATTGTGCATATGGCAGAGGAAAGAGGCATCTGAGATACCACTATATGGTAGACATGAGTCATGGAGATCCTGTAGAGTGTGAGCTCTATGGGTGAAATCCTGACTACACTTAAGTCAATGGCAACCCCTGCATTGACCTCAGTGGGACTAGGATTTCATCCTATGGATTTTGAGGAAGCCAGGACTGAACCACAGAAGCAATGCCACACATTCTATCCCCTGGCTGAGATTCTCTAAATTTTATGTATGTGAGTAGCAGAATTTGGCCAATAGTCTTTGCAGTTTCCGTGCCGGAGGCAGCGGGGGGAACACCACCAAAACTTACTTTAAGAAAGAACAGTTACTTACCTTGTAACTGTTGTTCTTCGAGATGTGTTGCTCATGTCCATTCCCATTCTTATATGGGTAGCACTAGGGAAAAAGGTTTTTCCAGCACTGGTGTATGTGGCGTGCACACACATCTAAATTGGGAGCAGACATGAGCAAGCACTCAAAGAGTAAAAAAAAATAAAGAAACAAAAAAAAAACAAAACATGACACAAATGGAATGCTTTCCAATAAAATGATCCCTTTGTTTCTACAAAATAAATTTTAAAGCATTCTCTTTAGTTGCAGAAAACTGCTTTAAAGAAAAATCAGGCATACACAGTGTAGTTATCTCGTGACTATTTTCTCTTCACTGCAACTCTGTACTCAGTCAGTTACAGGTGCCCAAACAGCAGCCAAACCCTGGTTATCTCCACATCATTAAAATGAGCTACAAAACTTTCTTTTAAGATTGTCCTCTTCTCCCTCTCACCCTACCTCCTCTGTACATAGCCGAGCTCCTTCAGCATTAATGTAGTGGTTACCACCTGCTATCAATACTATCCACACGCTTCCCAGTCAAGATTTGTTTCAGGCCAAGTTTATCTTGTGAGTTAACGGGAGGTGACAAGCGTGGCAGTTCATGAATTTTCCCTGCATGACTTATTCAGCTTGACTGACCAGATCCATGCTAAGGAGGATGTGCCAGCTCAAAACAAAAACATTTTTGAATAATTTAAGAACTTCAGAGCTTGATGTGCCAGATAATGTGATTCATTGTTTAATTATGGAACCAACAGAATCTACTTTTATATGCATCTACCACAAACATTAGCAATTGTAAAACTGCTTGTTATCAAAATTAACTATATAAATAATGCAAAAGAAAAAAATGTTACAGTCTCTAGAAGCAAAATGCCATGGAGACAACAAATACTTAGGCTGCGCTGCCATTCACGGGTCTCTTAAACAAGGCTGAGAATTAATGGAAATATGTACATCTTTTTAAAAAAAAAGTATCTGACATTCAGTTAAAAATGCAGTTGTTGATGTCAGCTATTAGTCTTTGATATAGTCTAAAATTAAGTCTTTTCAATTACCTCTAATTTTTCTAAGGCAGTTCTTATTTTTAACCCCTCTGTTCCATTTTATATTTGTTGTACTACTGTGACACTTGCATCATCCACTTGCTAAGCTATGCAAGTAAATCAGTTTCAATGCTAATGTACTGACTGGTCAGATGAAATGCTGAAGAGCAAAACATCTGGGATATTTTCTTAAGAGAGAGATCACATCAACTCTGCAATATCCCCAGCTTCCATCATGCCAAAGCTTTCTATCTCAAGTCTAGTTTAAATCGGTTAGACGGTGTACAGTCATTCCAATGGGCTGCTGTTTTCTTTACTATAGAATTCCAGTATATAGGAGACTGAGTTAATCTAAAAAAATATGAGCTTGTGGGCTATGCCTTCAGAGATTAAGTAATGGACTAGTTTATAGACACATTAAGCTTTGCTACCGGATTTGCTAGAGATTTATAGACTGTAAACTCAGAAGGAACCATTATGATAATCTAGTATGACCTCCTCCGCAACACAGGCCACAGAATTTCACCCACCCACTCCTGTAATAGACCCCTAATTTAAGGCTGAGTTATTGAAGTTTTCAAAGACTTGAATGTAGAGAGAATCCACCAGCAAGTGACCTGTGCCCCATGCCACAGAGGAAGGAAAAGACTACTAGATATGCTAAGATACTGGTATAGTTAGTCAGCTGTACATCTTTAGATTCAGCATAATTATACTTTAAATTTGTAAATGCTCATTTCCTCCATTTTGCTTGACTCCTTCACTAGTCTGATGCTTAATATGTAGAATCTAAATTCCTTGGGGCTGGGCTTTTCTGTCTTCTGAGAAGTATCTTGCACACTTTGAGGCACTATAAATAATAATTCTTGGAGGACTTTAGGCACTCAGCAATAATTCTTAAGAGAAATCCTGGTCCTATGTTTAAATACAGCATGTGAAGTAGCATAATTAATAGAATAAATTAATAATCCAGATCCCAACAAAAATACCTCGGAGCCCCCAACACAGCCTAAAGTGGAATTTAAAAAAATACCCAGCCTTATCTAGGAGGACGCCATTGATATGACTAGGTACATAATGGGGGAGAGAATGCCAGGCTTTGTGAGTGAAGGTCCTACTTCCCATCTTCTCAAGACTGTAAACAAGGAAGTGTCAAAAGATCCAACTTATCAATCTCAAGTGCCACTGAAGGTAGTAAGGTAGATGGTCCATCATGCATTTGGCTTGATGTAATAGGGATTTATGCATATAAAGCAAGGCCTACATAGTACACAGGCATTTGCACACCAGATACCAATGGTCCATGTAATCCACTATCCTAGGGTTTGTTTTTTGTTAATATATAGTGACAAGTACCAGCTGTTTTAGAGGAAGGCACAAGAAACAGTGTAGAGGACTACCATAGAATAACCTGGCCAGAGGGATGGTTTCTTCCTAATGCACATGAGTTAGTGGTTGGCTTATGACAAACTATGAGAGTTTATATCCCTTTCTCAGGTCAAAGACAGAAAGTAGTGGGCTGGCCCAGAGGTAAGACCCAGCTCTCTTGAAGAGGAGTAACAACTGCAAGCCAAGGACCTCTGGCTTCCAAGGTTGTTTAGAGTCTGACAGCAGGCTTTCACCTACCCATCTGGACTTTCTTGTGTAGATGGCCCATGCCATCACCCATGCAGAAGTCAGAACCCCTGTGGATGTGCTTAGGGCCTGGCATTGCCCTACTAGGGAGGGAGACTCAATGAAAGACTCAGATGAACTACCTCTTCAAAGACAAGAACTTGATTCACATTTGTAGCATAAATGAATAAAATCTTCACCTGTTGTGTCCATTGGGGGGAAGGGGCAGAAGGAGGGAGATAATTGGCAGTATTGCCACAATGCCCTTCATCAGGGAAGAGCAGCTTTAAACTCCAGATGGAGCTTCGTAGGAATCTGCTTAGCAAGAGCTAGCCAAGACATGCATTGAATCAGCACAACACCCAGGTGCTCTGGTCTCCACCCCTACTGCAACTGCTCCAGCCATCTCTGGATCCTAGAAGAAAGGAAGCTGTAGCCACTGGATTTTCTGCTGCCCAAAGACCACAATATTGTTCTAGCACCAAAAACTTGGGCCCAAAAATGCTACTGGTTTGCATAGCTGATGTGAGGATAATATGTCTGTATTTAGCAATTAAAATCTGTTTGGCATTTGGAAAAGTAAACTGTATTTGTGCCATCTAGGCTGAGGCTATGCTTACGGTGTTTGTTTTAATTACTACACTGTCTTGCATATATCTTTTCCATCCCATTAATACTACTTTGGGTGTACAATATCTAAAACTTACAACTATACATTAGCTATGGGTTGGTATATTTGAATGAAAATGTATTGTATTTGCTACATTAGGTTTACTCTTGTGCAATAGCAAAGAAAATATCACTTAATGACAAAGAGGAAGCCTCCATTAAAAACTATTTTCTCCTCCAACTTCCCTGTCTCCCTGTCATTTATCACAATATGTGCAACAAGTTCAAGGAACAAAGCTGACTTGACATAATTATTGCATTACTATGTTAAGGTTATCTTAAGTACAGTACAATATTATTTATCTGTATTAAGTAACAACAACAACTAGGGACAGATTTTCAAAAGAGCTCAGCTCCCCTTCTGGTATCAAATAAGGGGCCAGATTTTAAAAGGAACTTGGCATTTTGCCCTTCTGAAAATCTGGCCGTAAGTGTCACACTAAGAGCTGTTGGATGCTGAGTGCTTTTGAAAATCTGGCCCTTGCTTACATGCCTGAATGGAAGCTGAGCTCTTGAAAACCTGGACCCCACTGTAGCTACTAAAGCCCTGAAAATCTGGCCCCAAGTGCTTTTGAAAATCTAATCCTTACTGTAAAGTGTTCATTTCAAAGCAATACACAAGCATTAATTAAACCTTACAACACCCCTGTGACATAGATAGGTATTTTTATTCTCATTTTGCAGTTGGGGAAAAATGGAGGCAGAAAGGTTATCACCACCATTTTCAAGCTTGAATGTCTAAAGATAAGCATCTGCATTTATATCGAGACACCTGAATAAAAATAACCCGATTTCCCAAAAGTGGTTGGCACCAACACTGGAGTCATTGAAGTGAGGAAGAGCTCTAGGCCATCAGCACCTCTGAAACTCAGGCCACCTTTATTTAGGTGCCTCAGTGTGGATGTAAATGACTAATTCTGGGCACGCATTTGAAACTCAGGATATCATACAAGAAGATCTGGATGACCTTGTAAACTGGAGTAATAGAAATAGGATGAAATTTAACAGTGGAAAAGGCAAGGTCATGCATTCAGGGACTAACAACAACTTTTGCTAAAAACTGGGGATGCATCAATTGGAAGAGGAGGAGGAGGTTGATCACAGAATGACTATGAGCCACCAAGATGGTGTGGCCGTGAAAAAAGCTAATGCAGTCCTAGGATGCATCAGGCAAGATATTTCCAGTAGAGATAGGGCGTGTTACTAGTAGTGCCATTACATAAGGTGTTGGTCAGACTTCATCTGGAATACTGTGTGCTGTTCTGGTCTCCTAAGATTAATTCAAACCAGAAAAGATGCAGAGAAGGGCTACTAGGATGATCCGTGGAATGGAAAACCTGCCTTATGAAAGAAGACTCAAAGAGCTTGGCTTCTTAGACTAACCAAAAGAAGGCTGAGGGGAAATATGATTGTTCTCTGTAAATACATCAGAGGGATTAATACCAGGGAGGAGAGGAGTTATTTAAGTTCAGCACCAATGTGGACACAAGGACAAATGGCTATAAACTGGCCATCAGGAAGTTTAGACTTGAAATTAAATGCAGATTTCTAACCATCAGGGGAATGACGTCTTCCAAGGGGAGCAGTGGGGGTAAGAAGGCTAGTTGGCTTCAGGGCTGAGCTTGATAAGTTTATGAAAGGGATGGTATGATGGGACAGCCTAATTTGGCAATTGACTGATCTTGGACTACTAGCGGTAACTATGTCCAATGGCCTGTGATGGGATGATAGATGCGGTGGGTACTGAGCTACTACAGAGAATTCTTTCTAAGGTGTCTGGCTGGTGAGTCTTGCCCACATGCTCAGGGTTTAACTGATCGCTATATTTGGAGTCAGGAAGGAACTTTTCCCCAGGCCCACAGAAGACTGGCAGAGGCTCTAAGGTTTTTTTCACCTTGCTCTGCAGCATGGGGCATGGATCACTTGCTGGTGGATCCTCTGTACCTTGAAGTCTTTAAATCATTATTTGAGAACTTCAATAACTCAGTCTTAGGTTAGGGGTCTATTACAGGAGTGGATGGGTGAAGTTTTGTGGCCTGTTTTGTGCAGGAGGTCTGACTAGATGAGCATAATTGTTCCTTCTGACCTTATAGTCTATGCATCTATGAAAATTTTAGCCTAAGTTACTTGCTCAAGAACAAATCAAAGTCAGAAGCAGAATATAGGAATTCCAGTCTCCTAATCACTGGAACACACATTCTACCTTCACGCTCTCTCTGGATCACACTTTCATTAATTCTAGGCACAAATATGTGATATAGGTAGTAATAGTAAGGATATAGAAGAGCCCTTCATCTATATATTCTCCATACATCACTATTATGTATTTGCATGTTTAAAAAGTACAAATGCTTTTCATTGGTTTTCCACTGTAAAGGGATACATGAATACTAACTAAAGAATATTAAGTAATGAATATAGGCACACTTTGGACATCTCAATACTAGTTGGAATAGAAACAGCCTGACGTATTTCTATAAATTCCCATAACTCAGGCATGGCAGGCTTAGCAATTTTATTAGACGCTTTAATAGACATGGACAGGCAACTGTTAGGGATTTTATAACTACTCCAGTCTTCCCACATGCCACAGAAAATTGGCACACTGCTAGAACAGGTAGTGTGAGTAAAGTTCAGTTGGAGTTGCAGGAATATTTGTTGAATTAATGAAAAGAAAGTAAAATAAATGTTAAAAAGCCCAAAACAATGAATTATTTCTTTTATTATATTTTTCCTTTTAGAGAACTGGCAGTGTGTTCAGAGCTGTGCAAACAATTATAAAGACCCAGTCGCTGTTCCAAGGAGCTTTCAGCTTAAGTTTTGACAATCCTTCATTTTTATAGCTTCCACCATGACTAATGTATCACTTCTTTTAGTCATTTATAAGAGGAAGGTCAATGTTTGACATCCTCAGAATGTGCTCTGCCACGCTGGTACAGGAATGCTGAGTGTCATATCCTTATATCCTTGTTAGCATTCACCAGTGACTGCGAGTTTGCACTAACTACAATATGATCACCAAAGGAGACAGTAGCCACCTGTGCCCCACTAGATTAATGTTCTGGGCAGCTGATTTTGGAATTCCTCCAAGCTGGCAAAAGGGACACATCCTCTACCACGTCATAGATGGCCTTCCATGCAACCTGTCTTGACTGGCCCCAATTGCACCTGACACAACAACTGTTTGGACAGCTCCGGCCAGTACTGCTGATTTCAAAGCCCTGTACGGTTAAACTATGCATGTTGGTCTCATCCTGGTTACACCGTCGTCATCTGAGACGTCTGATATGTTGTCACACTCCCAAACATTTGCTTCATCTCCTTTGGACTTCAGAAACTAAATCCTTCATCAAAACTCGCATGCATATTTTCAAGTTAGAACATCATTTTTTTAAATTTCGTTTTGTGGTATGCACTGCATTATATAAGATCTGTGCTGTAATAAATTCAGCTATCATCTCAAGTCAAAGCTATAAAGAGAATGAACATCTGAAGTATTACTTTAAAAATAAATCCAAATCAGAAGATCTGTTTTTCTTTCTCTCAGGTGTCCTATAAGGCCTGGTCCACATGTAAAACTTAGACTGACCTAACTACATCGCTCCAGAATGTGAAACATTCACAACCTGTGCATCACAATTAAACCAGACTAACCCCCAGAATTCTTCTGTCAACCTAGCTATCGCTACTCAGAGAAGTGGATGAATTATGGCAATGGAAAAATCCCTTCCGTCATGGTAGGAAGCATCTATACTATGGCGCTACATCATCACAGCTGCAGCACTGTAGTTGTGCAGCTATAGCACCCTTGTGTAAATGTGGCCTAAGACTTGTAAGCAAGTTTTTTTTTTTAAAAAAAAGATATTTTATTCAAAGCTTTGTCATCATTGCTGCGACTAGTGCATTTCAGAACTTGGAATCCTATCTTGCAAGGCAGGAAGGCACACTTCTAGGCAGAAGCAGGTAACATTAGGAATAATTTATTTACTTAGTTCCTTTTTCAGTGTTAGAAGACAGCAACTCTTCCTGTGATTCTTTACCAGTGTCACATGACACTGAGTGTCGTCAACTTTCACTTCAAAAGGAAAGAAACAGCACTCAGCACCTCAGAGGATCAGTCCCTTAGTTGCTGTTATGTTTAAAAGGGGACTGTGATAAGCACCAGATTCACAATGTTAGTCTGTTAATAATTAAAAGGGCATTGCAAAACGAAGGGATTTACATAATTTAATCGTCTTTTATAAAAGACAATGAAGTGAAAAAAACGTTTTAAGAGGATGAAAACGTAGCCTCTTTACCCTAATGAAATATAAAGAGCTCTCATATGCCTTTTAGGCATAAATCTTTGTGGAAGAGGTCCCAGAACAGAGCTGTTGCCCCATCCCATTAAGAGAACGCTCTCTCCTTGGTGACCAGCCAGCTGCAGTGACTAGCGTGGAGCCAAAGCAGGCGTATACTCACAACTCACTCCACCTCCTTTGAGACAGCTAGCACATAGAGTCCTTGTGCTCACATCTGTACAAGGGATGAGATGAACCCTGCATGGGAATTCGAGGGCATCTTCTCAGCCATCCACCTCCTTGTGCACTCACACAGGGGCTGGCCTGAGTCTGTTTCAAACTTTTTTAAAAATGTTTTTTCCAGAAGATGGGAAATGGTCTTTGTTTCACTCGCCTGCTACATGCCTGGCTTTCTCAGCATGACAGTTTTATTGCAAAAAATTAGGAAATACACGAGTTATTTATAAGCAAATGAGCTGTCAGTTTCAAGTTAATTGCTGAATGCTCATAAATTAAGTACGTTAAGCCAAACTCAGAACCTGATTTATATTGCAGAAAAGGACTTCAGCTCCAAATTGCTACATAAACTCACTGTGTATACAGCTAGCTGAACTTTGGGACAGTTGGCACAATAGATAAAAGTGAGGTGGCAAAAACCTGCACCCTTCTCAGACAGTGCAGCACAGGTTAGCAGGCGTGGAGAACTGAGAAGTCATGATTGAACTGTGGAGGTGTGATTGTGGCAATCACTGAGACATATCACCCACAGTGAATCATAGTGCATCTTTTGATGGAGTTCTTGGGCCCTGTTTCCTCAGCCTGGCCGACTGCTCTGTTTCAAAGCTGTCAATCAGGTGACCCCTTTGGGCCACATGGCCACTTCATAGTTCATCCTGGTGAATCACCACATCCTTACCAGGATAATGAGCAGGCCCTGTACACACTCATTATTTCCCCTGCTGCCCACCCTAAGCGCCTGACTGCCATTAATAGCAGGATGATGATATCATCACAGGAACAGGAGGAAAGAGAAATTGGCCATGAGTGAGAAAGTTCTTATTCAAAAGACGTGTTAGTAATAGCAAAGGAGACATTCACGAGCAATAACCAAACAATTCTTTTTGTATGATTATTCCGAGCTTTTTGGGGTGTTTTTCCAGCAAAGGTCTGACTCTGGTCCCATACCATTCAATGGCATTGAAATCCCATTGACTTCAAGGGTTCAGGATTGAGTTTGCTCCAGTTTCAAAGTCCTCCTTTTAGATGACAAGTGGAAAATCACATCCAGTGTTGTTTTTACATAACCCTTACTTCAATCAAATGAGGTAACTTTTCTTCAATTGCTCTGGGGTGCTCTGTTCAAGTGAATGTACACTATTGACTTTCTAATACTAAAAAGGTGGCATGCCATCTTGTACCCTGTTATCAAAAATAAGCATGAAGCTTAAAAATGAATTTACTCAGGAGGACTGCCAATATGCAGCTAATATGCTAACATGTTTGTGTCTCATGTTGAATTTGAATTAGCCCTATTTAATGCTTCAATAGAGATGTGCCCCGCCAGTAATATTAAACACATTCTAAAATACAGACAACTAATTTTTAAAATGCCATATTAAAGTCAATAATACCTTTAAAACGAGTAGTGGCTTAATATTTTTAATCATTAAGTGGTTCAAAAGGGAGTCTCCTATGGCCTCTTCCAGTTGCCTCCTTCTAAAAAGACTGTACAGGCTCTGCCATCTGAAGACAAAGATTAAACCAAAAAGTGTGACTTTCCCGCAGCAGACAGGATTCAATGTTTTTATTGCCCCACCTTTTAAAACATACCATTGAGAAAAAAAGGGAATGTTTAAGTTTTCTCGGCCATGCGTTTCTGTGACCAAGCAGATGGCTTTGTTCCAGAAGGACGTTTTCAAGGAATATTGCTCATAGGTTCACACTGACCTAAATATTTATCAAATACATGTAATTTACTGGGTTATGGTTGCTCAAAATCTTCACTAATAGGCCCAAAATACCTCTAGTCGAATTACCTCTGTGCAGAGCTGTGCGTTGTATTTCTGCTCTGAAAGTCCTTCCAGTAAAGGGCTAGTCTACACTAGACACGCTACATTGGTGCAGCTGCAATGTAGTGCATCTGGTGAAGAAACTCTATGCTGACAGCAAAGCGTTTTCCCATCGTCATAACTACTCCACCTCCATGAGAGGCAGAAGCTATATTGGTGGGAGAGCATCTCCCAGAGACTCAGCACTGGTGTGGACAGCACTTAGGTCGCTGTAACTTACTCCAATCAGCGGAGTGAATAAACCACCCCGAGTGACACAAGTTATATCAATTTAAGCAGTAGTGTAGACTTGCCCAAAATTTTCTTTTATTTCTCCCTCTACCCCCATCCTTTTTTACAGCACCAGAAGAAAACCACATCCAGATTCTAGTGAGGTGTTCTAGTGAGGCTGGAGCAGAAAGCAGTTCTACTATGCAAGTTATTGGTGTCTGATACACAAGTACATTTCCATGCAGTATTTTTATAACTAAGTAAGAGTCATGAACATTACTGTGTAAGGCACATGCTGAAAAGACTGAGTACTGTAGTTTTGTGCAGAAATTCAACAGGCTCCAAGTATGCTGGTAATTTTTTGTTGCCATGCAAAATCCAGATTTAATTTAATTTTCGTTTACAATGAATAGGGATGTGAGGATATTTTTGGATGTTTGGATAAGAACAGGTCTTTCTCCACAGGTTCCAGCATGCCCACACTGCTGTCCAAGATTAGGAAAAAACATGTTAGGAGGGACAGGGACAAAGGGTTCTGCTTTGGCTAACAGGTTTAGTCTTTTGGCTAGCAGATGTCTGTTAAATATTTCAGGCTCTACAAATCATGGCACAGCCTTTTAATTGTGACTTGTCACATTTTTCTGCATGTTACACGTCACTGAAATCCTATTTCCTCAGCCCTCTGTGACAGGTAACTGCTATAAAACACACCTCTCCAACGTGATCAAAGGAGGAAGAACGAGAAAGTCATTTGCCACAACCGCCATCATTTACCCTAGCTCAACAAGTTCTGCAAGCTGGGCTGAAGGGAAAGGGTCACAATGCCAGACAGCTACTGAAGAACTGCACAAAGTCAATGCTGGATACTACGTAAAAACAAACAAAAAAACCAGTCCAATTCCTGTACAAAGCAGAAAGCAAATTCTGCTGTTCCCCTCCTCTAAAAATGCTAAATGCTACAGTACAGTACAGTGGCTGCTAGAGAAGGAGCAAGGACCACAGAAATTACAGAGCTTATGGTGACCAGTTGCAAATGTGGAGATGATGGAGTTGTTGACAGTCTCCAAGAAGCAGCGGAGGAGAGTCCTGAGGCTCCAGCTGCAGACCTGAGAAGAAGGGAGATTTTCTCTGGGCTCTGTCATGACTTGAAAGCATGAGCCTGTGCTGGGGACAAGGTGGAGCTGCAGAGGGAAGCGGGCTGCTACTATGCACCTTAAAGAGACGCAGTGTGTACCGTTCTCTCTTACTCCAGTGTACACAGTGGGTGAAGGCTCATGGCTTTACCATCTGCCATCTAGTACCCCTCTGTGGTGGCTGCTCTGGTAAGTAGAAGGAATATGACTAACTGGTCTGTGTGGAGGCATGCACAGGAGAAAAGGGTTCCTCCCTTTTAAATCCACAGGGACTAAAACAATGTAGCCCATTCACACACAGACAATCTCTCCAAAATCCTGGCTCCTGATTATATGATGGATATCACATCAAAAGCAACACTTACATGTCACATATGGACTGTACAGAGGCAACAGGCAGCCACTGTCATGTTATTGAGTGTTAACAGTCCTGCAATAATAAAATAACTCAGAAGTGGTCATTTCAGTTCTCTGTAGTTTCCAATGCATATAATGGCTATCAGTTACTACAGGCCAACAGAAGCCAGCATGCTGAGTCACACACCATTTCACCAGATGCTTATACATGTAACCACTGGGTGTGCGCGCCATTCTAGTAACATGTAGTATCTGCCTTTCACTTACAGTGGCTAGGGAGTTGGATTAATTATAGGGAATTCCACTGCACCATTACGAAAACCTTCCTTCTTTTGACTGTTCTTCATTTCCTCCCCAATCTCCTGCTCTTCTTTTTCTTCCTTATCCCCAAGCATTAATGAAGAAGGCTGATGAGACAATCCTTTCATCTCTGAACCATCCATCAAAACAGTCCACACAATCTGTGAATAACCTGAGCAAGACTTCAGTGAAGCATTTAAGTACATGTTCAACTTTAAGCATATATTTAAACCCTACTGTAATCAATGGGACTTAACTCTGTTCTTAGCGGTGCTCTGCTGAATAGGGGTGGACTGCTGAACTGAGGCCAAAAGCAGGTAATTACCTGAAGCTTGATAACACAGCGCTTACTCCATGCAAGTAGCCCCATGGACTTTGATGGGACTCCTTCCATAGCTAAACGTGATGATACAGGGCCCTTGAGAAAAATGAAAGCAACATATTGATATTTTTTATGTAAGACTAAAGGAAATAATGAAGAAAAGAGTTACAATCTGATACTAACGTGTCAAGCTTTAATAGCATCACTCATTTCTAGATTTCTATAGTATTTCTATTCACATCTTCTCCCAAACCTAAGCTTCCAAAAAAAACCCACTTGAGCTGAACAAATGCAGAGCTGATGTTTGAAAGAAATAAACAACAACATTATCTAAACATAGCCCCAACTTCTAGCTTTTTCCCATAGTTTAATGCTTCTAAAAAACATAACGCCATGGGACAGAAAAACCATAAGGGTCCATTACTCAAACTCTACCCTAATGTTTGCAGACCTTTTGAATCCATATTTTTCATATAAGTTTGCATCTATTGTAAACTGTAGACTGTCCACTAAACATACAAGACTTAATAATATGGAGAAATGCCACACTGTGCAATCTGAAAAGATCACACTTCGTCAAGTTTCACGCTTGCAGCCAAAAAAGTCTACTAGGCCAGATCCTCAATTGGAGTAAGTCAGTGCAGCTCCACATAGTTCAATGGGGCTTTGCCAGTTAACACCAGTTGCGGATCTGGCACAACTTAGTTTAATTTTTATCAGGATTATTTGCAAGTGAAAACTGTGGGTAAGCAACTCCAGACGTATGGAAATTTAACTCTAGAAGGTATTCCCAGGATGCAGGCTCTGGGCTTTTAATGGATCATGCTATGCATGTATCTCATCCTTAATTTGCCTTAGTAAACCTTGTACAAACAAGAGGGAAGCACTGAAGGCTAGATTATGCCTGGCAATTGTGTGTGAACAAGAGAAGGAGAGGGCACTGAAGGAATCTGAAGTCCATGATACTGCATAAGGCTAGGGCCATTAGCACTGCTAGGTTCTGCAAAGCAGCTGCAAGAGGATAGGAGGAAGAAGGGCCATTACTCCATTCCCGTCCGCAGCTCCAGTCAACCATGTGGATTGCACTGCCACCAACACAGGCTGAGGCTGCATGGCATAATCTAATCTTAAATACTTAGCTGCTTCGAGACAAAGAATCAGAAATGAGTGGGCCTGATTCCCCATGGCCTTATTCCAGTTTTATGGCACAGTGTAACTCCACTGATCTCAACAAAATGATAGAGTAAAACTGGAGCAGCACAAGAGAGAATCAGGTCAGCTGTATGTTGATAAGAATATGAGGCTTATCAAAACCCTCTATGGTATTTTTTAGATTAATATTTCCATAACTAGAACACATTTAGACTAAAGTTTGTTGCTATACCCAGTTATGCATTTGACCTTGCTGACTGGAAGGGATTTCCCACAAGGATGTTCTCATGAAGTTTAATGAGAAGAGAATCCTAATTATCTGACTTGGGTGACAAACTTCAATAGCTGAGGCTATGAACCCCAATGTTCCTTCATTCTCTCTCTCTGTCCAACAGACATTTTACTTATCACCCGCAAGAAACAGAGACGTGAAACGCTGGAAGTTGAGCCGCTGCTCTGAAGGATCAAGAACTCATTAACCGGCATGCTGATTCCATGAAGTTCTGTCTTGTCCCAAGCCTTTAAACTGTGGATTTTCATTTTGGACTAATGCAAACTTAAAAAAAAAAAATCTGCAGGAGCGAACTAGGTAAATTGTTTTGTTCATCAAACTCCAGTAATGATACTCTTAGCTAGAAGACAAGTGCAAGTGGAGTAGGGCGTATATACAAAACAACACTTCTCCACAAAGCTTTGCTGATTTTACCAGTACATTGGCCAGCAATGTTTGACTCCCAACAATTCAATGTGCTGAATCTTTATGGGGCAGAGAGAGCCTATTATGACAAAAACAGATGCTGGCTTGAGACTAGGACAAACACCAGCTAATGACAAGGACCAGCAAACTGATTTTCACTTGCAACTTCAGCCAACTGCATTTAAAAAACAAACAAACAAACAAAAACAAAACAAAAAACAGTGCATTGATCCATTTTATCAACTAGACCACAGAATATTAAGTTTTATCTTAATCAGATATTAAGTGTCCCAATTAAGGTAGATGGGCCAAAATTTTCACTGAGCTCAAAAATATTCTCTCAAAAATAAAATTTCCACTAACAGGTCATTTTCAACAGAAAACATGTTAAATTCCAATATGAATTAATTCTGTCTTAGGAAAGACAATATTTATTTATTTATAAAATTACAATGCCAGAGCAGAACAAGTTGCTCCCTCAGGGCCATAGGCTGTAATTTCTGTGTCAGGGACGATATTTATTTCTTCATTTGTACAGAACCTACATCACAGCCCCGCAATCACAATTGGGCCTTGAGCACTAACGTAACATAAATATTAAACTATAATAATTTTAAAACGTTAATGTTTTTGCTAAAAAATAAAACCGCAACATTTTAAATTTTGTTTATTGCACCTTATTGAAAAATCCAAAATTAAATGGGAGAAGTTCATTTTCCAAATTTCATTTTTAATTCCTTTTACACTTCTCTACTAGCACCTCTCCCACTCCAAGAAGGTTTGCAAGACTGCTAAAACTCAGCTTCCCCATTACACTACGCTCCTGCAAAACCAAACAAAAACACTGAGTCTCTTTCAGCTTAGTGGTCCACTTAGGTAGGCAACTCATAGGCACGCTCACATGCTCATACATATGCCTCTATCTTTCCAATCTGCCAGCTAGGTCTCTTCTTATGAGAATGCAGAGATATTCCAGGATCTTGTTCTCAGAAGTGCTCTAAGCGCCTGCAAAGTGCATTACAATGCTGTGGAGAACACAGCAGGCAGACAGAGTAGAGGGCAGCCCAACATCTGCAAACCCAAACAAAATGTCTAATGTCAGATTCACCAGCCTTGACAGTTATACTTTTAATGTAAACAAAACACACACTGTACAGTATATCCTCGGGAACAGAGTTGAACTGCTTCTTACTATCAGACTTCTGCTGTTGCTCAGACAAGACTCAGGATTCAGACTTGAGACCCAACTAAAATTTACACTTTTCCAGACTCTGTCATCTTGAACACATCATGACACACAGAAGCCAAGAAAAACAAATGAAATTCATGTTTTACTGGGTCCCACATGCTGTGATATTTCCAAGCCTACTAGCATCCACCAGGAAACACTCAGAATGTTTGATTCTGGAAACAAATCCATAACGAGGATAGAGCGCAGAACAAAATCAACTCAACAAGTCACTCCATATGTTTTTCATTTAACTGTATTCTGCAGAGGAAGTGAACGTGGTATATAATATACGTGGCTCACATTTTGAAGACTCCTGTCCATTCATATCTATTTTTTTCAATCCACATCTTCAGAATCCCGCTTCCCTTCTCCCTCAAGTTTTGCCAACTGCAATTCAAGCAGAATGGCATAGCAGGAAAAGGTGTTCCTGTTATGTTCCTGCTAACTCCAACTTGTGAGAGGACACCAGACTGGATATAATGTGCACAGACACACACACTCACGGTGTAAGTATGGCACACGTGTGTTGTATATAGCATAGTGTATACATATTGCTTGGTTGAACCAGATTGGAGGGTGCTATTGTATCTCATTTTTTAAGAGAGTTAGAAACACTGAAAAGTCCATACAGTAGTATGGATAAATTGAAAGTAAGCTGAGTTGGGCAGCTCTCTCTTTTACTCAGTGATGTTAAAATGTCAACATATTAATGATGTTCATGCAGTTTGGATGTCATCCAAATGTTTACTCTCTGAAGAAAAACATTCTTCATTTATTTGCACTGGATGTGTACAGACACACACACCCATTATATATATATATATATAATATACACACACACACACACACACACACACACACACACACACACACACACACACACACACACACACTACTTTCAACTGGATCAGATCCCATATAAAAGAACATGATGCACAGTTCCAGCTACAGTTATGCAGTTCCTGCTCCATGCCTCAAATGAGTTACAATGGGTTTCTTACTTCCTGCATATGTGTTAAAAATTATAAGCAAACATTTCACTTGCACAAAAGAGCTAGGTCATGTTTACTTCATTTAATTATATTTCTGGGTAAAATAAAACTATTGTACTGTTCTTCCATTTCAGGCACAGAAATTAACATTTATTTTGTACAATAGAATTCTTCTATTGAATCATACACTTGGGTCTACTTGAAATAATAGCGCGCGCGCGCGCGGGTGCACACACACACACGATGAATAAAAGTGGGGGGGGTTTGGTACATCAACTATGTGCAGTTCAGATGTACGTCTTCTTAATACAAACTTTTACTTACAGCCCCCATTTTACTGCCAGAATTTGGATGCAAGATTTTAGTTTTGACCTAACTCTAATCTAAACTGTTAGATTTAATAGGCTAGGTATTAAATGATATACTGAAATACGAACCAGCTATTAAAAATCTGTTCCTGAGGATTAATGTAACTGTTTGTTATAGAGTGATTAATCATCAATGTAAATGTCTGGAATGTTGGAGGCCCAGTACAATATGAGTTGCTTGACCATTGTCCTACAGGCCTAGCATAGCTTCAGGTGCTTGCTTGGCTATTCTGACCCCTGTAGCATGACATCTTCCAGTTGGCAGAGACTGAGTAATCTTATAGATGTCTCAGTTCCTGCATAGCACTGCACATAATAAGACAAAATACAGATACTGTATTGCTTGCAGCTGCACATAGATAATGGTGATGGGAACACCACCATTTAACGTCTGGGGGTACACCATTTTCTTGCCAAGGGTTATACTTTTATTCCACCCCTCCCATCACCAGATGTTGTTTTGACGACCCCAATTATTATGGTGAGAATGGAATGTAGTTAAGGGTGAAACTCAATGTAGGTAATTAGCATATATGATAATGAGAGAGATAATTAGGTGAAGGTTGTTTATGGAAGGGTATAAGAAGTCATCACTTAGACAAAGGGGGATGCTTCATCGACACCTGACTCCTCAGGAGGTGCTGCCGGTCAGACCAGAGGATCCACTGACTCCCTGGCGGGGCCCCTGAAGAAAGCTGTTCCTGTATACAGCCTTCTGACTAACTGCTTAGCTCTCCAGGCTTAGTGAGTATGATATATTGTAGTTAATTTTAGGCTTTGTATTTAACTGATATATTTATAGAAAACCTTGCACATTAAACCTTATTGATCTGCAAATCGGGTGTACCGTGTCTCACTGGTATCCACGCTGATCACAAAGTGTCCGGAATCAACAGGAACAGTTAATTGGTACCTAACATACAGTAGGGCACTAGATTTAGCAATAATCACTGTTACCTTACTGACCTATCAATTGATTAACAATGGCAACACTGACTGAGGTTTAATACTTATGTAATAAACATATCTTTTATCCATGTATTTTGATCCCTTAATGACAATTATTTACTGTAAATGTCTTATTGGACTAAAAGTAGGTGCAATTAATATACATGCATGTCACATTTGTCCATATAGTTAAGTATATGCAAAAGTAAATTGCCTACGGAAATATCTCATTTGTGCACTTAAGTTCAATGCTTTGCAAATATGTTGTTTATTCCCTTTTGCTGGTACACTCCCATGAACTCACTTCTGAAAATTAATCATCTTCGTCTGTCACTGAAAACATCATGGATAATAGATACGTTTATTACATAAGTATTAAACCTCAGTCAATGTGTTGCTATTATTAATTAATTGATAGGTCAGTCAGATAACAGTGATTATTGCTAAATCTAGTGCCTACTATATACTAGATACCAGTTAACTGTTCCAAACATTTACATTGATGATTAATCCCTCTATAACAAACAGTTACATTAATCCTCAGAAACAGGAGCCCATGAATAACACATACTAAAGGCCTGATCCTGCAAACACTCAAAACCATAATCTCATTGAAGTCTGTCAGCTGAGTGGCACCGTCTCCTCCCATGGTGAGATTTTGGGGGGAGACACCACCTCACCTGGTATGATTCCCCTGCACCTCCAGTTCAGATAGGTACAGGATCATCGACTGCTTCCAGATAAAATGCCATCCTCGACGACGGCAGAGCAGCTATGCAGCCACTTCTAAAGGAGCCTCTTTCCTCTCTGGAGCAGAGCTGTTTTCCATGGGACTCCAGCACTGCACCATGGTCAGAGTTCTTTCCTGAATGTATTTGTGCTCCTTACACCAAAGCAATTATTCAGCATTTACTATTTTATTCTGTGTAGCATCTTTGTGTAATTTCATAAGAGGCCTTTGTTAAAGCAAGAACATTCTGCTATTTAGTAATGTTAGGATTTTTCAGTCTTTTCAAATGACTATTTAATATTTTTGTACCTGGAGTCATCTTTTCCTTTGAAGCTTGCATCTAAATTACTTTATTCCAGCTGTGAGGATGTGCAAAATCTCCTTGCTTAGGCCACTGGTACATTATCCTTCACGGTCCTGGATAAGCAAGATAGTGTATCTCCTCTATCACTCATGGACCAAAATCAGGTCTTGGAAAGTGCATTTACTCTTCATATCCCCAGTATAACACAGTTTGCTTTGACAACTACTCTTCAAATTTCAATTTCAGCTATACCAGTATAAATCTGGAGTAATTCAATTGCTTGAGACAAATTATTCCAGATTTACACCAACGCAAATGAAAGCACATTTCAGCCTCAAAACTGGGACCATAAATTCATGGAGTTAAGTCTGGAGTATGAAAAAGAGTAAGTACATTACTTTAAAAATACTATTTCACTTGTCTGGCAGGCTATTTAATATCAGATTTCAATAATTTTTTAACTTATCTTCCATATGAATTATGATGGCAACATGAGGAAGAGGCCTCTAGGTCTGCAGGGAGATAGGTACAAAAAACCCTTACCTATCCAATTACACAGCAGTCCATGAAAAACAGAATCCCAGCAAGGCGGGACCTGTGAGATTCTGCAGGACATTGAGGAAATTTGAACTATAATACACTGTTTCACAACATTCCCTGCAGAGCTGGGGACTCAGAGAATTTGACCATAGTTTTCAGCAGGCCCATTGTATGATAAATCACTGTTTCAACTGTGATGAGAAACACCCCAAAAGCAAAATTTCTCTTCTCATATGCGCTCAGATTCAGTTTTTAACATTTAGCTACTTGCATTTTCTAAACTCCCATATCAGTATATTATGCAGCTTTACTCACTCAGCACACCCAGTGAAAACAAAGGTGCCATCTACTGAAGCCATCGAGCGGTTTGACTAAAGGAAGACTGCAGAGCTAAGCAAGGACCACCAAATTCAGATGGTCATTCACTGGGAGTTGCCATGCATGCATGCGAAGGATTTGGTCCTACATTCCTGAAGGCTATATCGAGCCTGTACAAGGCACACTGCATAATTGCACCCCCTAGCCTAGGCAGCCCTCCAAACCAGAAGGATCCTGCAGGACCACACACAAAGTTGGGTGTGTAAACCCTTGAAATTCAAGCTAGGGTGGGCCTACTCATAAAATTAAGCTACCAAATATTACTACTAAGAAGCATATTGCAAAAAAAGTATGGTGGTGGCTGGAATCTCTTTTTGAAAAGAATTGATTGCTTCTTATTGCATCACCCATGCGCCGTTTTCTTCTTTAAGTATGTCTAGTATTTCATCAGGGTAAGTGCCCTTCCTAGGCACTTAGTAATGGCCCCTCTTGACTGACCAGCTTCCCTAATGCAATTATTTTCTGTAATCAACTCATCTATACTTCAATGGCTTCATATTTTTCAAGGATACCTTTTGATCCTATCTTTTGATGAGTACCACCTCAGGTATTATTCAATTTTCATCTCAGCAAATCCCCACCCTCTTTTGTCAGGAAAGGGTGGAACTTTGTAACAAACAGGTGCTGGAGTGTTGACTAAACAAAATCCAGGGAGCTAACACCTTTTCAACTGAGCAAAAACATGTAGGTCTTTTCCCTCACGTTTTGGTTTGGATTTCCTTTGTTCTCTCATGTAATTACCAAAAATGCTTTGAAAACATTACATTTAAGAGTATAAAGAGGGAAGCAGTTCCACTAGCAAACATGCTTCAAGACTGAGAAACCAGACACAGAACTGTCATCTCACCCAGCTTTCTTCTGAGACTACGGACGGATCCAAACTCTCACAGAAGCTGTCAGGCATTGAAACCACTGCTTATTGCCTGCATTGGTGAGGGAAATTGCTTTTGTAACTATTATATATTGGCCCTTTCGCTTGGGAGCTCATTTTATAAGTGTAGTAATTAAAGCTTTTCTGCAATTATCGAACGAGTGTCATGTCAATTCCCGAACGCACGAATATCAGATGTGAGGGGGTGTTTCACTCCCTCATTGGCCACATAGGACCATGGGACAACTGAGAACTAAGGCTGCTGGAACACTACTCTGAAAGTCTTAAAAATGCAAATGGGTGAATATTTCATCAGTTTACTACAGTGGATTCACTGGCTCCTAGAAATTGACATAAAAGAGGCATGTGTTGCAAATTTTTTTTAAATTGCATTTACCTATTTAATACACGTTTCAAAGTAAATCTATATGGTATCTTCCACTTTATATAATCACGTGTAAGAATTAACATAATTCCATTTTGTTCTGATAGGGCACAGACAGCAACAGGCCAGGGAATTTATGGAGCACAACACAAAAGCCACCATCACAAACATCACACCCTGCAGAATGCTAGATTTTATCTGTATGTCTCCCATTCACATGCTGGACCAGGCCTACTTTGCAACATCACAAAATCACAAATGAAGGGGATGTGGCTGCAAGCCATATCCAAGTAGATACTGTACAAAGGTCAAGAAAGAAGAAAACATTTGACACCGGAAACCTAAGAGTTCTTTGTTTACCAGAGAGCTGAGCCTAGTAATGATAAAGAAAGATTAGTGTTCATTCTTCTAGAATCATCACAGAAATTATTTCTCTACTAAAGCTCATAACAAAACGCTGCATCAACACCATCGATAGATGAGTACAACAGAGACCAAAAGAAATATACCACTGGCATTAAGAAAGAAGGGCTAGTTGCCGTTCATACAACTGTGGGTGGGCCACTGTGGTAACAAAGGGTGCAAAGAGAGGCTAGACATAACTGTAGTCCTGCATTTACTCCTGCTTGAGGACCTGGACTACAGCCGTATGCAATACAAGCCATACTAGAAGTAGGGAGGAAGTGAGTCTTCCACCACATTACAACAAGCAGAGTTGACTAACCACGGCATACGAGTGCCATTCTGGGGGTGTAGGAGCAAGCAGTTTTCCCAAGCATGCTAGTGAGCCCCCAAGAGGCATTGTGCATAAGAGATTGTTGGGAGCTGAGGATACTCATCACTCTGGAGGAGTGTTCTTCCCTCTGTAACTAGTTCTTGTGATATTATCATGTGTCTCAAAAAGTTTGATGTTTTTCTTAAAGCCCTGACTCCTGTGATTATGTGGGACTCTCAGTTTTCACGAGAAAAAAAGAAGTTTCTAGCCCTCATGATAGTAGAGAAAAGGCTGCACATGAACCCTAAAGGCTCAAAAACTAGAAGGCGAATAAGACGAGATCAGCATTTATCATTTTTTCACGTCTCACAGGTTTTAAACCAATCGTAAATTTTGGGCCTGACTCATCATTTTTGAACCATTAATCTCGCCTTGCAGGACTGCACCCACCGTGTCCAAAACTCACCCTCTTCCTGGATTTGGCTTTTGTTAATTTAAAACAACAACAAAATAAATCTCAGTGTCAGCTTCTTCCAGAGTGTGCACTGATGCAAGTGTTTCTCCCTTCAGGGCTTCTGTTCCTGCCCCTGGTTCACTGTGCCTCCGATGGACCCTCAAACACATTTTCTAACTCAATCTTAAATATACCAGAACTATACTGTAGCAGGTGCTCTGCTAGAATAATCCAAGCACTCTCCTGCTTTTATGAGGCAGCAAAAATAACCTCAACTCAGAGCAGGGTCTTAGCATCTGACACCAGTGTGGGTCAACAGAAATAACCACATTTCTACGCAGGGGCCCAGAATCTTGTCACGCCCCTTCGACAATTTCACAGTGAGCATACATGGGGTGATCAAAATATCACCATTTCTCTTAACACCACAAACACAATCTGGACTACAAATATAGGCTACCTTTTAACAGACAATTAAAAGACCACATAACGAAACTCTGTCTGCACACACACTGACCTGTCTTGTTTGTCAGCAAACAGTACATGGGGCTGTCCTAAAATATAATTTCATTACCTATATGCTATATGTAACCTGGCGGGTGTCACCCGTCGGGCGCGGCTGCCCTTCCTGGGGCCCAGCCGCGGGGGAAGATCCCTGCACCTTCCAGGAAATAAATGGGGAATTAGCTGTATAACCAAAGTCGATCGCCCCGGCCCCTTGGCAGGGGCGGGCGAGCAAGCAGTCTATCGCCCCGGCCCCTTGGCAGGGGCGGGCGAGCAAGCAGTCTATCGCCCCGGCCCCTTGGCAGGGGCGGGCGAGCAAGCAGTCTATCGTCGGGTTGGAGGAGGGGTCGTGAGGTTTGCCAAGATCAAAGGGAAAAAGGGGGGAGGGGGACGCAGGCCCACCCGACTCCACTGCGTCCCAGCCCAGGGCCCTAGCAGCGGCAGGGCCACTGCCGCTGCTCTGGCGGGGTCCGAACCGTAACACGCCAGAGGTAGGAGATCTCCCACCGCAGCCCGAGCCGGGGCTGCCCCTAGGCCACTTCCTCCCCTCCCGTCCCCGGTACCTCCCTCCTCGGTGGTCGCCGGGTAGCTGGCTCGGGGCAGGTTCAGCAGGCCTTCTGTGTCCACGGGCGGCAGGTCCGGGAACTCTTCTGCGAGGGGCAGCTCCTCTAGGTCACAGGATTCGGTGGGGGCCTCAGCTTCGGGTAGCTCCTCCAGGTCCGGCCCTGCTTCGGCTGGGGGTGCTGCAGGTAGCTCCTCGAGGTCACGACCCGCCTCAGGGGGGGCTTCCCAACCAAGAGGGTCCCAGGGCTCACCCCATCCCCGGGTGTCTGGGGGTCCGATCCAATCGTCGGTCCCCCGGCGGGAGGGTCGCTCCCAGTCCGCCAAGTCCGGCCAGGGCCTGCGCTGGGGTTTGGCCAGGCGGAGCTCCAGCCGGGCCTCTAGCTGGCGGGAACGCAGGTCTGACCCGGCTGACCGTCGGCCTCGGACTGAGCAACGGGCCCTGCCTTTTATTTCCCCTTGTCTGGGGGAAGTCCCGCCCTCTGGGGAAGGGATTGGCCAGTCGCTCGGGCCTATCCCGGTCGGCTCCCGGCCTTGACGGACAGACAGGGGGTTTAAATCCAGGCTTGGCTGTGTTTGGGGCGGCGGCTGCCCTTCCTGGCGCCCAGCCGCGGGGGAAGGTCCCTGTACCTTCCTACACTATACTAGATTTAAGCAGAGTTTTTATGAACAAAGATTAAATAATTCTCCACATATCATCTGTTGCCCAATGAAAGCATTTTGTTAACATGGCAAAGGGCTGCGGAAGGAAAATTGCTTGTTTCCAGAACAATTTGTCTGCCACTTGTTCTGTAACCATTTTGCACTAGACTAAGCAGTAGAATAAGTCCCACCCCATTTGAAGGAGTCTAAGGAACACACCCCATCAGATAGAATTCCTAGATGTTTCTCCAGCATGACGTTCTGATCTAGCACAGCAACATGACAAATTGTTGACTACAGCTAAGTTGGTTTTTTTTCCTTTAGTCACATCAATTACAAACTGAGGCCAGTAGGCCAAAGTGCTGTCTACACTAGTGAGTTTACAGCAGCACAGCTGTACCAATGCAGCTGTGCTGCTGTAAAATCACTCATGTAGCCACTCTATGATGATGGGAGAGAGCTCTCCCCTCGACAGAATAAATCCACCTCAATAAGCGGCAGTAATTATGTCAACAGGAGCAGCTCTCCCACCAACATAGTGCTGTGCACATTATCACTTATACCAGCAAATTTTATGTCGCTCAGTGGGGTGTTTTTTTCCACACCTCAAAGCAACATAAGTTTTGCCAACGTAAGTGGTAGTGTAGATGTTGCCTAAGTTACATCATACAGCCTGCAATAAGCCTGATTCTCTTGAGAAGCAGGGGTCACCCAGTGCTGGATTCAATTTTATAAGGAATTATGCATAGAAAGGTTTATTTTCCCATTATTTGTCATTCAGCCTTTTCTTTTAGCAAATTCAGGGAATAATTTTTGTTTTGGGATGGGGAAACTGGTGCTTTTTTTTTTGCTACCTATTTTCTAGGATTCACTAGCTTAAATATTAATACCCATTTTAATTTACATCTCATGCAAAATAGATTTGATAAGGGTTTGAAGCAGTAACAGATAGGAATAAAGGAGATTCAGCAGGAATAATGCAGCCACAGCATCTCTACTGTCTAGTACAACATGCCTGCCACCTCAGTGGGTCTAGTCATGAGAAAAAAAACTGGCCTTAGATCAAACAATTTTTTCCTTAATCTGATAGTCCTATACAAACCCTGTTGTGGCCAACTAAGGTAGAGAGAGAATTTGGAAATGGGATTAAAACTGTAAACAAGAAATTGGAATTGTAAAAAGTATTTTAGTTCAGTCCATAAATTACAAAGTATTTTATTCTGAATCCGGTATCTGACACCAAAGTGACCCTGGGCTAACATCCTGTTTACCCTCACATTGGGTTAAGTGAAAGACTTTGCTGCTTTTGGGTGAAGTGCCAAGTGTTTCAGTGTGCCCCGTGCTGATTTCGGAAGTTGCCAAACATTGAAATTAGAAATGAGCATACCAGCTGCCCCTGTATCTCACTCTGTGTATATCTGATACTGCCAAGTCAAAGCATCCCATATCAGATAATCAATTAGCCAGGGAAAAAACAGAAGCTTAAAGATCTTGGCACAGTTCCTAGAGTATAGTTATAGATATGTAAATAATATCAGTGTCTGCATGAATAGCAAAAGGGACATTCAAGGTCTTACCATTACACTGCCACCTCTTCCTCACATTTACACACATAGTAAGGTGCAGTATTCACTATCTCTAATACATGGTTCTAGCTGCTAAGATTTTACAAGATTTTATAAGTGAAAAATGATTTACTGACTAGAATATATATCCCAGCATACAAATCCAAATACAACAGACTTTGTAAGATGCAATCCATCAATTAATAGGCCTTTAAGAATCCCACTCCTGAAATCCCTGATTCCATCTTTCTTTAGAAGGACTGTAAATGTATATAAGAAGCTCAAATTAACTGAATCCTTACAGAAAAAGGCAGCTATCTAGAACAAGCACACCACTGTAATTAAAACAGGAGCTGTACAAGTCAAGTTTTAACCTTAGGGCCACGCTAGTCAGAAATGCAGAAGTAATAGGACTTGTTCTTCTTGTGTCCTTTTTCATTATTAATCATAATTATATAACTGACTGGTGAATACTTGTGAAAAACAAAAAAAAAATCTAAGCAAAAATATAAAGGTTGAATTTTGGCATCATTCAGCAAAGTGTATGTAAGTGCAGCCATGTATTTCAGCATTTACATTAATTAGTTCAGGGCTGCCTATATAGAGTACATAAGAACCTTGTTTGTCTATCTGCGTGACCCTTCCTTTCACACTGCACTTGGCTCACAAGACAATCAGCTCAACAATCAGCTATCTGCAGCACATCATCAGTGGAGAAGGGAGGGAAAAGAGGAGCAAATACGGGAGAGCAGTTGAGATAGAAAGGGGTCTTTGGAATGAGGACTAAAAAGAGGAAGAAGGAAGAGCAAAAGCTATCCCAATGCCTTTCTGCTGATCCATGAATTTTGCAAGGGTACATGGCAATGGAAAAAGTCAACCAATTTTCCATCAGAAAGATGTCCTGGGAGTATAGTTATCAGTGGAGGCCAATTAGATTCTTCTTTGCCACATTCAGTGCTGTCTCCTTGAGAAAGAAGCACTGAAGTCCTGGTGGTTTGCTACCAAACACATTTCCTGTCCGAGGCCCACCCTGAATAAGTGACATGAATAAGTACAGCCTGCTGCTGTTCCTCTGCTACCAGGGCTAACTCATGACCCACACTGTACAGCGTGCCTTTACTTCCCCTGTGCAGGCCGCCCCCATTGCAGATTTCACCACCTAGGATAGAGCAAACTCCATAGGGCTGCTACATACCCTCATGTGGACAAAGAGTAGACAAGCAGGGGTGGGTTGAGCCTTCATTCTACCCCCTAAACCTGCCAGCCACTACCCTGAGCCAGTGTGGAGATGGACCAGCTCTCTTGCAGGCAAAGGACTGGTGCAGATTACTTTACTCCTGAGGCAAGGGGGATTCCAGGACTGAATTGTGACAATTGGTTCCTAGTCTGCTCCTGGACTAATGCAACTATGCATTCCCCTTACTCACTATCCAGGTGAAATCCTACCCCAACTGAAGTCAATGGGAGTTTTGCCACTGACTCAGTAAAGCCAGGATTTTACCCTTAGCACATAAACAAAGCAAACAAGACATGTTTCAGTCTTCCCCGCCTCCTTCCAAATTAGATGATGTTTTGAGGGACGGAGGGAACGTATTTCTCCAGGAACTTTGGGAAGAGCATATAGTTTATAGTATTCTGGCGCATCCCAACCAAAGCATAGGTTTTGTCTTAAGTGAGAAAAGATTTGTATCACTGCACTACCTGGGCAGTGCCTATATGAAAACAGATGGGAGATCCTGAGCTGGTGTAAACTGATGTAGTTTGGCTTCAGCAGAGCTACACCAGTTTCCCCAACTTGAGGATATTAAGTATCTCTCTGCTTGCCTCTTTCCACAAGAGGAATAAAATGACCAATGCAGGTCACACACAAAAAAGTGTCTATGGATCAAAAAGACATGTAATGATGAACTGTCTGACTTTCTCCTGTGAGCAGCCTTGTCAGCATTAAGATGGTAACATCAGGAATCGTATAAATTACCCAGTCTCTCAGGCCGCATTAATTACATCCACACTAACCTGCACAGTCCTACAATTCCCATCACCATAAATGCAGGCTTCAAAAGAGAAAGATGGAAGACTAGAGCATTTCTGAACTGTCAGCATTGCATGGTAGTGTCCCGGTATCATTTCCACATGAGTGAGACCTCACAGCATACAGTACTTCTGGGTGGAGCTATACTCCAAAGGGGGTGGACGTGTGGGTCACTCTCTCTCCTTCTCCTCCTCCCACCCCCCATTAAGACTCTGGACCAGAAGTCCACACAGTCTTGGAAATAGATGGTATTAGCTTATCGTTCAGCCGAAAAAGTGAAATAAGTAAGTTTAGGTCTAATGCACGGAGACATTTTGGCAGGGTACAGAAAGGAATTACTACAAATATTAAATTAAGTGGTGTCAAAATACACACACACGACACAATACTGCTTTACCTACTGCCTTTGGGGGAAATAACTTCGGGAACTTGGAGCTTAAATGGAAAAGCCATCTATGAAACAATTACTTGAAAATAACAGAATGTGTTGCTTTGAGGAATGAACAACAACATTTGGAGTGAATGAAAAGGAAGTGACCAAATACTTACTCATTTGTCATTTTATCGGGTGAGTTATAAGTTTACCAACAAGATGTCCTGAATGAAAGCCAACAGAAGTGTTTATATAGAACCATTATTAATGGATTCTTGAGTAGAGTTAATGATTTCATACTTCCTAATAAAATGTACTGTAAATAGGATACAGATGTTAAAATGCCTGAGAACAAACCATGGCACACACATTACAGAAAAGAAATGGATTTTTTTATCTTGTTAAAATAATAATTTGAGAGCAGTCTAACATAGCAATTCATACTGAGGAGCTGCACAGCAGCTGGCCACAGAATTTTAATTAGCCTCCTGATATATTCTATATATCAAGTGCAGGTATAAAGAATGCTCCACCTAGGGGCAGTAGTAGCATTTGCAGAAGCTCTTTAATTGTGATTTTCACCTTCCAACACATTTTTGCATGTCAGTGGGATTTCTAAATGAGAACTATTCGAGGAACTTTAAAAACGCTTCAACACATCTATGCTGCTATTCATCTACCATTACAAGTACAATGAATACTTTCTTATTTCAAACACTCTGTGTGTGCGTACGCACCCACCACAGGGAGCACTAGAAATCATACATGAATGAGCTTTCCATTTTTAGAAAGTTCCTTTAAGCATGAAAAAGCACCTATAGGAACACAATAATATAGGCAATGCTGGTATGTGACTCTCTAGGAGAAAGGGTCTAGGATGTAGGCTGAGCAGTCCTGCGAAAGGAACCACAGGAGCTGCCAAGCCTGCAGAGAAAGACTGAGCTGGCATTCAGATTATTTTATTAATAATTTTTTGTTGCTGTTGATAAAGCAAAAATCCATGAAGAGAATGAGTTTGGACTTTTCACACAGTGTGGAAGGTTTTATTCAAAGCATATTGGAAAAAGCACCTACTTAAAAAACAATTATGGAACAACCTGTAAGCAGGGGGAGTTTCTTCCCAACCCCATCAGTAAATTGGTGTATGCCCTGAACTATGAGGGCTTACACTCTTTATAGGAACTTTATTTTTAAAAGAGTTTTTTTTAAAATGTCTTAATGATCATACAATTCTTTTATAATTAGCAAATTAAATTATAAGCAGATTTTTTAAAAAGGTTTACATTAACTATATCTTATTTTAAATGTACATCTTAAATATTTCATTAAAACCCACTTATGATATCATAGTAATCTAAAAAGAAAAAAGGGACAAAAGTTTCAGTATTCAGTTGTGAGTTCTCTCGAAGACGACCCAGATGTAAAAAGCCACAAGGTCAAAGGGTGAGAAGCAGTAACTTTGTCCCAGAAAAACCCACATATGGAACTGTACGTTTCCATTCACAAAGTTGCCTCTCAGTCATTTCTGTGGAGGGGTGTGTGTGTGTGTCAGGATTCCTCATTGTAAGAAGCAACAAGAAGGGGCTTCTGTCTCCAAACCAACCATTCTTAAGGAATCTCCTGTAAGCTTCTACTTTCCCAAATGGCTCTCACCAACCCTAGCTACATGGGGATCACAGTGCAAGGGGTTTCCTTTCATTCACTGCCTTCAGAACCCTCCTCAGTAGAAGGCCTGTGCAGGTGACTAATAAAGTAATCATTGTCCTTTTTTTCATCTTTACTAATGATGATGATGGACAACATTAGTAAGGGGGGGGGTTGGAATTCTCTTGTAATGTTTTTCATGTAACTTAACATTTATGGAGATCTGGGGCCATCTCCCACTAAGCTGGTACACAAAAAGGAGAGACCACAGGAACGAAAGCCTCTTCCTCCTAAGCAAGCACCAGGACAGAAGGTCTTTGTAGTGTTCAAGATCACAGTAAGAGAAGCAGCATGGCTAATGATCTGGGCTTGATCAGCAGGCCAACAAGAGAGCATTCTATATTCATGTACGTATAACATGCAAGTCTGGGAGAAGGCATACAGATTCAGAGGAACAGTAATCTGTGTCCTGCAGCAGAGAGTCTCTGATTTTAAGGAATTCTGCTCTAGAATGATAAAATTTTTCAGGCAAACAATGCATCTTCTCTGCATCTAATGAAGCAGGCATCAGCCATTGGAATTAACATTTTAGGAAGAAAAAGATTGGTCAATTAAAGAAAAATCACCTACCTTGATTTAAAAAAAATATGCTTTCCCTTCTGCTTCTTCCTAGATATTCTCTCCCAACAGTGAGATCAAGATACCTGGCTTGAAGACACACTCTAAGCATCATGGGAGTAAAACAGTAAAAACTTATGAAATTCTCTCATCAGCCTCTGGGTTTGGTGAGCTCCACAGGTAGTTGTGCTGACAACTTTAGCTTTCCCTTTGGATTTGTCACATGGGTATCTGGCTGATGGGTCATCTGGCATTTCACAGCCTTTAATTTGACTTCAAGAAACACTGAAAATAAACACTTTCCCAACTTTCCATGTGCAATGTCCTTTGATAATAAAAGCCATGTTTACCAAAGATCGCTTATATTCAACAAGTGCCATTTTAAAACAAAGGCCTCACATTCAAAGGAGCAAGGACTATTTTAAACATAGGCTCCCCCTTACATCGTTTTTTCTGCTTCCTTAAGACACTACAGCTTCTGGCAATAGGTCCCAGATCACACGCCGGTGTTACATATTTATTGTTATTATATTTAATAACCTAGAATGTGCTGAGCCAGTACTAAATATAGATCATTCAGTCTCTGCCTTAAGGAGATTATAATCATATTTATTCTTTAAATGTAGGCATAAATATAAATGGTACCTAAAACATTCATGTTCATTCATTTCTGGGACATAGCCCAGTTAGCTGAAATAACTGTTTTTCTGTTAAACATATGTAGCGTTCTCTACTATTGTAAGAGGACTGCTGTGCCATGTGGTGTTTTTCTCTGCTGAGTCTTGCACTATTGATGGTAGAGTTTTCCCTAAATCATGTTAAACGTAGCCAATGGCACTGTAAGTTACCAGTGTAGACGGCGTTACACGTGCAGTGATGAAACAAGTTAACTTTCAGAAAGTAAAATACCGCAAGTTAACTGAGAAGCAGAAGAGCAAGATAGTAGCTGTATGATTCGATGACTTCTGATTTCGTTGATTGGAGACGTGTGTGTTTTCTCCAGTGGTCCAATCTGAAACGCAGCTCTGCATTTTTACCTTGTCTACTGACATTCTGCCTATACTTTTCTGCAGACCAATAATGGCTTGAAAGAACATTAGTGGAGCAGCCAGCCAGACTCTCAGAGGTATCCCCTCTGCTGATGAACCAACAGGAAAGAATCCATAGCGTGCTTGGAATGAGCTGGGAACCTGGTGGCACATCTGCAGAAAATAATGTGACTCAGGTGGAGCTTTCTGCACTTTAATGGGTGCTTTGGGGGCTGACATGGGCACTTGAACCACTGACAACCAGCTATAGAAGTAGGAGCATTAGTAGGAGCATTGTTAGCAGATCCCGGGAAGTGATTATTCCCCTCTACTCGGTATTGGTGAGGCCACATTTGGAGTATTGTGTCCAGTTTTGGGCGCCCCACTACATTAAGGATGTGGACAAATTAAAGACAGTCCAGTGGAGGGCAACACAAATTATTAGGGGGCTGAAGCACATGATTTATGAGGCGAGACAGACTTGTTTAGTCTGCAAAAGAGAAGACGGAGGGGGGATTTGATAGCAGCCTTTTACTACCTGAAAGGGGGTTCCAGGGAGGATGGAGCTAGGCTATTTTCAGTGGTGGCAGATGACAGAAGAAAGAGCAATGGTCTCAAGTTGCAGTGGGGGAGGTCTAGGTTGGATATTAGGAAAAACTTTTTCACTAGGAGGGTGGCGAAGCACTGGAACGGGTTACCTAGGGAGGTGGCGGAATCTCCATTCTTTGAAGTTTTTAAGGTGCAGCTTCACAAAGCCCTCACTGGGATGATTTAGTTGTGGTTGGTTCTGAGGTCCCTTCCAACCCTAATCTTCTAAGATTCTATGAAAAGAATCACCCTTACGGGGGCAATAAGGGTAACAGTGAGACCCATGGGCAGGCAAGTTACTTTATGCAAATTGCTCTCTCTTTGTCTTTGGTGAATATTAGGGCATCTCCAGGGTTTGAGACGCAAACCCACTGCTCTTTCTGCAGGCAGACAGGTCTCACCTTGAATGGCGGAAACTGCAAGGTTTTCCTCCCCACAGGCCTCTCTTGCAGGTTCTCTCCTCAGAGGCAGCAATCAGACCACTCAAAAGACTGCATAGAGCTGCAGGAAGAGAGTCCACTGAAGAGATTTCCGCAAGTCTGATCCTTGCATGATTTGGGAAAGTGGAGTACTGCAAGGAGAGTCAGTTCCTGCTCCATGGCCCTTCTCCCCTCCAAGGGAAGGAAGCTTTTACCAGCTGCACCACCTGTAAGCAATTCTGAAATAGTAGATGAGGCTTTTCTACCAGGGACATCTAAGGCATCCCTCCATTCAGTGCTTGAAGCAATTACATTTTAGAAGAAAATTAGTGTCTAAGATGCTTTCAGTCCTTGTATGACTAAGATGGAAGACAAAAGGAGGAAACTAAAGCACTCAAAGACTGAAAACTCTATCCAATAATGTTCAGGCCTTTCCAACAGATGTTCCTCGTTTCAAGACATACTCAGATTCCTGATGAAAGATAATCCCTCATAAAACTGAAATGCTGGACAATACTAGTAAAAACCCTAATATGAGAGTGTTGGGACTTGTAGATAGTGTGTCCATTAAACCTGGCTTGGATTCTTTTCATTTTTAACCCAGACTTTTCTCCTTTGGACAATAGGATGGGCAGCTTCTATTAATTCTATTTTATATATTGTTATCTGAAAACCATGGAACGTAATTCATCCGCTGGAAAAATGTTTTAGTCTTTGCACACACAAATAATGCACACCTCACTTGAGTAAGGATATTTGGATACAAGTAAGGATATGAAACACTACTGAGGTCCCCAAACTCTGGGGCATGCCTTGCTATGGGGGGGAACGGGGAACAGATGAACATTGGGGGCAGGCTTCACGGTCCGAGGTCAGAAAGAATGCCACCCAGCCCCACTCTGCCCCCAGCTGCAGCACCGCTCCTGGCCTTGGCCGCACCCCCAGCCATAACCCTGGCCTCAACCTCTGGCCCCCAGCCCAGCCATGGCTCCGTGTCCAACCATGGCTTGGCTGTAGCTCTGCTCCAGGCCCCACTCCCAGACCAGCTCCCAGCCTGCCTGCAGCTCTGGCTCCAGCATCAGCCCCGATCCCTGCTCCCAGCCCCAACTCATGGAGGAGAGAGGAAAACCAGGTTGGGGGGCATAAGGGTAAAAAAATTTGTGGACCACTGCTCTACTAGGTGCCAAACTGCATCTCTAGGAGCCTAATTACCTTTACAAATCTGGCTGTTGGAGCTCTCAAGTCAATTGGAATCTTTGTGTCCATAGAGGGGGAAAATGCATCAACCCACATTCATGGGAAGCCTTGTGTTGTCTGGGAGATATTATATTATGTTGTCAGCTATCTGAACTGTGGTTTCTTTATTTGGCTCATTACATTTTGTTTTAAAGATTAACTGATTTGCTCTTCAGTAGACCCCTGTTCATGAATCTTAAGGCTCCTTGAAATTGAACAGACCTCCAGCTCACTGTAGGTACTTGTATTAGTGACTTAACTCACACTGAAGAGACATTCAGAAACGACTGTACAAAACAGATCTCTTAAAGACAAAAGCAGTTCAGTGGAGACAAACAGATTGCCTACAAAGCCATTCAGCAGGCACACAGTGGCTATTTTGCTGTGGAATGCAGGAAAAATTTACCACAGAATTTTAATTACATTAAACAAAACTGAACTAACTCTGCTAGTGTGTCATGCCTCAGTTTAATAGCACTCAATCAGGTATACAAAGAATTGTAGTTCACTAAGTTTTTAGTGCATAAGTATACATTGAACTTCACTGACGATTTCAGTGGAGGCATTCCCTGAGTAAGGCTGAAAGATGGGGCCCCAAGAAATATATGATTTATTGCTAAATCTATATAATAAAATGAAAATGATTACCAAATAAGTCTTTCAAAAGAATGGTTCTGATATAAAAATTCTGAAATATAAATCATGGGGCACATGGAACTTATTTCTCTTTTGTAAGACCATACATTTCTTTCTTTTAACTTCTGTGTCATTTCAACACTTTGTTTATCTTATTGTATCATGTGTCTATATTTCTCCTTACAGCAAGATCTCAGCCACAGTCACAGACTGTAGAACAATCAGTAAGTGTGGTAAAGAAATAATTTTGCTTTGTGTAAATGCACAACCTAAACAATGTAAATTATACACCCAAAACCTGATTTCACTATGACTTGAAATTTCCCTGATGAGCACTGCAATCTGCTAGACATTTTTTGGCTAGCCCTATTATTTTTCAGTTTCAGATAAAATGAAACACCACACAAACCAATGACAGTCTAAAACTGCTAGTCATATTTTGACAATCTAAACCAACCACTGCTTCTCTTTAGATACACACATTTTGTCCATTTGCTTGCATGAGGTCACCATAGCTTGCTTGAAAGATGTAGGGCCAAATTCATTGTCACATTCTGGCTGCTTTGTTTTGTTCTGGTCTTGCAAAACAGCCACAAACTCGGCATACATATCTTAGTGGCTGGTTTGCATCCTCAGAGCAGTGCAACACAGCTAGAATGTATTGGTGAATCTGGCCCTTAATATTAAAATGTAAATGACAGAAAGAATGTGCATTTATTGTAGATGTGGACACACTACACGTAGTTTAGCTGTCCAATACAGATGGATTTTGTCTTACATAAAGTCCATATGTGAGAGATCCACTTATAGTAGTTTAGACCATATACCAATTCTGCAACAGGCCAGTGAGAGAGAGAGAGTCAGAATTAAAAAAACTCAGCACCCAACAAATCACATTTCAGCACCTAACTAAGTGGATGGATTTTGCAGAAATCAGCTCCCTCCTATGCAATGAGAAGAATGGGAGCTTCTGGGCACTGAGCACTTCTGAAAATCTGGCCACTTTATTTGGTGCCTAAATGGGAGATGAGCCTTTTTGAAAATCTAGCCAGAGAGGACACTAAAGAAGAAATTCTAAATAAGCAGAGAATTTCACAGGATCATTTGTAGTTATTCTTCAATGCTACTGTCCAAACCAAGATTTAAAATAAGTTTATAGCTACTAGAAAACGTGACTAGTAATTAATGGCCTGCTGGGATGAACGATTTTGTTGATCCTTTTGTGCATGCTAATTGTAACTATTTCTACTAATTCATGCTTAGTTATATGAATGGCACTCATCCTTTGACCTCATGCATAACCCCACACTAGAAGTGCATTTATGCAGCACAATTCGCACTTTGTTGCGTCTTATTCCAGAGCAACCAAATCCTTACTCAGTCCTTAATCAAGACTTCAGTGGGAGTTTTGTTTAAGTACCACACTTTTGTTGCTGTTCTGATGAGTTACTTGGTACTCTACAAACTTTTTCCAGCAACCTGACTCAATTGGCTGACTGAAATGCCATTAAGTAGAACTGCATAGTTATTTTCACAGACTCACAGATTCATATACTTAGAGGCCAGAAGGGACCATTAAGGTCACTCACCTAGTCTGACCTCCTGCATAACTCAGGCCATAGAATTTCATCCAATGATTCCTGCAACAAGCCCATTGTTTCTAGACGAGCTATAGCATATCTTTTAGACACACATTTAATTTTGATTTTAAAATGCCAAGTGATGGAAAATGCACTACATCTCTCGGTAAACTCTTCCAATGGTTAATTACCATTACGGTTAAAAATCTGTTATCCATAAACTGTTATCCATAAACTGAATAAGGCACAAAATAGTAATATTTTGAAGTAAGAAGGAACAAAAATACTGAAAAGAGAATTTAATCTACTTTTTCCTCCTGAAAGTAACAATCCTTAAAACAATCAGAGTTGAAAAATCCATTAGCATTGAAAGAGCAAAGAAAGATGAACAATTTTCTTCAGTGACATGATGGCAGTAACAGGCAGAAGCACTAAGCAAAACCATTTTCCAAGTTTAACTCATCCTGAATTTTAATTCTGACATAATGCATTTCTCCAATGTCCTGTTTGAAAGTGATGTAATTCCCACAATAATGTTGCTACACAGAAAATATTTTTTCACAGTTCCTATGATTTACTGCTCTCCTGATTGGTGACAATCAATAGTTACTATATCTCATTAAAGATTCCTATCATGCTTCCCATCAGGTAACAGGTTTCAACACTGCAAAGATTTAGATTTCCAGAAGACCCTTTAAAGTTGATCAAATGGCATACATTATCCCTACATTTTGGAAAAAATAACCAGGAAGATGTTTAAATTTTCAGGGGCGGATGGCTGCAAATGCTATTGCCATTAAACAATGAGCGCAGAAGCACTTGTTCCAAGAAATTAAAAAAGGAAGCCTCCCAAAGTATGAAAGCAGTAGCTTTGAGGAAATTATTAACTAATAGTTGTTAATCTCATTTCTGACTAAAATGTGACCCTTATCATTGGCAGAAATTTCCAAGGACAATACTAAATGTGTATTCTCCTGCACTGTAAACCCACAGAATGCCATTCTCAACATGGAAGGTAATGTCTTAATTTTTGCTGTTAAGTATTTTAAATTAACTGATCTGGATTCTGTTCCGAATAACCAATTTCTTCTTAAAAGAAGCTACTGAATTGAGGTGGAAAACAACAGTGGGAGGTAAATAATACTGTCCCCAACGGAAAGCCAGAGTAACTAATGAAGGCTAAATGACTTGCCCAAAGTCACACAGGAAGACTATGCTACAGCTGTGATTAAAACCCATATATTTTATATTAATTATAAATATGAAATAATTGTTATGTTCAATAGAATACAAATAAATGCAGAGTTATTTTGGAAAGACGTGGTGGGTGAGGTAATATCTTTATTGGACCAATTTCCATTGATGGAAGGGACAAGCTTTCAAATATATACAGAGATCTTCCAGTCTGTGAAATATATTCAGAATGTCACAGCCGAATACAAGAAGGACCAGATTGTTTATCATAAGTAGTTAAGATCTATTGTAAGAAACCATCCAAGGTGAAGTGGCCAGTTAACAATTCCTCAGTCATAGGACAAAAAGGGGGATTAGTGGGTTGATTGTTGTAATAAACCATAAATCCAGTATCTTAATAAGACCATGATTTTTAGTGCCTTGGAAAATTATGAATTTAAGGGATTCTGTGGTTAGTAGTCAGCTGAAAAAGTTGTTAACATGGGAGCCAAAGAGATCATGAAGACGTGTAGAGACACTAAGCCTCAATAAGGATTAATAAGAATAGTTCAGTATCTGCAAATTCAGGGTATCAGATTTGCCTACCTATTGCATGGGGTAAAGGGGGATTCTGCCCTTCACCCAAGAGCATGAACTTGAGGAAACTACTCAAATGAAAACTCACTTTAGTGTCTTGGCCAAAACGTGAGATTTAACAAGGCAGGGGAGAGTTTAGACCTGTGTCACAAAGAGTGTTCTGAAGGTTCAGTAGCTGCTCTGTTTAAACAGCCTTCTTTGGTGTTCCATCCCCCAAAACGTTTACAAAGATTAAAAGGAACATAAAGTAGGTTAGTTAAATTCAGTCCCTTATATCTGCATTTAATCCAATAGTTCATTTGCCTGACAGCTATCTTCACTTATTTTTAAAAGAATGGAAGTCAAACTGATCTTTTGCTGGGACAGATTTGCACAGAATAAAACATATCATACTTGTTCCACTCAGTTATTTTTTTTCTATTAATGTTTATTTGTAGGACATATTTCAAATAATGGAGGAGATGCCCCTATCCTAAACTTTGGTTGTTCCCTGGGCAATAGGCATACAATATGATGTGATTCCACAAAAAGTCTGTGCAAGTAGTTGAGTGAGGTTTTTGCTCCTGGTAACTGCTGTTGGGACTGGTAAATTAAAATATTAAAACCTTGAGAAGAGTCTGCATGCTCATATATTAACCTTAAAATCCAAATGCATTGTTATGGGATCACATGTGATTTAAATCCTAGAGAACATTTCGTTACGGCTGACTTCTCCATGCCTATGTAAACATGCCCAGTCTAGTTCCTATTAACATCTAAGGGAGTCTTTCCACTAACTTCAGTGGGAGATGAACTGGGTCTAAGGCAGATTGTTCAACAATGCATTGTGGTGCAACGTCATTGCACTACACAACTGAGATTTAGCTACTTCAACACACTGCATGACAAAATATTGAAGTATCATCAACACATTGCAACATCACGATGCGTGAACCTGCCCTCACAAAAGTGTCTCTCTCATATAGAAGTCAAGAAATGGACAAATTTAGACCTGGTATAAGTGGGTGCAACTCAGCTGACTCAGTTCTATTGACCTTACTGACTTCAGCTCATTCAGTTTCAAAACCAATTGAATTCAATCGCATTTTATTGATAGTGTTCTACTCCCTAAAGTCAAGTCTGAATATGGTCCTTCGAAGTCTTTTCTCACTGTTGTGTACATATGCAACACATATTACTGGTAACAGATGTTAGGAAGGCTTCAAGGGAAAAATAGACTCCTATATTTGAATTAATTTGCTGTGGCTAAGCTGAAATATTTGCATAGAAAAGATAGAGTCCTCTGCTTTCTTTAATATTAATACTAGTCTAATGCTGAAGAGAATTCATCAAAAGACATGACGTAAGAATTATGAAGGTCTATATTCAGCATTTAGAGCCCAATCCAAAGTCCACTGAAGTTAATGGAAAAACTCCCTTTGAATTCAATGGGCTTTGAACCTTAATCACTATAAAATCAGTACTCATTGATTTAAAAATGAACTGCAGTCTATTTGCAGTTATATTTGCAGTATAAATCAAATGACAAATTCACAGTAAAATCAATTCAAGATGATTACATGATATTTGATGATTGTTTCAAGTACAATATAATATTAATCAGAAATCCTTTCAAGTGTCCTTCTACATCACCGCAGTTCACAACAGCAATTCAATGAGTGCTTGAAATGAAAGGGAATGTTGGATAGCCCCCAAGGCTACAGGTTTTCACATCAGTTTTTCTCATCTTCCGGCATTCTTTTGCACTGCCCTTCATGAAAAATGTACCTTTTCCTTTTGTTTCCATTTTTCTTTCTGAATCATTGATTCGTGTACATGTAAATATAAAGATTTGGGGTTCAATTTGCAAGCACCTTAGTTGATTTAGGAGCCCTAGTCCCATTTCTCAAGAGTGATTTAAGCACTAACGAACCTCAGTCTCAGTGAGAGTCAATGGAATTTAGTCTCCTATGTACCAAGTCATTTCTTAAAATGGGACTTAGGTATTTTTGTGAGAGTGAGAGATGGAGTTAATGACTGAGGGAAGGCAGCAAAAGGGCAGAGATTTTCCAACCAGTTTTTCCCCGGAAATATGTTATTTGCAAATAGGCATTTTCATTACTTATCTGGCTCCCTGGATGTTCAGATTATTTCTTCAACAATATTTGTCCATCAATGACTAAATAATGTATTTGGGAATTTTATTCCCAGCTTCCTGCCCCATTACCCAAATATCAATAAAGAGGAAGACTCTTATGAATGTTGTACCAGTAAGATTTTGGCACTAACCTTAGTAAGATAGGGAAAGAGGGAATTAAAAAAATATATCAACTTATTCATACTAATTTTTTCTTTATATCTTTGCTCTGTATTTAAAATTCAAACACCCTCTTGCAGAGTAGCCATATAAGATAAGACAAAAGTTGATTTTTCCAAGGAAGGAAATCTCACACAGAGAAATGTAAGTAGGAGGGAAAAAGTGTAATGGATCTATATTGCTTCTTGTTAGAAAATTTGAGGTGTGTATAAATAGGTGATGTACTATATATCTTGGATCAGGATTGGCCCACAAGTGGCGATATACACAGTGTGCCAAAGAAAACTGCTGTGATAATTTGATGAAATAAGAAAGAGGTTTTAGGGTGTCAGACGGGGTTTCTCTATTGGAAATTCTCTCATAACACACAGATCATATGAAAGATCCACTTAATTACCTGAAAAAAGAATTATTTTAGATATAACTCCTGATAGGTCTAAACCATTAAATACTGTAACAGACCACATTCTACATGGTATCTAGTTTTCCTGTTGGATAGGGATCTAGAGAAAGTCTAGGCTGAGGCTTTAAGACTTTTGCCCATTATATGAGGAACAATGCATTGTAAATCAATATCTTATTCTACTGCTTGCTGCACACTTAAAATAGTCTCCACTAGATCAATGTCTTGGTTTCAGTATAACGTATATGCATTTTTAAAACCCTCAACAGAAAGAACATTAACCAGGCAGAGCCAAAGAAGCAGCTGACACCAGTATGTGAAAAGAACATTCCGAAAACAGTTCAAGCGTGTTCAATGCTATCCATCATGCTTCTCCGTCTAATATTTCAAAGTCATATAAAAAAGTGCTAATTACCGTACTAACAAAGAAAGAGGAAGTCAGCCACTGGTGGAGTTAGAGAAACTGTTGAGCCATCTGACTGTAGATAACCCAGACATTACCAATGTCACGGCTTTGCTAATCAATAACCCAGCCCATGAAATGTGCTGAGTGCCCCAGCTGCTTCAGCATCTCAAGATCTGGTTCTAGGCACTCGGTTCTGCAATCTTTCTAAATGTTAGAACCTCTACAGACTTTACAACAGTGATGTGTGCATGTAAGGATGGTAAGATAGCTCTTTAGAGATTTCAGAATATAACTTGCCGACAGCCCCATTTCAGGAAAGCACTTAAGCATCTGCTTAACATTAAGCATGTGCCAGTCGTTTCAATCTCTCATCACATGAGAGTTTTTACTTACCCATATTCATTCTCATTGCCCATCTCTGAATCCCCTGCAATTCCCTTCTAAACTGTGTTCCCAAAACAAAACACAGTTTGAGGAACACAGGTAATAACATACAACTAATGTGGACAATCATAGCTAGTAAACAGCTCAAAGGTTAAGCTGTTTACCATTGGTCCAAACAATGAATATGTTTTAAAACTCAAAAGAATTGTGGAGTAAATCATTTATTTGGTAGCATCCCACAAGTAGGAGGAAGAAATAAATTAATCAATTAAGCTATTCAATGTATATTGTTCACTCAGCCCTACTATTCAGAACATTATTTTAGGGCACTAAACACCACTCCAGCAGAATTTAACATTCTTTATTCCTCCAGACACGGACCCAGATTATGCTCTCAGTTACATCAGAGTGTAACTCAATTACGAGTAAGTCCACTCTCAGTTTCACCAGGGTGAGTGAAATCAGAATTCGACCCATAATTTGCATGGAGTACAACATAAAATATAGGGCTAGATCATGCCCTGGTCCCATATGGCTATGCAAAGGAGTAATGCTCCTCCCAGTGCCTGCACACCACATCACATTAAGCCTTGCTTTCCCCCACACAAGCTATGTAGACATACCCAGAAACTGGGAGACATGATTCCCAGTTCAGACTCGTTCTAGCTCAACTTGAGCAAGCGTGCTAAAAATAGTAGTGTAAATGTTGTAGCACCGGGCCATCTGAGCTCAGACCCAAGGGGGGGCAGGCAGACATGGATTCGGGCGGTTGGCCCCAGGTGTCACCCATAATGAAATGTCCCTCTCTGCTATTTTTAGTGCACTACCTCAAGCTGAGCACAAGCCCAAGTCAGTCTACCTGAGCTGGGAATCATCCGTCCAGCTGCAGCACAGACAAGGCTGGATGCATGAGGAAATACACTACACCTTTTCAATGGCTGTAGCAATTTATTCCGTAGTGCAATATGGGAGCCGCAGAGGGACTGCGCCTCAGTGGGGCGTCTCTGTGCTTCCAAAGACTCCATCTCCACACTGCCTCTTTAGCAAAGGATGTGCCACAAGGCACAATGTAGCCTGTAATCAGAATTTAAGTCTGAATAAAAACTTGAGGTATTAAATTGAACACCATTAGGAAAACTAGCAGCCTGCTCTTCAGAACCCTAAAAGCTATCACTATGATCGGCATTTAAATTGCTAAACAATTTACAGTTCAGAAGAAAGGAAATGATTGCAGAATAACATGCTGAAGATTGCTCATAACTTCTCCACATGAGCACTCCAACGGGATTAGCCTTTTCCAAGACTCTGAACTTTAGCATGACACTCAGTTCTCATCTAGTCAAAGAGTGTTGCTTGATGCCGTGTATACAACCAGCCACATTTTTTAAAAGCCAGCTTTAGTACAGAGCTTGAATAAATTACATGACATACATCTAACTCTAATTTTCTCAACAAGAACTCTTCTGTATTCTGCCTGCCTGCCAAGCATCAGCAGCAGGCAGGGCATGTTAAATCTGAACTGGATGAAACCCAATGCAGCTCCCAGCCCACCTGTAACTTCCCCGATTCATTTTCAAAACCCCCCATTAAATTCATAAATGCAACCACAAATGGACATTTCACTCCTTCAGGGTTACAGGAAATGAATAAATCATACCCATTCTATGAAGCCTTGCACAAAATGAAATTTAGCACAAAATACTGTTCAATGTAGAAGACTTGCATTCCCTCCCAACAAAGGATAGCTCACTATCTAGTTTCACCAATATAATGTATGATTTATAGTCCTGAACCTTCACCCTCTCCATTGTTAATGCAATTATCTCACCAACACAATAAAATTTCAGATTTAAACTATACCATCTAATTCCCTCTTGTTTGTTTGTTTGTTCTCTGCAGATATTTGATCTGACATCCCTCTCACACCATTATAAATCAACAGTCACTCAGTTAAAGACAGTGGAGTCACCCTGATGTAAAGTTGGTGTAAGCCAGAAGACAATCAGGCCCACAATAAAAGTTTATGGGGCCAGATCTTCAGCTGATGTAAATCAGTGCACTGACTTAATTGCACTGCACTGATTTACACAAGCAGAGATGTTGGCTCAGGATATTTAATATCCTTCCTAGGTAATATCCTCAGTCTCATGATTGAGTTAAAAACACTTGCTCTGTTTCTACCTTTCTCGTTATGCTATGGCTATCAAAAAACAATCAGAGGAAAGGATGTTAAGCTGGTGCAAGCTATGTATTTTCATTGTTGAGAAAAATAACGTTGTTTCAAACTCTTATTTATCAAGCCCTCTTTTTACAAAATAGTCTAAAACACTGCCCTCTGACTTACACTGTGAATTTGAAAAAGGAACATAAAAACTTGAATCGGTATGATCCAGATCAGTCATGTAAAAGAAACAGTGTATCCTGTTTTACTCACTATACTTAGTTTTACCCCAGGGACCTGATAACAATACCTCTGTCTCTTCCACGGGATAACCAGATACATCACACTAAGAATTTACATGTGTACCTATTTCTTAGCAAGAACAACAGTTCTGATTTGCGGATTGTAACTATTCAGCTGAAGAGCATTACAGCAGAGAAAATGGAGGAACACAAACATTTCTGAAGTCATGTATGAAGTAATGACGAACGGGGGGGAACACATCACTTCAAACGGCGTGTTATGAAGACAAGCTGCTGAAGAGTAGCTGTTTTACAGTGATCCTCGGAAGATTCTCTTGGATAAATTAACTTTTTATCAATAGTGACAACAGTGAAATAATCTTTGGTTACAAAAACCAAAAGTGATATGGCTGCTAGTACTGGGATCTCATGAGATCTCACGTGCTAGATGGAATTCAGCATGGTCATTACCTCAATGGGAAACCTTCAAGGAAATCCCAAACGCTGCAAGTAGTAGTTTTGATGATGCAGTTGATGACGCTCTTCATTCGGAGTCTACAGAGTAGACATAGGGGAGCCATCTTTCAGATGATAATTAAAGTGTGATTTTACTCTGAGCAGTGACTATAAAAATGGTATTGCAAGGTGCCCTGTTTATTTTCTTTCACTGATTCCTATGTTAATGTACTTATTTTACAAGGGCTTTTGTTTTGTTTTGATTGCCATATTGAATGGGCTTAAAGAGATATGATTGATTATATAATAATAAACATTGACTGATGTGTAACAAGAATGAGAATTCAGCTTGCCCCTCGTGGGTGTCTTGGCTCTATGTTGCTAACAAGAGTAAAAAGCAGCACAAATGTATTTTTTTTCCCACTGAAGTGAAGAACTAATGACTGAAGGTAAATCCATGGAATAGAAGGATGCTATTGTTATAGTCATTTCCCCAACAACTACCCTGTAAACCAGGGTCCTGATTAGTGCTGGGCATTAAGCATCCAATAGCACCTCCACATCTTCCAAAATTACAGTCTGGATAATTACATTCTGCCTGGAAGCCAATATTTCCATAGGTGGCTCAGCTGGATACAGCATTCTTTCTTACCTCCTCTTCAATACTATTGTGCTATTTCATGCTATAACCATCTGCCACGTTCCATTCCAGAAGAACATTTTCAATGTTAGGTGAAGAGATTCTTACAGCCTTTTATAAAGCACTTTAGAATCCTTAGTAATACATGCTATCTTTAGAGTGTCATGTATTTAATTAATTAAACTGTTACTACTATCACCACCTCAGGTCCTGAATAAATTCTACCTCATATTTTTATATGGACCTTGACACAAAATCAAGGCACTATCCTGCAAATACATTCTCCAGAGCTCTCACAAGTAGGCCCAACAAGCCTGCAGTACTTTCTGCAAAGTCCTTTCTGTAAAGCACCACCCACTACCATCTTACTCTAATGCTAGTTTTACCAACCCTGGGAGGATAACCTGCCCTGTAATGGTTAATTTCTGGTGGCAGAGAGCTGACACAAGGGCTCTTATGCTACTCCCTCTCCCTGCTATTGAAGTAGAAAAGAAAAGGGAACATGGATGGAGAAAAAAAAAAAAAGAGAAGTAGGGAAGGGGTGTCTGGGGCAGCCCTGTGCTATGCTGATCCTTAGCTGTGTTTTTAGTCACCTTTTACTTTTGCAGCCAAGTATAAATTAGAGCAACCATCAATAAACCGGGAGTGATACTTCTCCAACTCATGAGGGTGTTGAGATGAAGAAAATCCAGTTAAATGTTTGCAAGGCATTAAGATACTACAGTGATGAAAACCATTTAAGTACTTAGTTATATCCTAGAGCTGATCAAAAAATTTTAGATGGAAACTGTTCTCCATCAGAAAATGCAGTTTCACCAAAATCTAAATGTTTCACATGAACATGTTGATTTGCATTACATTTTCTACAGGAAAATTTCAAAACTATTCATATTGACTATCTTACGTCAAACTGGAAGCATCAAAATATTTTGTTTCAATAATGCGGAAATGTTTTGTTTCACCTATCTTTGTTCATTTAATTTTGACTACTATAATATTACATTAAAATATAACATATCATTATCAAAACTAATATTTCAATGCTTCTGAATTGAAATTTTTCTGAATTTCTTCTCTGGAAAAATGTTCTCTTTTCATTCTGATTCAGAAGACACTTTTTCTCCTGGAATGAAAATTCAGTCTTCCAACCAGCTCTACCACTTTGGATAAAATATATTAGATACAGTAGATAAGATGGGTAAATTATGCTGGTGTAACATAGCACAGAGTGACAAGAAGGAGGGGTGTACATGAAGAACCTTTCAGCTACCCTTGCACACACACCCCGACAGCCTGTGTTCAGAATGGACACAGATGAGGAACTGTTCCATTAACTTTAATGGTGCTACTTACAGCAGTCTGCACTATATAAATGTTTGCAGGATTGGGTCCACCCAGAGAGAAATTTTATTGCACACATTGTGCAAGTTCAAATGTGAAGGAAAAAGAGATGGGGCTTCATCTGACTTACCAATTCAATGGCACCGGTAGATAATACAAAACACGGAGTGTCCATTTAAAAAATGGATGAGAGAGAAAAAGCCGTCCTGGGACCATTTTGATTTTCTCAACCAGCAATTTCAGATCAGTGCAGATGAAAAGCACCATATATATTCTTTTTAGTGCCATAAGGAAAGAGGCATTTCTGCAGAAGTGGACTGTGTTGTGTCCATATCCAAAACATAACCTATTTACATTCTGCAACCAACCAGTCCCTTTATATTTCTCTAAATTTCATATCACAACTCATATTTCCAGTGTGGCTCTAGGGAGAAGCACACAAACGTGTGCGTTCATAAAACCACACATCTACACATACAGTTACAGTAACTGTGCAGCTGCTCATCAGACTGATGCACGTAAATACCCTTTAAGCTTTAGCTTTAAGTGCTAGAGATATCATGTGCTGTATAGGAGAAAACCACCTGAGGAACTCAGCTCATGGCAGGTAAAAGGCTGTTCAATTCACCTTTAAAACGTGTGCACTTCCCCTGCCCTTCCAAAAAGCCATCAAGAATAAACCTGGCCCCAGTCTTGTGAAGTGATGGACTCCTCAATGCCCTCAATTCTTACAGAGATGAGGGCATTCAGCAATTTGCAGAACCAATGTGTTCATGCCCTCAACAGTGATTCAAATTCAAAGCCACGTTCCACCTATAGATCAGTTTATGAAAGCATGTATAGACCACCAAGTCAGGAGGGGGTGGTGACATTCTAAAACAAACAAAAGAAATATTCAAAACACAGGACCTGGTAGCAATAGGGGACTTTAACTAACCAGACATCTATTGGAAAAGAAATACACGAAAGCATAAAATTTCCAGTAAGCTTTTTAAATGTATCAGGGACAACTTTTTATTCTAGAAAGAGTAGAAAGTAACCCAGGATACAATTATTTTAGACTTAATTCTTATCAACAGGGAGAAATTGGTAGCAAATCTGAAAGTGAAAGGCAATCTGGTTGACAGTGATCATGAAGTGATAGATACCATGAGTCTAAGGTAAGCAAGAAATGACAACAGCAGAATACCGATAATGGACTTTAAAAAAACAACAACAGACTTTACCAAACTCAGAACTGGCAGGTAAGGTCCCATGGGAAGAACATTTAAGGAAAAAAAGGAGTTCAGGAGAGCCGACAATATTAAAGGCACAACTGCAAAGTATTCCAATCCAAAGAAACACAGGAAGAATAGAAAGAGGCCACTATCGTTCCATCAGCATCTCTTTAATAACTTGAAAATCAAGAATGAATCCACAGGCCACAGAAAGTGGAAACATGGTCAAATTGATAAGGAGAACAAAAGAACAGCACAAGTATGTAGGGTCAAAATCAGAAAGGCTAAGGGCTTGTCTATATTACAGATTATGTTGGTATACCTTATGTTGCCGAGGGTAGTGAATAATTCACCACCACCCTCAAGCGACATAAGTTACACTAACCTAAGCACCAGTGTGGACAGCGCTACGTCAGCGGAAGAGCTTGGTGGTTTTATTATGCTGATAGGAGAGTTGCGCAGCTGTAGCACCTCTGGTATAGACTAGCCCTACAGCACAAAATGAGTTACACATAGCAAGCAACGTAAAAGGCAATAAGAAGTTTTTTAAATTCATTAGAAGCAAGAGAAAGATGAAGAAAAGTGTAGGTCTTTTACTTAGGGGGAAAGGAAAGCTAATAACTGATGACATCAAGAAAGCTGAGTTGCCTAATGTCTACTTTGCTTCAGTCTTCACTAACAAGGTTAATGATGACCAGATACTCAACACAATTAATATTAACAACCAGGGAGAAGAAATACAAGCCACAATAGGGAAAGAATTGGTTAAACAATATTTAGATAAATTAGACATGTTCAAGTTAGCAGGACCTGATGAAATTCATGCTAGGGTACTTAAGGAATTAACTGAAGCAACTTGAGCCATTAGCAATTTTCTCTGAGAACTCATGGAGTACAGGAGAGGTCCCAGAAGACTGGAGAAGGGCAAACATAGCACCTATCTTTAAAAAGGGGAACAAAGAGTACTGGGGGAATTACAGACCAATCAGCCTAACTCTAATACTTGCAAAGATACTGGAGCAAATTATTAAACAATCAATTCGTAAGTAACTGAAGCAAAATAGGGTTATAAAGAATAGTCAGCATGGATTCATCAGGAATAAATCATGTCAAACCAACATAATTTCCTTCTTTGATAGAATTAGTGATCTAGTGGTTGGGGAGGAGGAAGCAGTAGACATGGTATACCTTGATTTTAATAACACATGACAGTTCTGGTTGGCATTCTTATAAAACTAGGGAAATGTAGTCTACTTGAAATTACTATAAGGTGGGTGCACAACTGGTTGAAAGACTATACACAGAGTAGTTACCAATGGTTTGCTGTCAAATTTGAAGGGCACATCTAGAGGAATTATAGACAGCATGCCTATAAAATCTGCAGAAGACACCAAGTTGGGAGAGGTTGCAAGCACTTTGGAGGGCAGGTTTAAAATTCAAAATAACCTTGATAAATTGGAAACGTGGTCCGAATTCAACAAGATGGAATTCAATGAAGACAAGTTCCAAGTTGTGCAAAATGGGAAATAACTGTCTAGGTGGTAGGACTGCTGAAAATCATCTGGGAGTAATAGTGGACCACGAACTGAATAGGAGTTGTTAATGTGATACAGCTGCAAAAAAGGCTAATATGATTCTGGGTCATAGTAACGGGTGTAGTACGTAAGACACAGAAGGTAACAGTACCTCTATTTGACACTGGTGAGTCCCCGGGTGGAATATTGTGTCCAATTCTGGGCACTACAATTTAGGAAAGAGTCCCAAGGAGACCAACAAAAATTCTAAAAGTTTTAGAAAACCTGACTTATGAAGAAAGGTTAAAAAACTGGGCATGTTAAGTTCTGAGAAAAGAAGACTGAGGTAGACTGATAAGTCTTCTAATATGTAAGGGCTGTTACAAAGACGACAGTGATCAATTGTTCTCCGCACTGAAATTAGGACAAAGAAGTAATGAGTTTTATCTGCAGCAAGAGATTTAGCTTAGATTTTAGGAAAAGCTAACTATAAGGGTCATCGAACTCTGGAAAAGGTTTGCAAGGGAGGTTGTGGAGTCCCCCATCACTGGAAGCTTTAAAGACAAGTTGGACAAACACCTGTCAGGGACAGTCTAGGTTTATTTGGTCTTGAATCCGTACAGGGGGCTGGACTTGATGACCTTTCAAGGTCCCTTCCAGCCCTACATTCTTTGATTCTATGCTATATCATATGCTCTTCCCAAATACAGTGCAGTCAAAAAACCTAACCAGTTTTTCAGAAGACATACACAAATATACAGCTGACTAAAGAAAAACACTTTATAGCCCTCTGTTTTACACCATGAAGAGCACATGCTTGTAAAGAAGTCTCTTGCCTGACAAAAATGAGATTACCTTTGAGTACTCTTAGACCTGTAATCCTTTTGAGCTTCCACATGGCCTTAATTAAAATAGAGCAGTTTCTAATTTACAGCACAGGAAACATTCTGAATTTGTTGTTGAAGCAGAGTTAGTGAAACCCCACTAACCCCGATCTCACCCCAAATAGCTTCTTCAATGACTAATTTATCTGTTCAAGTTCCTGATGTGTTCATATGTCTTTTTTATTGCAATAATTATGAAGAGCTTCCATGGCACTTGAACTACAAATAAGTAAGTAAGTAAATAAATAAGTAAATAAATGGTTTCACATAAAAATGGATTTGTTATTAACAGAAGAACTATTGACTTCTTTTCAGTTCACCTTGCATCCACTTGATTTGTTTCAGCTCCAGACACAGAGGCTAAGTGCAAAACCTTTGGTCTGGAATATTAATAGCTATCTTGCTTTTCCTCTCATATACACCACATTTTATAAGTGTGACATCACTGCTCTGAAGCTTCTAAGTGGAATACCACTTGTCTTTGCACATACTTGTCATGTATCTCACAAGGCTGCTTTTCCTGTATACAAACAGCCAAGGAAATGCCATGTGTTTCCTCAGCTTTGCACCATGTGTGCAGTCCATATCCACTCAAAGAATAATCATGCAAACAATCCCTCTAGAATTGTCCTTGGATTTAAAGTCATTAACCCTTTATTGGCCAGCCCTTCACAACTGGAAATAAATGGCTCCTGCATTCTTCAGAATTACATATTTTCCAGATATTTTTGTCAAATTAATAAGTATTTTATGGTTTAGGCTAAGCACCAACAGAAAGCATAATAAGACTATGCATGAATTGGATAAGGTATTTTGTGCACCCCAGTAGATCAGAAATTATGGCCTATGTGAATAATTTCCCCCTTTAATAAAAGTCATTACCAAAAGAAGAAAATCAAAATGGTATCACTACAAACAAAATTAGAGGCTGCTCTAATTTGCTGCACAAAAAAAATATGCTTTGATGCCAGTAACATGTAAAGATTAGTTAAAATTTGGAGAAGTTTCAGAAAGTCAGAACATTATCTATCAGAAACTAACTCAGCTTTTGCTCTTTAATTACAAAATACTAAATTACAGAGCTAACCGAACACTTAACACTGAATATATTTTTCTCTACAGTTTTTTTTGTTAACTTCAGAAAATACAATCTCAATTTCCATGTTAAATTACCCAGCACTAATACCATTTCATTACACCAAAGCTACCAAATGGGTATTGCCCTATGAATTCCAACTCAAGTGCTAAAGTTTAAGGGCCAGAATGGTACATTCCCTGCTACTTTGGACTGCAACAAGGATGCAAAGCGGCTGTTAACCCAGTTTAATTTAACCCAGCTTGATCAATTTGGAGGTTCTGGTCTTTGGTGCCAAGAGGCATCTACATCCATATTTAGCCACTTAAATAAGCAGCATGATTTTTCACCAGGAGTTCTCAGTGACTTCACACAATTAAGGGTTACTCGTGTGATTAGGTATTTGCAGGATTGCTATTAGACCCCACTACACAAAAGCAGCATAATTATACTTTATTTTCTTCAGTTAGGAAGCTGGACTTCCCTCTCCGTTGGTTGGCTGTTTGTGATCCTCATTCCCCCCCTTCCAGTCCTTTCCAACCTCTTCCTCTTTCGTCCTATCATCCTCCTTCCCCCCCCCGCCAGTCCTCTTTCCCTCCCTGCAACATCCCTCTATCCCTTCCTCCTTTTTCCTTCTCCCTTGCCTTAGTGGCTCATTACCTCCTAACAGTCCCTCTCACTTGACTCGACTCATGTGTATGCGTGAGCGCATGAGTATAAACAAGTTAACACAATGTTTGCCAATCACCACTCTCACTATTTTGCTTACACATAGTATCCCTTAACCCTTTGTCTGTATGATCTACTTAGAATATAAGCTTTTTAGAGTAGGGACATTTGTCTTATGTGTTCATACAACGCCTAGCACAATGGGGCTGGGATCCTGACTGGAGCCTTCAACTGCTACAGTATATAATGAAATAAAATAGCAATACATAATAATAAAGATGAACATTTGGGTTTTTCCTTTCTTCCTACCTTCCCTGCACACACAATTCCAATTAATATTAAAAACACTGACAGGAAGTATGACTATGTATGCACTCCAGAAGAATCTCCACATAACAACTGCTTAGCATTGCCAGGAAAGCTCAACACCACCATTGTATGCCCAGGGAACTGGTCCCAAATTTTGACAGTTAGCTATATCATCCCTGAAGTCAGAGTTCAGTTTCACTCTCATCCCCACCAGTGATTTTCCCCACTAACAATTTCTAAATTGTCTTAAATAAACAGCTTAAGTGAGCATCTGGTCCTCTTTCAGCCCAGTAATTTCGTATATTTCTGGCTTCTTTTGATTAGTGAAGGTTGAGAAATTATCTGAATTGTTAGCATGCCAGGTATTTCAGCATCATTTACCAGACAACATTCTGGAAGATAATTAGGATTGCTTCTTTATGATACGCTATTTTTCACATGAAATGTACTGACTTACTTTTTTAAATTGCTGTTAGAGTAGGTGTTATCTGTTTAGCAATATCTGGATTTCTCACCTGAATGTTTCTGTAACTGGAGTACTTGCAATAGGATACAGAAAGTTTTATCTTACATAACCATCAAATCTGTACAATATATAGATTCATGATGTATTAGTCAGAGAGTTTTCCTGAGCTCTAAACTAAGTTTCCAGGCAAACATCATGACATGCAAGCAAAGAACGTAAAATAATTCTTTACGCCCAATATATAGCACAACTTTTAAAATTAAATACTTTTAAAAGCTGCTTTGCCATCCTTGACCCTGCACTAGTGGCACATGGAATTCAGTCTCCCACAAAGCTTGCAGATCTAAAGAATGACTTATGTTTCTGTTGATAACTTACAGACTGTCTTTAAGTACCCTTTGATGACTGAATGTATTCACTTCTTCATAGCTAAGAGTGCCTATTCACTTTCATGAGTTGAAGCCTCTGTTTTCTTCTTTAGCAGGTTTTTTACTCGGCCAAAAGACTTTCTGGGAAAACCTTTTTCCTGAAAAGGTTACACACAACCAACTAGAAAAATGCACTTCTCTCTAAACTCTTACCAAAAAAAGCACACCGAAAGGAAACAAAATACTGTTATTAGTCATAGGATTTTACTGTTGCAAAACAAGTACTTCTTAGCTGTTTGTTATCATATTAGGTGTCTGCAATGCAAACAGACAGTCATTCAATGATAAATAAATTACCTATGTTACTACAACTCCCAGGGCTGAGAAATACATTTGCTATAGCCAGGAGATTCAAAGTAAAGGGCCTAATTCTGCAAACCCTGGTTTACATAAGTGAATAGTCCAGACCCATGTCAATGAGACTACTTTTGTGAGTAAGCATTTACAGGATCAGGCTCTAGCATTCTCATAAGAATATTAGTCTTGTTCTCATATGCATTACAACAGAGTATTTCACTACATGATCACACAACACAAATTCCATTACAAAAATGCTTTTTGTGGGTAAAGGTGTAATTTAACCAAAACTCAGTAGTGAACAATATAGTTTAGCTATACAAACTCAGGCCCTGAGCCTGTAACTGGATCTGCACTTTGTGCCCTTGTGGATTTCTTACAGACAAATGTTCATCCACGGGGATGCAACTGCAGGATAGGAACCATAGGAAAAAATATAGACCTATGAGTGCCAAGCACAACCAAGCCCTGGAATCAGTAAGAAGTGCTTTAATCACACATTTGTTCACAAAGAAGAGAATCTTTCACACATACTTTCAGATGGGAGTACATAAAGAAGTAAACCTCAGGCCTAAGACTTTTTAGTTAATTGGATTGGTAATCACCACTAATTAAACTGATAGCCAGATGGTTCAAACACAACCTCCACTATGACAGTCAGCACTTTGGTGCCATTTTTTGGATCCTTTCCCCATCAGAGAGTTCTGGGGATTTCACTGATTCCCTCCCCATTCGCTTTCTGGAAATAATCTGGTCACATCAAAAACAAAAAAAGAAAGCAACAAATATAAAGCAAACCCTGGCTACCACATTAGCTAATTCAAGGAAACGTATATTTAATCCACAGAACATTAATGTAGACAAGCTATAACTATTTAATCTGTGTATAGAGTCACTAATGTATTAAAACTATGTATCATTTCAAAAGGCTGAATTTATGAGTGATAACACAATATATGTTTCAAGTACTGAAAACATCCTTCTTGTAGGCCTTTCTTTGTGTAAATGTGAAGGTTGAGAGAGTGTCCTATGCAGTCCTAATCCTATGCCCATATTCTTCATTCTCCTGGATAAATTCTTTTCAAAGCCTGAGTCAGTTTGTCCAATAAAGCCTCCCGGTCTCGGGGCTGTATCACAAAAAATAACATCCTATTTACAAACATATCACTTCCAGATATGGAAGTGTCTTAGTTTTGTACATTCTACTGTTATACTCCTGTGGTGCTACTCTGATTTTGCACTATCCACCATAAATACAATATACTGCATAGTGTAATCCACTGAACTACCCTTCATTTTTTTAATTCTGATAAATAGAGTACTACATTTTGTCATTAAAAAAATGACCCTACTTTTCCAGAGCTGAAAGCTAACTTGGAGTTCAATTCAAAGACAAACTTTTGCCCTCTGTCTGAAACATAATTTAAACATAAGTCAGATTCATATTAAGCACCCTTTCAAACTCAATCTTATATTTGCAAGCTATTAACTTATACTGCAGCTATACAGAGAAAGTTTTCATCAAAACTCACTGCCTCTTTCTGCTGGTTGATCACATGAGATGTTAATCCACTATTTAAAATATTTCTGCAGTGACCAAAGGGATTATGAAAACCATAGTTCCATGTGAACAAACAAGCTCAGGAGTTGGCAGAAAAGAAACTTCCTGTTTCTATATATCTGCCATGGAAAATTAATCCAGAACAAAATAGGTATATCAATTTATGTCAAAAACATATGAAAGTTTACTTAAGCATGAAAGTTGATTTCTAAGATCCAAGATGATGAGATATATATCTTGACACTAAGACTATTTTTCCCTAATTCCATGTTCAATAGGACAGTAGAACAGCTCATATTATCCATTTTCATCTTTTTATATAAATCTAAATCAGGGCTCGACAAATTTGCTTTGTAGCTAACAGCCAGCCCAAAAATTAAGGAGCCAGACAACGTGAGCCCAGCGGTGGGGCGCCCTGTCTGGAGAGCACCAGCCACTATCCCCTCATGGTCCCGCCCCTTCCCTCCACCCTTCTCCTATAACATGGGCCCAGCGGTGGGGCACCCTGGCCCCGCCCCTTCCCCTCTCCCACAACGTGGGCCCAGCAGCAGAGCGCCCTGGTTGGAGCGCAGCAGCTGCAGTGCTTCCCTCTCCCAGCCCCGCTGCCACATGGACGCAGTGGCACCCTGGCCGGAGCATGGCAGCTGCTTCCCCCAGGACCCAGTCTTTCACTAGGAGAAATACTAGGCACCAGAATTGAATTCCTAGGTGCCATGGCGACCTGGCACCTGGGGTTTGTTGAGCCCTGATCTAAATAAATCAACAACAAGCCCAGCAATGTGCCTCAACCCTGACCTGAAGAGACTGGGTCATATTTTGCTCTCACTTGTATCAGGGTAAATCTGGAGTAACATCATTGGCCTCAGTGGAGCTACTCTGGATTTGGAGTAATTCCATCGGAGTCAATGAAGTTACAACAGACACAAAGAGTGTAAGCAAGTTCAGAAACCAGTCCACTGCTTCTATCAGTACCAGATCAATCAATCTCCACTGACTTTAGGTGTTACTCTGGATTTAAATTATTATAAATGAGAATAGCATGTGCCCCAACAGGCTAGCACAGGAGCAATCTAATTATATTAGGACTTGATTTTACCTTATAAACACAGCCCTGAGTGAGAGCAGTGCAGAGCCCTCAGTAAGCATGTTTGATTGTATGAGAAATAAGCTAAAATAAAATATTAGTATGGCTGATAGATTATAATTTGGGTCTGCGGCCTTCAAAGGAAGCCTCCACTCAATCCCTTGGTGTGTTCTGAGCTTGAGGACACCAACATCGTAGGACACAGCTTTTGTGAGTCTTTGAATATGATGCAATAGGCTTGAAACTTCCTGTTCTTAAAAACCTGGCTCAGAAGCGTAAACCTCCATATATAGGTCTAACGCAGAAGGCTGTGCAGTCACTTTCAAGTTCAGAAATAAGAGAGTCTGGCATGTAGTGCAAGGGCTTCCTACAGACTGCTTAGGGGGCTATGTTCATAATAGTCCAATGATTTTATTATCCCATACAGAACTTAAAAGACACCTTCAAGGAATTTTCAAGATCAGTCTTCTGATGTAAACACACTGTAGAACTGGAAGGGGCTCCAGTTTCACAAAGAAAATTTATGTCCAAAAAAAATTTCAACACCTTTCAAAGTGTTTCCATAGTCCTCAGTTTAGGGAACCCCTCAAGTTACCCTATAATGGGAAATATATCCCTTTGTAAAGTAATCATTTATGGCCTTTGGTCTACATCTTCCTTTCTAAAAAGCACTATGATAAAGTTACTGCTTTTCTGAGTGACAAACTGACTGCAGTTTTTCACAAAGACTTTATATTAAACATGCCATATCTCCCTTCCAAATCAATTTAAAATTAAACCAGAAAATACTGATATTCCCCATCTGGAAAAGTAATGATGATCCATCAAAATGGAGTTTTACCCACAATGAATTCAGTTGTTGTTTCCGACCCCAATAGCAGCTTATTTCACACTAATACTCATTACATCAAATTTCTAATCAAAGAGACCAGAGGTCTGGACTGCGCATTTGTATACATAGATTTAATGCAAAATTACCTTAATCAATATAAAATACCCATTTGCACATGCAAATATTTGATATGCGTGACCAACTGCAGTAGCTGCACTTAATATATGCAAAAAACTGCACATGGACCTCCAACCTCTCTTCTAAAAAAAACTGGCCCACAGGTCTCAACTGTATATTTAATTACTCCTTGCCTCTTCCTGTGACCCTACTTAACATGTCCAGTGTTTGTAAAACAGGCCACATCTTCAAAATAAGCACTGGGAAACCACTGCAAATCCAGTTATCTAGGTCTCTGATAAAACAGTCAAACTACAATTGTTTTGTAAGTCATGCCAACAATACAGTTCCTCCCCACCCCACCCCACCAATTCTGATGAACAACAAAACAGTTCCACATTTTATATATTAAAAACAAAACAAAAAAGATGTAATAATGCCTCCTTACAGTGAAACCAAATTGCTTAGTGACCTTCTGCAGCCACATCAGCCAAGAGGATTACTGTGGCAGATGCTCAGGAACACTAGTTTTTGGGCAGGGGAAAGTTTTATTAAATAAGGCACTTTTTAATAAAAGAATTAAATCATTGTTAAATATAGATTCCTCTGTGTATTTTTCCGGTTACAAGAAAATCTGAGAGACAGATTCTGATACTCTTATTTATGAGTATCAATTGAATTATTTGAGGAGTGAGCTACTAAACATAAGCAAAAGTTATCTAAATTTGATCCTGAGCTAGCTATCGTTGCGGAACCCTTGCTAAGACATCACCACAGGACTATGCTTTTCAGGCTGGTCAAGTCTAGAAATTACATAGGTAGAAGGTCCGATATCAAGTCTCCAAGATATTAAAGTAAACTTTGGAAGCCTCTTTACAAATTATTTATCTCAAACCAAGATTCACTCTTACCCAGAAAGCTTTCCCTTCCCAAACTCTCATGGTATTGCTTCTTTCTGCCCTTGAGATTCCTTAAGTCTCCTTCCCCCAGCCACTAAAATAAAGAAAAACAGAAAACACAAAACACCACAGCTAGTCCCTATTATTATTATTATTATGTATTACCAGAGCACCGAGGAGCCCCAATCATGGTTCAGGAATCCACTGTGCTACACACTGTACAAATAAAGAACAAGACAACCGTCTCCACCCCAAAAACCCTACAACGTAAGTATAGAACAAGATGACAACAGATGGATACAGACAGACAGGGAAATACAAGGAAACAGTGAGACCAAATTTGTCAGTATGACAGGTAGTGTGGTCTGAGCACACCAGCGGCCTAAATGCTCTCAAGCTTTATGTAGGCATCACAACAAAAGGGGAGAATTTTAAGGAAGGATTTGCACAACAACAATTAAGTGGCTCTGTGGATGTTTATGGGGAGCTCCTCCCAAGCATGAGTGGCATCATGGGAGAAAAGCAATAAAGTATCCTGTTGACACTAGCAGATCATGACTGGTCTCCCGGTGGTTTTCTGTAAGAAGAGAATTTAGTCACATTTAAGATGCTAATTCCTTTTTCCACAATCAAAATGGTCTTTTCCAAAGTTCTACAAAGTCAATTGGCATTTAAAATTTCTACTGCTGCCAACCGACATCTCTAATCTGACTGGCAAAAAAAAAAGAAAAAAAAAGACAATAAAAGCATTTAAATCAATATATCTAAATAGATTAATGGCAATAAATAATGTTAAAAAAATTTAAATGATTTTGCTATGCTGACTTCATTATTTCTAAATAGCATGGGCATAGGAAGCAATGCATTTTAGCATCACTAGCATTAGCATGCAAGGCAACAATATTACATTGATCACACTGTGAAGGAGAAGTCAGAGAAATTGTCATAGAAATAGGCCTCATTTCTACCAGAATCACTCGTCTATTATGTCACATGTTTATTAATTATTAGCCATATTATAGGTGAAATTTACCCAAAAGCATTCAATCCACAAAGGGTCCCACTAAACACCATTTAGGGCTTGATCTAGTACATATGTAACTCATTACATGAATGTCAATGTGATTACTCATATGGCTAAAGGTACGCACGTGCTTATGTGTTTTGCCACATCAACACCTTAAGAACTTAACATAGAGCTTAAAAAGTTCCTTTCAGTGGGACCTCTCTACTACAGTAAATTCCATCCTTTGAAGTAAAACAATCTCTCTCACACACACAAATCACTCTCACTGGTGATTTGCTCAAAAGGAACTAGAAATAATCAAAACTGCGGACACTGTAGGTCACTGTTTGTGCCTTATCACTTGTGAAAACAATAAAATTATAAATTCACAGAAAGTAAGGCCAGAAAATACATGAATAGCTATCAGAATGGTGCCTCAACCATCTTCCATTCCCTCTCCAGTCTATTCCACTCTCTCTTGCTTATTAACAAATCAGTCAACATCAAGTTTTTTTCTCACAACTCTGGAATGACTGTTTCAGATGCTTTGCCTGGCCACATAATTAAGCAACACATTTTTATTAAGCAATATTCTCTTTTAAAAATCCCATTAATATAATATTCAGAATTCAGAATTTCAAAGCAAAGGAGACAGAACTGAGATTCCTTTTATATCACCTCAAATATATGGGAGCGTGTAGAGTTCCTGAATGCTTGGACATTACACAACAATAATGGAATACTTAAAGATTTCCTTGTAACTGTGGTCTGTAAATCTCAACAGTTTTCCAGCGTTCGGAAATCGATTTGGTTTGGTTTGTCAGGGTCCTATCCCCAGTTTTGATCTGAGTTTCAGTTGCAACTCAAAAGTGAAACTCAGCTGCAACTACCTAGTTTTCCTCAGTTTCCATAAGTTTCATAAATTAGCCGAGGTTCATTCAAAATTTGGCTTGGAACTCAGGCCTTTCTTTGTCAAAAGGTTGTCATACCACAGCAAACTTGGCTTAGTCTGGGGTTTATCCTCTAATCAAACTGTTTCCTCCCCAAGATAAAAACCATGCTAAAGTGTAGCCTCACGAAAGGACTTAAAGCAACTGCAGCTCCCAAAGAAAGTCCTTTTCAAAGAACAGAAAGCTTCTAAAAGGCTGCTACCGAGTGATAAATGCAGGATCAGAGGTCTGCAGGAGGTGGAAAAAACTCTTAAGCATGATTTTCTCAAATCCTTTTACTCCCGCTCCTGAGAAGTCTGCAGCCTCAATCTTTAATGAATAGACTTACTGTATGCAGCCTGGCCGAGGTTCTACTGAAAAGCTCAGCCAGGTCTGCACCCATGATCTACAATTTTATGCAATCAACTCTGCTGAATCAGACCTTGAAATGTTCCTTTGCTTGAGGTCAATCGCCTATGTGGTACTGTGCTTCAGCTTCTGCCATGCGTGCTGCCTTTGAGTAATTAATGCCTTTTATTACTTCAATACAGCTCGTGTTGTCTTTGTTGCAGGATGGGATGTGTGAAAATTCAGCAAATTGGTGATTCATTATGGAGCAAAAGAGTAAGAGGACTTCAACATAATTTCAAGTTAATCTGGCCATTTGTAAAAATGAAATGAAATTCAAGTTTGTGTTCATGAATCATGCTCACACTGACATTTCTGGCATTTTCAATTTTCACAATGTCACTAAGATGGAGAAGTCCATGATTTACTCATTTCAACAGGATCCAATGGCATTCCAAAATTTAATTAGAAAATCAGGTTTTAGATCTAAGTCAGTATTCTATCCCTTCATCTACTTTTATGTGTCTCCACCATTCGCTGGCGCATACGAATGTTTTGGAAACGAAATAATTCAAAGTGCACAGAATCCAGGCTAATGCTCTCAGCCTGATGCTCATATCATTACATCTGGTACAAATGGACTGCACTGCAAACACATTCTCATTGCAAGCCAAACAGCGCTTTGAACAAGCTAACTTGATTTTCAGGTGTTGATTAGAGGATTGTGCTCTCTGTGGGCATTTCTGAATACACTCAATTTGGGCCCTTACTGCTTAAATTATAAAGGTCTCTTTCCAACTTTGTATTAAAAGTACTGATCATATAAAGCTTTTACTTTAAAAAATGAATTAGAAATTTTCAAATAGTACATAAGCACAGCCATATTGGATCAGACCAATGGTCTAGCCCAGTACCCTGTCTTCTGACAGTGGCCAATGCTGGGTGCCTCAAAAGGAATTAATAAAACAGATGATAATCAAATGATCTATCCCATTACCAGCCTCTGGCAAATAGAAATTCCTGCCTATCTTACGGAATAGCTATTGATAGACATATCCTCCAGGAATTTATCTAGGCTCTTTTTTTACCCCAATTATAACTTTGGCTTTCACAACATCCTCTGACAAGGAGTTCCACAGGTTGTCTGTGCGTTGTGTGAAGAAATACTTCCTTTTGTTCATTTTAAACCTGCAGTCCATTAATTTCATTTGGTGACCCTTAGCTTTTGTGTTATAAGAAGGAATAAGTAACACTTCCATATTTACTTTCCCCAACATCAGTCATGATTTTATAGACCTCAGTCATATCCCCCCTTTAGTCGTCTCTTGTCCAAGCTGAAAAGTCCCAGTCTTATTAATCTCTCCTCATATGGAAGCTTTTCCATACCCTAATCATTGTAGTTGTCCTTTTCTGTGCCTTTTCCAATTCCAAAATATCTTTTTTGAGATGGGACAACCAGATCTGCACACAGTGTTCAATATGTGGGCTTACCATGGATTTATAAAGAGGAAATATGATATTTTCTGTCTATCCCTTTCCTAATGGTTCCCAACATTCTGTTAGCTTTTTTGACTGCCGCTGCACATTGACTGCATGTTTTCAGACAACTATCCACAATGACTCCAAGATCTTTCTTGAGTGGTAACAGCTAATTTAGACCCTATCATTTTATATGTACTGTTAGGATTATGTTTTCCACTGTGCATTACTTTGCATTTATCAACATTGAATTTCATCTGCCATTCTGTTGCCCAGTCACCCAGTATTGTGAGATCCCTTTGCAATTCTTTGCAGTTCACTTTGGATTTAACTATCTTGACCAGCTTTGTATCAATTACAAATTTTGCCTCTTCACTGTTTACCCATTTTTCCAGATCATTTATGAATAGGTTGAACAGTACTGGCCCCAGTACAGACCCCTGGGGGACACCACTATTTACTTCTCTCCAGTCTGAAAACTGACCATTTATTCCTACCCTTTGTTTCCTATTTTTTAACCAGTTACTGATCCAGGAAAGGACCTTCCCTCTTATCCCATGACCGCTTACTCTGCTTAAGACCTTTGGTGAGGGACCTTGTCTAGGGCTTTCTGAAAACCTAAGTACACTATATCCACTGGATCACCCTCGTCCACATGTTTATAAACCCCTCAAAGAACTCTAGAAGATTTGTGAGGCATGATTTTCCTTTACAAAAACCACTGACTCTTCCCCAACAAATCACATTCATCTATGTGTCTGATAATTCTGTTCTTTACTATAGTTTCAACCAATTTGCCTAACACTTAAGTTAGGCTTACTGGCATGGAATTGCCAGGCTTCCCTCTGGAACCTTTTTAAAAAATTGGCGTCACATTCGCTATCCTCAATATTAACAAAAAGGGAATGCCAATAGGGTATTGTCTGATGTACCACAAATTCTGAAATTTATTATTCCACTTGGCCCACTAGAGGCCAAATTTTTAACCTTCTGCTTGTTCTGAATCAGGCCTTGGGTGAAGATTAGTGTCAAAGTAGTAAGAGTTTTAACTGTTCATTAATATTCTGATTGTAAGTAGGTTACTGCCAAGTACACTTCACAGGATGGGTGGAGTAGTTTACTACTTGATGTCCATATCTAAAGTACATGTATATGAAGTAACTTTTTAAGTTTGTAAAAGATGCCAGAGCATGGGTTTGGGGGCATTTGATAGATTAGAAACCGAAATAAACATTTTTTTCCAGTGGCAGGGAAAGAACCATTTGTGATAAAACCTTAGAACAATGCTGAGCTAATAAAAAAAGCAAATGATAAGATGGAAAGCAGAATTCACCATAACTAACTTATACTGAAAATAAAAGGGTTTCCCTGTCAGAAATCTCCAGTTTTGACTGGTTTTCAGTAACAAAGCTGCCAATTTTCAAGTTGTTTTAACAAAGCAGAACTGTCTGAGTCTTGAAAAATGTTAAACACATTAAGGGATTTTGGTGAGTTAAAAAAATAAAAGGTTTGTGATGATGTGTGAAAGTTTCTTTGGCACTATACAGATATGGTTTGGGAAATCATTTTATGTTTAATTGATCAGGTAACTGCTGTTATTATTTAAAAGCAAAAACCATTACAATATTGTATCTTTAAAAAACTGGGGTCACTTCCCAAAGCTTTCCAAGCAGAACTGATGAGAGCTAACTTAACTGACTTACTTTCTAAATATTGTTACAACAAAATTGAGATCCTTTGCTTTTCAGTTTGGTAACCAGACCTTTCTAAGGAAAAGATTATATAAAGCAATGAGAAGTGTGGGTTCTATCTAAGCAAAGATATTATTTTATCTTCCATACTTCTTTGAAAAACCTCTGTTATACTACATCTTTAAGATTTAAGCTAATTCATTACAAGAGCTAGCCCCCTAAGAGCTGCCTTATTCATACAACTTTTACGTATCTTTGCACACTCATAAAAGGGAAATGGCCATCACCCTGTTTGCATAAATCTAGATCACAATGAAATTTCCCCTTTTTCCCTTCATACCAACAAAATCCCCTGAACACTCCAGACAAGTTTCCCAGCACCACAGGGGAGCAAAGGCCAAAAAGTAAATTTAATGAGGCCAAACAGAGGCCTTTTAGCTCTTGCGAAAATGTTAATCTTATTTATAAAGGAAAAAGAGGGAGAAGGAAAAAAACACCACACAAAACCTATAGTGCTGATTGTTGGAAAAATGTTTACAATATTCTCTTTGTCCAGGTTACCATACAGGGTTCGAATTCAGGAAGAACAGGAGGGACTACAAGTCTCCTTATTCAAATTAATATTAATTAGTTTAACATATACTGTTCCAGCCTTTGGCAAACATACCAATCCCATGGGACAAACAGCAGGGTCCTGCAAGACCTTGCCCTGGATCTTGGATTCGCTTTTCTGAAGATAAGAGTCCCAAAAGTTGCTTCTGAAGATTCTTTTCCCTCCACTGCCCCATTTTATTCAAAGCTTTTTTCCTCTCTCTCTTTTTATTTATTTTTTAAATAACAAAGGCATATTCAATGATACCACTATAGATGGAGCTGCACCAGGAATTTATAAGCCATCTTGGAGAGGAATCTCAGAATACGAGGCTTTTTTTTGGGGGGGGGGGGGAGGATTTTTTAACTGATTTTTTTTTTTAATCATCTTACATGGTGGTTTGAGCTACAGTCACAGGGTACACCTACACTGCAAGAAAATGCAACAGAGAGTCTCAGAACCTGGGCTCTGAGACTCACTGCTGCTGGGTTTTTGTTGTGGTTATTTGGGTTTTTGCAGCAGAGACACACTCAAAGGCTGGAAGTCATGACCTCTGAGTACTTTTCCTAGCTCTCCCATGTGACACTGAGCAAGGAAACGTCTTGGTGCCTCACTTCATCCTATATAAAAAGTATAATAATGTCTACTTTGCTTACAGGGATATTGTGATTGTTAGTGTTTTCAAAGTATTATTGCCTCCTTCCTGCTCACCAACTGATAATAAATAGTGAGTTTTAACAACCTGGGATTGCCTATGAATACCATTCTTTCAACAGTCAATGCTTTTAGTGCATACTCAGCAGCCAAACTGAGAAAAGCAGAGTAATTCAGCCTATTACATAAGTAATCCATGAACTTTACCAGTTGTACCTTTTTAAGAAGCATAGCTGCCCAAGTCCTGAAAAGTAATGGGCATCTACAATGCTTGACTTCAATGTAATTTAGGTTTGTGTTTAAACTTAAGCATGTGCTCAAAATGCTTTGCTGAATAAGAGCCTATTTTTCCCATGTGAGATTAGAACCAAACCCGGATCCTGCTTTCTTTGAACATCCCATAATGTCATGTAAGATTTCAGGCTCCTCGTGGTCTCGCTTTTTCAAACTTATTTATATCACAAATGCAGCAACATGAAGCCAAGTTTTTAGACAATGTTCAATATCTAGCAAAATTAATCCCACCCACTGAATGTTCAAGTCCTTGTATTGTGTTTGCTCAGTCAGCAAGCCAAGATCCTCAGCTGATGTAAATCAACATAGTTCTATTGAAATTAGTGGCATTATGCCAATTTATACCAGAGGAAGATGTGCCCCAATGGCTCCAGTCATCCTTACATTAGAACTTTCTTCCTTAGTTGTTTTTGGTCACAGCCTCAATATTATTTAGCTCATTGTTTTTGGTCACAGCCTCAATATTATTTAGCTCATTTTTTTAATTTAGTAAACATTGAGTTTTAACTAAGCAAGCTTCTACTTATAAGGAAATGTATGTCAAAAATTCAGATTTATATCAATTACCAAATATAACAGTGCATTTAAATTACTAAATACAATTCTCTATTTCTAATAGTATTATTACTGACTATGCTTTTCTTCAAAGCTATGTAGTTAATGATTTAATTTAATTATGCAAACAACATGCCCCATGTTTAATATCTTCTTTGCTGGAATAGACTCCTACAAGTAATCAAATAAATTTAACACTACAGCGATAAATGGTTGTGTACTTGATAGGAGGAATACTGATCTTAATTAATTGAGATCTGTGCTAGGACTATACAAATTTCAGTCATTGGTCAGCATTTAAATGCAGCCCCACTCTGAAAACTGATTTTGTAGATGAAATGATGGAAGGCTATTATTGCATCTCAATAATTTCTTCATGAAATGTGCTCAGTTTACAAATAAAAATATGTGGGTTTTTTTTCTAATTTCCAATTTTATGAACAATCTGGGTTTTGAAAATCAAGCTGGTTTTTCTTTCTTTCTTGCTCACCATTACCAGTATTAAAGTTTCTGTAGGACAAACTCCACCATCAGCCATGACATTTGGGAAGACCTTCGCATTAGTAGATTCAGTGGGTTTGGACAGGTGAAAATGATTACACCCCTGTAATTTACTACACAATACTTTTGATGATGCATAAGGAAGAACAAAATCCAACTCAGTATCCTGTTGCTAACAGGAGTAAAAAACATCTGTCACTCAAGTCAGCACATATATACACATATCTATATGCTGACTTGAATGACAAAAATGTCGAGATGTAGAGATGAATACATACACAAAGCAGTTCTGTGAGAGGTGTTAATTTTAAAAGTCAGTTTTCAGAGTTGAACTAATAATTCAAAGTCATGTTAATTGAATCTCTCCTGCCACCAAGCATATGAATGGTGCCCTCAGCACTTGGATGTGTCTGCAACCCTGTTTGCAGAGAACATAAACAAGTACTAACTCTTAGATTATGTCTACACGGATGGCAGCAAATTCACCACCGTCAGATCGATTTATCCCGTTCAATTGAGCGGCAGTGAAAACATGCTCAGTCGATCTGGAAGTCAATCTATTTAAAGCACCCCAAGAAAAAGCACAGTGCTGTATCAATGGGTACGCATTTCCCGTCGGCACAGCACAGTGGAGATGGCACCTAGAACAGAAGTTAGGAAGTCAACCGAAGTTACACAAGCTACTCTACGTAGAGTCCCCCACCCCCTCATTGAAGTAAACTAACTTTTTTTTAAAAAAATCAAGTAAGGAAGGTGTGTGTTGTTTTGGTTTTTCATTTGTTTTTGTTTTTTAAAAACAAGGCTACACTCATTTCAGGATCTGTGGTATGTATAATTTACAACTACATGGATCAACTTTTCTGACCTAGGTCCATGACTCAGGCCCCTGATGGACTTCATAGTCACCTCAACGAAGTTACTCCAGATTTACAGATGCATAAGAGAAATCAGAATCTGGCCCGCTTCTTATAAAATTTATTTCAAGAACAGATTGAGTAGACATTACACAAGTGACCACAATTTCAATTTACACTCTAAAAGCACAGTTCCCTCAAACAAAAGGCTGAAATATCGACTCCATACTAACACCATGGGTCCCTGAAGATACCATCCAACTACTGGCTTGATCTGAACTTGCGTAGTTTACAAAAGGGGACAAGATCACAGCCTGAGACTGCTTGTATAGAACCAATTGGAGATGGATTTGTTGATGTTCTTATTCCTTGGCAGTATGGCTAAGATCAACAGGGGCAGCTCAGGAAAAAAAACACAAAAAGGAAGTGAGGATTCAGGTACCGCATTGTGTTTTTAAAGATAAACTGCTTATTCTTGCCCAACTGAAAATACCATCAAAGACTTATCTTCTGTTGGAAGCAAGATAAACATCCCATGCCAAAAACAATGATTTTCTCAGGATCCACTGTTTCAAACACAAACATATCTAAAGAATTCAGCTACTCTGTCTTAAATAAATAGGGGTTCAAATCAAATTAAATGCAAAGTTGCTAGAGGTGTTTTTCATATTTAATATGGACACCTTCAAAACATCCTCCAATTTCCCTTGATAGCAACTCACTTAATAACTAGCTTCTGTGTATCTGTATCTCTTGAATATTGCAACATCATCACTTACTCACTAAGGAGCAATACAAAACTGAAAACGATGGGAGATTCCACTCAAAACAAGATTTGTGCACATTTAACTCCTGGCTAGATGAGTTTTTGGGTGAAAAAAAGCAGACTATATCATCAGCCGGGTCCTCCTTTCAGCTCTGGAATTAAATATTTAGCAACTGTTAATAATGAGTGCAACGTAAAGACCACAGTAATTATATCCCTGTGGCTAATCATTGGATATCTGAGATTTGGAAGCTATGAAGTAGTAACATCTGCCACAAATTAGGGGGCAGGCCACTGATTCTTCCTTTTATTAGGATTAGGTGGTTTGGACTAACATAGAAACTCTGCCAAGGAAAAGACAAAATGATGGGACTCCAAAAAGATCCACAAGCAAATCAAAATTGGCACCTCTTGCTCATCTGTTAGAGTAGCAAACTAAGTAGCAACAGGCAGCTAAATGATTTTCTAACTGAGCAAATAGTTTAACCCTCTTGGTGGGGATGCGGTATATAATTAATGTCCATTTAATAAAGAAATTTGTTTAGAGTGTGTCATTTTACTTCTTGTTTTGAAAAACATGACAAAGAACCATTAGTTATTTTAGGACAAGAATTTGCTCTCTAAGCAATTACTACTTTAAAGCTTACTCTTCTAAATAACTTGCATATTTTATTTGTTTATTTTTACTTGAAAGTTATTTCTCACATCTCTGAATACTATAATACAAAATCTGAATGTAAATTATTCATTTAATCATTTGTTTATGGGAATCAGCCATGTTCCCAGACAAAGTGCATTTGTAATATTCATACAGTATAAAATTACGAGTGTGGGTGTATTCAAGATGTTAAGAATACTACAGGGACAAGAAAAGGTCATGCAAATCTGACCTACCAAATTTCAATTTACTTCTGGAAAAAAGTCTTTAGAAGACGTCAGAAATAAATGAGATGCGATCCAGGCTACCTTTGTTCCATGAATAAAACAATTGAAAAATCTGCTTGAAGACAAATAGGAAACTGAAAAGAGAACAGTCTGGAAATGACAACTGAAGCACAGTTTTGACTGTACATGAAAAAGTAAAATATGATGGCCAAACATTCAAAAGAAAAAGGCATAATTGTGTAATGCAAATAATGCATGCACAAATGTGCAAAAACTAATGGGTTTGCAATGCTGGTAACACTCAACCTCTTCACACGTAATTTGCATATGCAATTGTCCAGTTAGCAAATGCAATCATGGTAGATATGTACTTCAGTTTTTGGGAACCTAAACCTTCCTTTTTTGAAAATGCAGGCCAAAAATTAAGATCCTGGTCAGAAAGACAGCCACATAAAAGTGGCACCTTATTATCCAAAATATCTTTTCTCCTGTTGTGTTCCCACATCTTATCAACTTAATTTACTTGTGAAACTAATTTTTACCACTGTTCATCGGGCAGACCTAGTACACCTAGACAAGTGCAAGCTGCATGATCTTTTGCCTTGTACATCATAAACATAATTGCAGAATCTTTGTTACTGATGATGATGCTAGTCAAAAGATAACAAAACACAGCTTAAGCCTCAAATAGTTTGTAGTTGCTGTGCTGGCAAATAGAAAAATTATCTTTTGATTTGTAAACTGAATGCGTTTATCGAGGACACAAAGAAAATAAATATTGTCAGATTAAAAAATGTCAGGTTAGTGGCTGGCCTTGAGGCCTTTCTTGTAGAAAAGCAAAGTATAGGTTCTTTTTATGGAAGAAGCCATGTATTGAAAACTGTGTTAAAATTACAAGCTATTACATTAATTTGTAAGGGCTTGCAAAGTAGGGGGCTTTGTAGGGAAGCACACAATCTGGATCTGGTGCAATTGGTATGCAAAAGAGCCCACGTAGAGCAAGGCGTGCCTCTCTGCTGTAGGGAGCAGCTTGCTTTGTGTCCTCTATTTTTGGTACTTATGTATGTGTTAGGGCTAGGGTTCCCAACCTGTGGTCAGCAGACCCCTGGTGGTCTGCCAGACTACTACAGGGGGTCCCCGGAAAAGAAAACAACATCCTCACCATGGAAATGTACAATTTCAAATAAAACTCAAAGCAGGCAGTAGTCCGCGAAATGTCTGAAGATTGAAAAGGGGTTCACACACTTGAGAAAGTTGGGAACTGCTGTGTTAGGGCTCTGAATTCTAAGAAATAAGCTAGTGTTACATTGCAATCTTCCAGAAGGAGCATTCTATATTTTTATCTACCTTTGCTGTGTGTATGCCATGAACATAACAGAAGGATGTAGACCAGGGTGAAAACACGGAGATATTTTTAAACATTTTAAATTTGCTTCTGGATTGAGTCACAGCACATTCGAAGCTCAGCCTATATCTTGTATATGGTCAGCCAAACATACAGTCCTTCACAGTAAAATATATTGAACATGGGAAATATTCCAGAGTGCAGTTTTAAGAGACTTAAGAATATTGGGCCAGATTCACCAGGATTGCTTTACGTTGCTCCAGTGACATAAAACAGCCATAAACCTGGCTTACTAACCAGCCTAGTTTATGGATGTTTTGCATTGTTGGATCAACTCAAAGCAGCTGGAGCAGTATTTTTCCAGAATTACAGCCCCTTTTACATGATAATCAAAAAAACGTTTATTATTTAAAGAATGAAAGCTAGCCCTGTTCCCATTCAAGGCAATGAAAAAATTCCCATTGATTCCAATGTTGCAGGATTGAGTCCTGTTTTGGATTTTGCTTGACTTTATCCTGCTTGTACACAGGAAGTTGTTTTCCTTTTACCCACATATTTTGGATAAAATAGATGCTGATTTCACTGAAAACAGTGGAAGAAAATAATCTAAGAAAGACTATAATAGCATATGGAGAATTTTTATGGTTTTTAATTTGTTACCTGAGGTTACTTTTTCCCCCCCTTCAAAATATACTACCTTGATGTCCTTGAGAACTATATTTTATCCTAAGTATTGTATTGGTGCTTGTCTGCAGTGACAATTTAATGGTTGATTCTATCAGAGGGTAACAACAAATTTGGCTAAAATGTAAAATGACAAGAGGCATTATATAGGGGGAGACAATGAGGATGAAAATTATGAGGTTTGTTTATCTTAAATAGGTGGGGCGACGATTTGCAGTAGCTAGGACAAATCTTTCCATGTTCCACAATGGCAAATGGCATAATCTCAGAATGGAGGGCAGTGATGTCAATCTTGGCATTACCTGATCTAGTATATATAGCATTGGCTCGGAGTGCCTCAGGATCCTCCTTTGGTTTGCAGTAGGGCTAGACAAAACTCTTTTTCTTTTCTTTTCTTTTTTTTTCGGGGGGGGGGAAGGGGAGGGAGGGCACAAAAGTTCGGTTTTCTACTACATATTTTTTTGTGGAAAGTGTCTCCTTTCCTCAAAAAGTTTTGGTTTTCCATCAGAAAACTGAAAATTCATAAAACCAAAAAAAATTTTTTTTTCCATTTTTAGACAAAATGTTTGCAGCTTTCAGTTTTTGACTAAGCACCTTTTGACCATGAATGGTTCGCCCCCACCCCGGGTTGTGGGTCTCAGGCTTTTGTTGAAAAGTCAAAATTTTCAAGGGGGAAAATAAAGGAACATTTTCAGACTAATTCCAGTTTAACTGAGTTCCAAAATGTCACATTTTTAAGCAATAATATTTTGTTTCACCAACCCATTTCTGTTTACATTACATCATACTTTTGACAAACAATTTGAAATTACATACATATTTTTGAAATTTACACATTTATTTTTATAGGACTTTCACCAAGAAGGCACTGCACATTTAACAATGGTCTTTTACTTGAAGTTGTCTTATTTCGTTACAAGGGGACCTGCTGCTTTCAAGCCTTCTTTGTAACTTTTTTGTGTTGAACACTCAATCCTGCATCCTTTATAGCAGTGGAGGAATCTTTAATCACTCAAGCAGTCTCATTCAAATCAAGTGACTAAAGATCACTCTATGTCTGTGTGTTTAGAATTATCTGATGGAGCAATGTCTATCTCCTCTCTATTTTATGTTCTTCATTTTCAGTAAACTAAATTTTGTTGGAAAAAAAATCTATTTTATTAATGTATGTCAGGGTAGGTTTCAGGTTTTCAAGCCATAATTACTGCAACTGAAGACCAATGAGAGAAAAGGTCAGAAGGAAAACAGATAATTACTTCAGATGAACTATAACCACTAGCAACGCTACAAGCTCTACAATTCATCTGCTCAATGCCAAACTTCTGCAAAATCGTTTTCAATGAAATTATTTAGTGGTGGGCAGCCAAATAAAGCAGCAAGATTCGAGCATTATTTTAGTTCCACCCCATACGGTGAATGCATAAATAAAATATTCTAAATAGCACGTTTATCAGCCAAATATAGATTGTCATTGACCACAGTGAAAAGATGCTGTAGACAAACAAAAATACATTTGTTTTAGAAAATGTGTTGTCTGGGCATTAGCAAACAATTGTATGTGACCTCTTTAGTTTTTGCCCCATTTTACATTCTTTTAAATCAGTTCACAGATGATAAAATAGAATAGAGGTAAATCAATTCTTTCCCCCTCTAGTTATGCCCAGAGGCATTTTTAGACTCCTGAAAAGGCTGAAGTCCAAAGATCATATTTTGTACAGATTTGTACTTAATTGAAAAACAAAAAATTGAATTGCAAAATGCAGCACACTTAATGAACGCCAAGGAACACTAAGAGTAGCTTGTCTCTGTGTAATACATCATTAGTTATATTATGTACAGCCTACTTAAGAAAATTAATTTACTCCTGTGTACTTTTTTTTTTTATAAGCATATAATTAACTTTCTCCATGAAAAATTTCCATTTTATTCTATCCTTATTGGAATTATTGGTTTCTACACTTTCTTTCTGATTGATATTTGAAATACAAATTAGTTTTACACAGAAGATACATATGTAAACAATGGCACTCTTTATGAAGCTGATGTTCTACTAAAAACCCTTTTTCATTTCACAAAAGGCTTCCCCACAAAGCAGTTGAAAAGAACAGTAGCAACAAGTAAACGTCCCCCTGCTGAGTCCATGAAAAGTGTATGTTCGCATCATGAAGCAGCCTTTCAAAAATCACATGGTGGAGATGCAAGCGCTTGAGATGTATATGCTGTATGATCCCAAGTGGAGAAAAGCATCTGTCCATTTGCCATGAAAGGACCCACCCCACCCTTCCACCCTCCCTGGACGCCTATGAGCCCCTCTTCCCAGGCTTTGAACTGATGGCTGTGTCACAAAAAGTCCCTCTCAAGCCACTTTTGCTCAGAGGTTTCATCGAGTTTAGACTGAGGTGACCAATCGTGGCCTAACAAAAAGATTAGTGTATCTGGACACAATGCAACACAGAGATGTGAGTAACCCCCTTTGTAATGTCCTGCAACACAGTTTAAAGAACACTGAATGCAGTCAAAGAGAGAATATGCTTAGGCGCCTGGAAGAAAGAAGATGATTTGAGGGGAAAATCTGTCTTCAGCTGGAAACAAGTGTTCTTTAATACCATCATGAATTTTCCCAAAGAGTCTGAATAATCATGGATTCATTACTCCCTATCCTAGAGCTATTAGTAGTAACTGACTATGTTAAACAGACACAGTTCAGCTTCAAGTGTGATTAATGGGAGGATAATATACTGAATCCCCACTACATAAAGCTGCTCTTAGAAGCTAAGCATTTTCAATGTCATAGCGACATCAGTGTGATAAAAATGCACTTATAATGATGTCCAATGGAATACCAGAATGTACTCCCTCTTACTGGGGTACCAGTATAAACTAATGTGCCTCATACAGAGGAAACCTGGGGACCTTCCAACACCCACTGCTTGCAAAACATAGAATATTAGAGTTGAAAGGGACCTCAAGAGGTCATCAAGTCCAACCCCCTTCTCAAATCAGGACTAAATAATCAGCTAAATCATCCCGGCGAGGGTTTTGTCAAGTTGCAGCTTAAAAAACTCTAAAGAGAGATTCCACTACCTCCCTAGGTAACCCATTCCAGTGCTTCACCACCCTCCTAATGAAAACGTTTTTCCTAATGGCCAACCTAGACCTGCAACTGCAACTTGAGACCATTGCTCCTTGTTCTGTCATCTGCCAGAACTGAGAACAGCCTAGTTCCATCCTCCCTGGAACCCAGGGGGAGATAGCAGGGGCACTGCATTCACAAATGGCTGGACAACAGTATTATCTCACGCCCTGTGTATGGGTGGTGTGCAGCAATGCTGCCCCAGGCTGAAATTCATGATTCCCTCCTTCTGACTCCCTTACTCCAGAGGATAGTACTTTGCTACAGTTCATTCCCAAAGCAAATGATCCCTCCCTCCTCTTGTGCCAGCTTAACTCTGTTGGACAACACTCTGTCAGCAGAATGGAACCATGGCCACACTCACTCCCCACATACCCACTTGCTGGAGAAGTAGCAGGTGCACAAGTCCTTGCCTAACTGCACATGCCACGAGAGGGGGAGAAGGTGGCTTACTCCCCTTTTTGCCCTCCATAGGTGCATGGGCAACATGGCCCAGATCCTCAAAGGTATTTAGAATTCGGGAAGGTAGGATCCTAAATACCTTTGGGTATCTGGGCCTATGTCCCTGTTAATATATTAAGGACTTTTTGGGGGGTGGGGCAAGATCTTCCAGGCAATGTATGTGTGTATCATGGGAAAACAACTCCAGACTGTGACCTAGCGAAGTGGTCACCCTTCTTCACTCACCTCAGGACGCCTCTTGTCCCTGATGGAACCCCGAGGAGACCCATATATTTTGTTTTTTTCACTTCATTTTGCCCCACTCTCAAAGCCCAGTGCTGCAGCCATAGTCACAGTGGAACGTCTAGGGATGACAATACATGGGCCTCAGGTTTCAAGAGGCTAACTCCAGCTCTCCTTTCCCAGGTGTTCAGAGGATGAAATATATGAAGGGTTGCTAGAGAGGCAGAGAATGCCTGTGGGGAGGTTTCTTACCCAGGATCTGATGGCTTGATTGAGCCCCAAGCTGTGGGTTACTCTTCTTTTTGCTTATGTTACCCTGGCTTGATTTGTATTTACAAAGGCTCTCTTCTGCCTGTTCTGGTTAGACATCTCACCCTTTACAGTGGGATTCTCTTTGCAGCCTATCCACTCAGCAGGCTCGCTAACCATCCAGTCGGGTGTCTGTTAAGACAATCCCTCCTCTAAAGCAGGAGCTGGCACTCCCCGGTTCTGACAGCCAGCCAGCAGCCCACAAATGGAAATCGTTAACTAATGAACACAAAGAGACCTGCAAAAGATAGCTTGCTAAACACTGCTACATTGAAGTAAAGGAGGGAACATCTGAGTTCATTGAACAGTGACTTTTGGAGCTCAGTATCGGAGGCTGGGGAATGGGTGAATTGGTACTTAGAGTTCAAACAACCATCTGAGCTGAGTAGAAGGGATGTATGCGAAAAATGGAACAGCTACTTGACTTCAAAAATGGCCAGGGTGATACAGTAAACAACATAAAGGCCCAGCTGTATACATTATATGATTTTTTTCCTCAAATCCCAGAATTGATGCATTGAACTGTAGGTTTCGAAGCATTTTTCAGTAACTAAATCCAGTCATCTGTAAATAACCAGTACTCATAGGTCACACATACTTTGAACACAAAAGTGGGAATACAGAGCCCTGCCACAAGGGTAAATACATTTAACAATTTCCACTGTCCAGACAGCATCTGAGTGTTAATAGAATTATTATAGTATTATGAAACTAATCTTCTACCCTCCCAAGTGATGATTTTGGTTCTTAGGATATAGATATCTCGTATGATCTTCTTATAAACAAACTAAGGAAATACAATTTACCTGGAAGGTAGATACATAACTGGTTGGAAAACCTTTCCCAGAGAGTAGTTATCAGGGTTCACAGTCAAATTGGAAGGACATATCATGTGGGGTTCCACCAGAATCAGTTCTGGGTCCGGTTCTGTTCAATATCATCATCAATGATTTAGATAATGGCATGTAGAGTACATTTATAACATTTGTGGAAAATACCAAGTTGGGAGTGGTTGCAAGTGCTTTGGAAGATAGGATTAAAACTCAAAATGATTTGGACAAACTAGAGAAATGGTCTGAAGTAAATAGAATGAAATTCAATAGGATAAATACAAAGTACTCCACTTAGGAAGGAACAATCAGTTGCACACATACAAAATGGGAAATGACACCCTAGGAAAAAGTACTGCAGAAAAGGGTTGGGGATCATATTTAGCTTGTGATCCACTATGAGTCAACAGGGTAACAGTGGGTAATAGTGTTGTGTAAAAAAAAAAAAAAAAATTTGGGATGTATTAGCAGGAATATTGTAAGCAAGATACAAGAAGTAATTCTTCTGCTCTACTCCACGCTAATTAGGCCTCAATTGCAGTATCGTGTCCAGTTCTAGGCACCACATTTCAGGAAAAACTTGGACAAATTGGGGAAAGTCCAAAGAAGAGCAACAAAAATGATTAAAGGTTTAGAAAACATGACCTATAAGGTAAGACTGTAAAAACTGGGTTTGTTTAGTCTAGAGAAGAAAAGACAGAGGGGACATGATAACAGTTTTCAAGTACACAAAATGTTGTTTCAAGAAGAAGGGAGAAAAAATGTTCTCGTTAGCCTCTGAGGGTAGGACAAGAAGCAATGGGCTTAAATTGCAGCAAGGGTGGTTTAGACTGAACATTAGGAAAAACTTCCTAACTGCAAAGGTAGTTAAGTACTGAAATAAACTGCATAGGGAGGTTATGGAATCTCCATCACTGGACATTTTTAAGAGCAGGTTAGACAAACACCTGTCAGGGATGGTCTAGATCAGGGGTTGGCAACCCGCGGCTCCGGTAAGCTATCTTTGGCGGCTCCAGACTATTTTTCTTTAGTCAGTGGAAGAGGGGGCAAAATGGCTCTTTTGATAGTAAAGGTTGCCAACCCCTGGTCTAGATATTACTTAGTCCTGCCTTAAGAGCAGGGGACTGGACTAGATGACCTCTTGCAGTCCTTTCAAGTCCTACGATTCTATATCCATTTAGCTTAGGTAGTTTTTTTCCCATCATAAAAATGTTCTTAATATTAAAGCTAATGTAGGCTTTCAAGGCTGTTTATAAGATGTTCAAACTGACCTGGGGCCAGAGTCTGCTTTTACACATGCTAATACAAATCCAGATTAATTCCACTGATTTCATTTGAAAGTCATGGGGCTAGTGACATTGTAAAGTAAAGTAATACATCTGCACACGTTGGCAAGATTGAGACTAATTATTTTCACATTATCAAAATCCTATTTTAAAGCTAGTTTCAACTATTTCTGTACAAGTGAAGTCCTTATTACCACAAATATACTATAACCTATCAGCAGTCAAACTAGTTCCTGGGCTTTTACTAATGTTAGCATGAGATTATTTCCCTGTTTGAAAAATTATCCATCTGAGTTAACCAGTAAATAATGCCTTTTGTTTTACTATCAATTTATTTTTTAAATAACCTCCCAGAGCAGAAATTGTGAAAAAACTTCCCATAAAGAAAAACAAATATAAATATAGATCTGAAATCATCAAATCTCTTCACAACACTGCAAGCAAGAATGACTAAGCAAGCTCTGCAAATACATTTTATCAGTTGAAATATTTAAATCCAATTATCACATGCAGGGGAAAAAACTCTTTCCATTGACTTTATATTAATCTCAGTATAAAGGACATATGTATATTTCTTCTCTGTTAATGACCAAAAGTAGCTTTGTTTTGATTTGTTACATACAATACCTTCTAAAACATAAATAACTTATTTTCTAAACAAGAAACATGATACTGGCAGTTGGACTGATGCTATCTTATTCCCTGTGGAAGGCCAGGTGGAACCTTTTAGAATGCACCTGGGATACAGATGGTTATGATTTAGAAGAAAACATACTGGTTTCCTCCCAAAAGATTACTTTAATCACAAATCAATCCACTTGAAGTCACCTTTTATATGTGATGGTTCAGGAACCTTCAGGAATAACAAAGGGAAATAACACAACATTTAATTGCAGTATTCTTTCAAATGTGTACAGAATTGACAGTGATGGTGCTATTAAGAATTCTAGCTGATCTGAGCAATCAAAAAGAAACAATACTGAAATGTGACCTGTACAGAGTTGCCAGAAGATGACAGCAAAGGAGAGAGGAATGAATTTTAGCAAAGAAAAAATCCTCCCTCCCCGAACAGTAGACTACTCTTACTCTGCTAGGTTATTAATGAACTTTTGCACTTACCTAGCATCTTTCATCTGAAGATCTCAAAGCATTTTAGAAATATTGGTAATTACTACTATGGAGACAATTTTATCAGGGAGATTATGGATTCCGTGACTTTAAGAGGTGTTCACAAGTTCTTCAGCTTCCAGGGCTCTGGCTTTGGCTTCAGTCCCAGGCAGCAGGGCTCGGGGAGGGAGTGCCAACTCCACTCCCTGACTTACCTCAGCGGGCCACCCAGCCTGTGGTTCAGTGTCAATGCCTCCATGTAACATTGTAATACTTTAATGTTCAATTGTTGAACATTTTTTTGCCATGATCATACCCTGTTTTTGTACATTTTTACCATGCCTGTTCCCTGAATTTTGCCTAATTTTACCATGAAAAAATTATATCCATAATCATCATCACACCCCCATTTTACTGATGGGCAAATTGAGGCACAGAAAGATTAAGTGATTCCCCTAAACACACACAATAAACCAGTGCCATATTAGAATACAGGTCTGCTACTTCCCAGTCCCCTGTGCTCTCAACACTAGATAAACCACACTGCCTCCTTGATCAATTACTCCCTTGAACTGCTTGAGAAAAACTATGAGCTTTACAGAACACTCCCCTCTCCAGTTTATTGTAAATATGCATCAGAGATGCTGATTATAAATTATTTTGACTTTCTCAGATGCCCTAGAATCTACAGCCAACAAACATAACATCCTATGTCGACCAAACCAATTCAAAGATAAAACCTAGTGATTTCACACTTGCTTTAATTATCTTGTTGCTTAGTTTATTTCTAAAAGTATTTGCTCCTCTTGAAGAGGGAATTATAACAATTTATATTAAGTCACCTTACTGGCTGCTTCAAAGTGCATGTGTACGTGTGCACTTGGGATACGGGCCGGAGAAGAGGGGACACCGGACCAGGAACTTAGAGAGACCATCCTTTTGGTTCCCTTTGTGAGGGCATACAGGGAGAACAGGAGGATAAGTGCTCACATACTATAATGAGGGGTTTGTATAAGAATTTAAACAGAATAAAAGGTGTTAGCATAGTCTATACTGGAAGAGTTCAAGTCTTCACTGCCTTTTAGTGGCTGGTCCTCTTATCCTTAAGTTTATGAAGAGGCTGGTTTTGCCTTCTTCTGCAGCATGGGGCAAGGGTCACTTGCATGTTTAGTCTAGTGTAAATGGTGAATTCTCTGTAACTTGAAGTCTTTGAGAACTTCAGAAACTCTGCCAGAGGATAAGGGGTCTATTACAGGAGTGAGGTACTGTGGCCTGCAAGGTGCAGGTCAGACTAGATGATCACGATGGTCCCTGAGCTTAAAGTCTGTGAAGATGGTAAGAGATTAATCTAGCTGCTAGCTAAAGGAGTTACCCATGTGGCTCAAGTCTGAAAGGCTTTTTCTTTTAGCACTGAAGGCCCTGCATTAAAACCCCACTGATGACCCATATGAGACATGGATACACGAGGAGCCCTACACCAACTAGACATGGTATCATGCCCTATTGGCCCAATAAGCACTACAGAAGCTGGCCTTTGGTCTATACTCATATGGTTTCTAGTACTCTTGCAGCCTGCATTTGTACAAGATCTAATAAAGCTCACACCTCTAGAATGTGAGATAGGAGCTTATTTGCCTTTCCAGTCATGAAAATATATGGTAACATTCTGCCCTCACGTATGTGCACAACTGTCAGTCACTCTGATGGGAGTCACATATGTCAGGGCAGATTTTTGGCCCTGAGCAATTAAAGCATCTTTTGAGTTTCAAACTACTTTCCTCCCCCTTCGTTTTATAAGATTTCCTTTTAAAAGCAGTTTTTTGCTGAACACATCAATCAATATCACCCAAAATATCACTAAATACAGAGTGCAGAGAATGAATGATGTTTCCCTGGGTTATGGAAAAAATCCCACTTATGAGGTAAACCTTTAAAATATACTTGCGGATTTGGTGTGACCTCTTGTTTTTCCCTTTGCATTGCTATATATAAAGGAGAACAGAAAGAATAAACAGAAGGGTGGAATAAATGGTACTTGTATTAAAGACGGCATAATTTGCAGGTGGCAGAGCAGCTAACGGCTGTGAGTGATGCAGGTTACGATATGTTTATTCTCTGCCCTCTCCCTCCTGTGCTTTTTAGTTACTGCACTTGTATCATTGCCCCCTGAAACTGTAATTCACAGCGACACCTCAATATCGCAGACCAGTCAGTTTGTCATAACATCCTCCTGAGACCACCAGACTGAAGCAGTATCTCGTATGAGGGTTCGCCCGCAATTCCACATCAGATATTGGCAGCCCACAGCAAATGGTAGAGCAGATCATTCTGGTTATATGTAGGATTCCCCCACAACTCCGGGCTGCCTGCTGCTTTGCCTCCACAACTAGCTTGTTGTGTTACCATGGTCTCGCTCTCAAACTACCCTGGGCACATACCCATTACACAACAGCACAGAGGGACTTACTGCTGCTCTGAGTAACAGTAATTTACACTGGATACTGTATGGTAAGTTATACTGCTTTGAGAAGAAAATATGCCTCTCAGAGCAGCTGTTCTCCAGTCCCTTCCAGCCACTCTAGCTGACTTGTGCATTATTGTCATGGAGGGACTGAAGGAGTCTACCTAATAGGATGCAAATACTCCTTGCTCCTCTGCATGGCCCAATTCTCCACCTTTTATAGAGTGTTTGTGATTTTTTTGTTCATTTCACATTGCACAGCAGAGAAGAGCACATGGGCCAAAGATCAGCTTCTCCAAAATGGAAACCCTGAGTCCCAAACCAAAAGATCCTTTTCCCTCCCCATAGGTACACTTCCAGTAAACGTTTTTAATATGAAGCATTTAGAAACATATTGGCCCAGATCTTCAAAGATATTTAGACTCTTAACTTCCACTGATATCATACCTTTGAAAATCTAGGACATTGTTACTTCAGATGTACATGTACAGCATACATTAACTGCAAGATAAGTCACATCCAAAGCTAGAGCATGAACCTTAATGTTTAAAGGAGATTGTTTAAATTATAAGGGCCTTATTTTGAATGTGGGGGCCTCAATCTGCCTTCACTTTTTATACCTGCAATTATTTGCTTAAATTGTAGAAAAACCTAAAATCATAGGATCCATAGTATTTTCACACTTTTAATTTTCTCTTTTCTGTAACGTTAAGGCAGTTTTTTGCTACATTATTATTTAGTTGTGTATGATCAGAATCATACTATCTCTGGAACTACTGAAAGTTATTCCACAGGTGTTGTTTTTACTAGGTTTTTTTCCCCCAAAAGTTAAATATTTTATGCCAAAGAACAGCAAAAACACTCCCATGCATGCAAAAAAACAAAACAGAAACAAATCCCATAGACTGGGGGGGCATGGGGAACATGATCAGCAAAAACTTCTCTTTCAATAAAGAAGAACAAAAACAAAAAGTGTCCAGCTTCCCCAGCATAACAGTAATAAATTATGAATTTATTAATTCCCATAATTTTGCATAAATGTATACTGCTTGACTCACCCACCTCAATTGGAAGTCTTAGATTCACAGATTTCTCCATAACATAATATAGTATCATTCTAAATGTTTTAGGTAAAACCGTGGCCCAATGAAATCAGTGACATAAGTCTACTATCCACTCTTATCTTAAACTCTTCCTACATTTATCCACTCCTATATCTCTTCCAGCAACTTCAAGTTGAATTAAATTAAGCCAAATTAAGTCTACTTTCATTTTGAATGAGGGGTTTAAAGAGGTTTAACGAGGTTTAACTAATTCACTTCAAATTCACATCTTTAGTTAATTCAAATTAGCTTTCCTGCCTCCGTTTAGTCAAGCCCTTAGACACATATTGAACATGCCAGAGTGACTATAGTTGCTTAGACTGTAATTTCATCATAACCAAAACAAAAAAGGTGTAGGCCAGATTCTGCCTGGCTTGTACGGGGTAGCACAACATGGGCAAAGCGCTTCTTTGCTTTGTGCAGCCCACATAAGGGCCAAGCACAATTCCAATCCCTGTGCTCAGGTGCCCTACTCCCCTATGGGAAAATGGTGCCCCTGAAGGGGAGCAGGAAAGAGGAAGGGACACAGCTCCACCTTATCTCCTTAGCATCAGCCAACAAAGATGACTGGTATGCAGAGGGTGGTAGTCTGTATCCCCACAAATGGGTATAGTCAGTAGTAAAAACAGATTGAAATAGGAAGAGGAGCTCTGACAGCACCAAACAAGGAGAAAAACTCTCCTGTTTTTAACCGAGGAATGAAACTATGTCCTCCATGCGCTGCCTTATTTTAAACCCCTGGGATTATTTGCGAGTGTGCTGTCTCTGGACAGCCAAGAACTCCAGTAGGCACCATGTAGATATCTCCAGTGAGCGAAGTCATCACTCCAGGCCTGATTCTGCCAGCCTTGTGAACGCTTACTACATGAGTAGTTCCATTGATTCCGTAACAAGCTACTACTGAAAGTGAGTAGGGATGGCAGAATCTAGCTCTGACTGGGCCACACTTTCAAAACTTGTTGCATAAATTGCACCCAAGATATTGCACATGCAAAACCTACAATTCCCTGTACACAGTGACCCATCTAAACACACAATCATCCAGTCTGCATGGACAAATACAAACTGTGTGTGCAAGTGAACATTTTGCATGTGTAATTGAGGCAGTCTGGTTTGAAAACTTGACCCAACATTTTTCATGTTTATCATGGTCTCACAAACCTGTCTCCTTCTGTAACTGGTCTCATGACTTCATCTCCAAATATATACACACAAATTAATATTAATTAATACTCTCAGCCTCTGATTTTCACTGTAATAGAAAAACTTGACAGTCTACAAGCTTTCAGAAAGTAAGCATAAGATCAAAGTAACTAGAGTACATATTTTTTCTAACAGTTTGCTGCAGCTTTAGATTTCTGGGAGAGGTGAGGGGGTCTCTTCCAGCCCACATTACTCTACCTATCCTTATATCTTCTTACATGTAGTGGATGATCAGATTGCGATTCTGTTGAAGGCTTCTAGGAAATCTGGCAGGGTAATCAACTGAAATGATTAAGGGGAAAAAATCCCTTAATACACAGGCATTCCTGAAATGGCTTTAACTAGTGCTATGAGTAATAGAGCTGTGTTAAAAATAAAATAAATAGCTCAAAAAACTCAATAACCTGAATACAGCAATTGTATTATTCTATCTGGTGACCTACAAAAGGCAGTTAGGACTTGCAGTGGTCAGCCAAGCTGTCTTCCAAACCTAGCTGGTTATTACAATATTGAGCACTACAGCGATTTGCTGTGGTGTTCAATACTGCAGCTAACTAAACTAATAGCTCGGCTGGCTGCAGCAAGTTAATTTAGAAGCAATCGGAAGGAGCACTGCTGCATCCCATAGTAATGCTGCCATTTTAGCATTATAGTCAGTCAGTAGTAGCAGTCAGTTCAACGTACCAATGTTTAACTGGAGAAACTCAGTAAAACTTTGACTAAACCGAACTGGACATTTCCAAGCTTTAAAGATTTCTGGTGGGAAAGAAGCATATAATTATAAAACAGAAGATTCAATTCTGTTTATCATGCAAAGTGTAATACAAGGGTCAAATGACAGTTAAATAGCTATTCAGGCCTTTCTTGGAAGCTGAGGTTAAATATTTTTCCAAACTTGTTTGACAAAGCAGAGCAAGTTCAGTAAGATGTAATTCAAGACTTTTAAAGGATCTTATTAATAAAACATACAGGACCAAATTACCATTTGGTGCAACACCACTGAAGTCAATCGAGTTACACGGGAGATGAATTTGGTGCATACTGTCATCAGTCAGTCTTCCTTACATTTCATTCATCATGTTGTACACGTTCTTCCCCCCCGCCCATGCAGAGATTTAAAAGGTCAAGCCTTAGCCAATAAAATACATTTATCTGTACTATGGGGAAAAACAGTAACCTTAAGCAGTCATCCAAAAGTGACAACAGATTACCCAGAAGGTTGCATCCTATTGCACATCAAAGGTCATCTTTGCCTAGGAACTGGAATCAAAGAATCAGTGAAAGTATGAAGGAGGAAATAAAAGCCCTGATAGAAAAATTAATATTAAGGAAGAGTATTGCATTCAGAAAATAGCTGATGCAGAGCCATCAAGCAGACACATCGTTCTGGGAGCTAGGATAAGATACCTCACTGCTGGATCTTTAAATAGGGGGAAATTATTCTGATATTTTCTATATTATTCCATACTTTCCTTCAGATTCCCCACATCTGCAAACATTGACTCATCTCCCTTATTTTTACTACTTTAGTTTCTGTAGGACTACTTCGCTGCAGTCATAATAAAGAATACATACCCTGCTGATGTCAATTTTTGGATTATTTTAATCCCTGAAATAGGATTTCTCCTCTATTTTTACAACCTCATTACTTGTGAGAATTAGAAATGTGCTGCTGTAATAACGGGCCTATAACACCTATCCCACTTCAGCTGCTGGTATTGTACCTTAAGACAGACCCTAGACTTTTAGGAGAACAAAAATAGCACTGGTATTGCTATTGGTTTCACGCATCCATACCACTACCACAATAAATCTAATACACGTTATATAATATAAGAACATTACTATCTGTAAAACACAATTCTCTCACAATAAGGACTATAAATTAGAAACAGAGTTGGACAAACTGGCACTGTAAATCCCTGAAAAACTTGGCCTACAACATTGCTGCATCCGCAGAATGAGCATACTTACATCCAACAGCACTGAAGCAAACTGGATAGCCTGACTGTAGCAAATTGCACAGTGAACTGGGAGGCACTTCTAATGACAAATCATGGGGATTTCTGACACTGGGATGGGGAATCAAGGTGACATGATTGCAGAAACAGCACAAAATAGCTGCAGATGGCAAAAGAGTGAAGGAAGAGGAGCTTGAGAATTATGATGGTGTCCAGAGACTGGAAATGATTTCAAGCTAGAGGTACCTGAATGCACACGACAAAGGTGGGAAAATGTGAGGAAATGAAGGGACGAAAAATAAAAAAAAAAATACTCTGTCTCGCAAAAAAAAAAAAAAAAAAAAAAAAAAAGGAAGGAAAAGAAAAAAAAGAAAAACTAAACTAAACTTCTGCTTGGCCACTTGAGATTCTGTCAGGCACCCAAGGGATTCAAGTAATTGAACTTAGATAAAGGTTCCAGAAAAACAGAATAATGAAAAATAGGACGTTTCATATTTAAGTTATAAATATACGTAAGGTAAGTACTGTACACAGTAGAAGTTAGACATGGAGAAGACCTATTATATTATTACATAGTCCATTCTTTTGACAATGCAGAATTAAACAGACATATGGTACAACAGATATTTGGGAGCAAACTGCATAGCCCATTCTCATTTGTACAATACTGTAAAGCAAGGGCTAAATAAAAATCAACACATGTATTCACGTCTTCCTTGGAAGTTTGTTAAATATTTATTTTTTAACATCTGCTGGCCAAAACAGAGCAAGTGCAGTAAGTTAAAATAATAGCTCCAAGACTTTAGAATGACTCTTAATAAAATGCATAGGGCCAAATTAATCCCCGCTCATAGACTCATAGGTCAGAAGGGACCAATATGATCATCTAGTCTAACCTCCCGCACAAGGCAGGCCACAAAACCCTACCCATACACATTTATAACAACCCCGAACCCATGACTGAGTTGTTGAAATCCTCAAAAATGAGATTTGAAGACCTCAAGCTGCAGGGAATCCACCAGCAAGCGACCCATGCCCCATGCTGCAGAGGAAGGCGAAAAACCTCCGTGGCCCCTGCCAATCCGCCCCGGAGGAAAATTCCTTCCCGACCCCAAATATGGCGATCAGCTAAACCCTGAGCATGTGGGCAAGACTCACCAGCCAGCACCCAAAAAAGATTTCTCTGCAGTAACTCAGTTCCCATCCCATCCAGCATTCCCACAGACCATTGAGCAGACTTATCTGCCGAGAATCCAAAATCAATTGCTCAAATTAAACTATCCCATCATAACATCCCCTCCATATACTTATCAAGCTTAGTCTTAAAGCCAGATAAGTCATTTGCCCCCACTACTTCCCTCGGAAGGCTATTCCAGAACTTCACTCCCCTAATGGTTAGAAACCTTCGTCTAATTTCTAGTCTAAATTTCCTAATATCCAATTTGTACCCATTCGTCCTCGTGCCTATATTAGTACTAAACTTAAATAATTCCTCTCCCTCCCTAACGTTAATCCCCCTGATATATTTATATAGAGCAAGCATATCCCCCCGGAGCCTTCTTTTGGCCAGGCTAAACAAGCCAAGCTCTTTGAGTCTCCTTTCATAAGGCAGATTTTCCATTCCTCGGATCATCCTAGTAGCCCGTCTATATGCGACGTCTCATGTAAATACTCACCATCATGCATATGGAATGCACAGTCTAGCATTTATAAGGATATGCAACACATTTCAGATAAAAATCTACTAATTATCTTGATTTTTATGTTTTTCTTATTTTCGTTTACTGTTAATGATTCCATTATAACTCTATTACTTGCTGCAGTTTGATTTTTTTTTTAAATCAGACATGTTAAAAAAAATTGCAGGCTAAAAACAGAAGGATCAATTTTGACAAAGCTGAAGTTGTTTCACCAACATTAAAAGAAGGTAACTGTACCTGCCTCAGAAATGGGTGCACCATACTTGCATTCTAAGGCTAATAAGGTATTTTTTAAATGTTACAGGAACATTAAACAACTGCATGGAATTTTACCCACTATGTTATATAAAAGCTGTTTGTAACATTGCTATGTTTAGCCATCACATAAGAAACTGCATTGACCAGCTAAGACTGACTCATCCTGTGTTTTTACATTTTTCAGCCTCCCTTCAACCTACCAGTAACCCTCAGAAAGTGGAGGTTAACCATAAGAACTTTTTTCTCCCACAAACACTTTCAGCGTTTTTCCTCAGTGTTATTCTTGTGGCAGATTACTTCCTTGCACAATTGCCACCAGACAATTGCTACTTCCATTGAAATCAATAATTGCTGTATCTTAACATTATTTAGCTCCAGATTCTGTGTTCTTATACTGATCTGCTGACACTTTTAGATATGCCAAGTAGCATCTTACTCTACAAACAGTCTCACTAAGGACAACTCATGGAGTAGGGCAACTACTCAACATGAGTACGAGTATATTAGCCCCTGTTCACCAAAACACTGAAACTATACTTAAGAGCAATCAAATTCAATGGGACATAACCATGTGCTTAAGTGCTTTCCTGACTAGGATGACTTCAGCCTCTGTTTAAAGTCAAACATGTATTTAAGTACTTTGCTAAATCAGAGGCGTAGTCTCCAGGACCCAATCCTAAAATGCTATGGGCTTGTCTACAATTACAGGGCTACACCAGTGCAACTGCACTGCTTTAGCACTTAGTGGAGACGCTACTTCCACCACTACCACCACCTGTAGGGATAGGTACTCCACTTCCGCAAAAGCTGGTAGTTACGTCAACACGAGATGCCCTCCCATCCACATAGCGCTGTCTATTCTGGAAGTTAGGACAGCATAAACTACATCGGTCAGGGGTGTGTTTTCCATAGTCTGAGCAACATAGTTATACAGATGTAAGTTGGCAGTGTAGACCAACCCTTAGTGTCTTCTACCTTGTGTTGAATCTTCAGTAAGAGCTGAGAGCCCTTAACACCTTGCAGGAATGGCCCTATAAGAACTACACTAAACAGGGTTCAATACTCATTTTTTAATTAAGAATTCAAAATATTTAAATGTTAAAATTCAACATACTGAAATATTTATCGACATACTGGTTTTTAATAGATTCCTAACAATTGAGAAATAGATTATATCTAAGCAAATAAAAAAGTGTCCTAGTAGAACAAACGAACCTATGAAAAGTAAATTATGTTATATTTAGCAACCCAATTTGTTCCCAGCCTCCTGGGTGGAAGGCATTTTGTTAGAATTTACTGTAATGCCAGTTACAAGTGTAGGACTTAAACTGGCTCACTCATTATGTCTGAGGTAATTTAAGAGGAATTTTAGTATGCATTTAAATTTCAAATGTTATTGATCTGCTTTGTGAAGGGAAGGAATGCCTACTACTACCATTTGAAAATTCTGTAAATATTATTGCATTTACCTGTGTTCAGTGTCTGGTTTTAGCCCCACATAAATAAAAAACAAAACATTAATGTTCCTGACACTAAACAAGCTCTTCATTGTGTGGCTTTATAATAAATAAAAAAAACATAATTAGAAAAACATGTTTAGTGGAACCATCCAATTTTTAGAAGAGAAAACAAAGCACTATTTACTTTAGACAAGAAGATTAAGCCCACTGTTTGGCTAAAAGGATCTACTCGAGTATGGCCTTCCAGATTCTGAAAGTTGAGAATCTGGCTTCCCTCAGTATCCAAGCTATTCAAAGCCCCATCTTCCTTTGAACATGTGAGTTCCTATCATGGACAGCCACAAGGGGATGAATAACTCAGGCTAATGAGATCTACACCAGTGCAGAAGTTTAATAACAAATCAGAGATCAGATTCTCACCCTTTCCCTCTGCAGATTGAATTTCCCTCTCTTACTTTGACAGAGGATGATATAACCTACTTTTAAATAATCTTCATTTCTCTTTGAGACACAGAACGCTGGAAGGCTATCTTGGGGGCCGCTTGGCAGCTGTCTTGCTCCCAAAGTATTAGTGTTAAAGGACCACCTCCGCATGTCCTGTGAAGTTCTTCTTGAAGTAAGATCTAATGTTCGCATATCTTACTACTATGTAGCCCTAGTGAGGAACGAGGGAGCTAAACAGAACAGCAGAAATGGGATTGTGCAGTCATGGTAAAGACACTATTTACTCGTCAGAATCAGGATTAGGCTTCACAGGTGCCAAGCCACAGAACCCCTGGAGTTTCCATGATTCCGTTCCTGTTAAGCCAAACACTTCCCTGAATAGAGAGTTTCAAATTTGTAATGGAAATGTTAACAAATTTAGTGCATGTGAAAAGTATACTGGATGCCTGGATGAAGAAATAATTCTTTATACATAGAACAGACACTGCATGGGCAACAGCGATACATTACGCTCACCCACCTTCCTAGTCTGCTTCAAACCTGACTAGGAGCCGCACCTTCTACAGTTGCTAAGGCACAGTAGTTTTGTCTTTGTGTCTATTACAGTCCTTGTCCTGTGTGCTGAAACTGATAAAACAGTGTCATTTCTGATGTGGACAACTGTTCACTGGGAATCAAATGATTTTCAATAGTCCAAAATGTAGCCATCATATGGTGCTAACTTTCCATTGCTACAAACCTGCCTCCAAACTGAAAAAGTTACAAAGAGGCAAAAAGCTCTGTATCTGATCTCTAATCCTGTGACCAGCTAGTCCTTTTTGTAAAATAATTCTTGCCAGGTCATAATCATCATCCTAATCTGATAGGTCTACATTATCCAACTTGAAACAAACTTCCCAACATATTGTATTTTGATTTATGCCATGCTTACAGTGAGGATTATTGTAAATATTCTAGTGCTTGCAATCCATTTGATAAAATATAGTGGAATGTATTGCATAAATATAAAGTGCATTCAGGTAAAAACTGGTATTATGTGGAGCTCTAGTGGTAGTAAGGAAGTAAAGCAGCACATAACACCAAATGCAACAACGGTAGAAGTTGTCCTGAGCCTGAAAATAGAATAGTTGGTAAGTGCCAAGATTAATTTAAAATAGTTAACATGAAAAGAGAAAACTGTTTGATGCTTTAGGATCATGGAATACATCTCTGTGTGTTAGCAGAACAGTGTGGAGAGCCTAGCTCTTTAGTACCAAATCTTGAACTTCATCAAGCTTTCTATAGTTAAGCATTCGGAATATCAAATCCAGGCTATGTGCACATGACTCTTTTGTGCGGGAGGGGGGAGAGATTCTAATAAAATTACTATTGCTTTCTCCTTCCCCCTCCCCAAATTCTATAATATTTCTTACCCAAACCAGCTAAGAGTTGAATAACGATGTGTTCTGTTAAACAGTTCTATTCCAACAATCATATCACCTATTTCATGCTAGTTGCTAAGATTCCTATATAGGACAATAAAATAAAATTACTATCAGTTGCATTATCAGCAAAACACTATATCGACTGTCAAAGAGAGTTTCATCCCTTAAATTCAATAACCCCCTAAATTTGATGAGTTTGTCATGAGTTAATCTCTTGACTAAAAGAGCTCCTTCCTTAAACACCTACTTTGCAGTCTCTCATCCTACTGACATAAAAATAAATGTTAAAAGCACAATGTCAAATATTAAACTTATTATATCACATCTCTCTATGCACGTCAATGTCCCCCTCTTTTAAACAGCCATTTTTGTCAAAATGATACATATATAGCATACTGTACATCCACAGTATGCCACCACACACAATGCTCCTTACAGTACCTACTGAAGAGCAGCACTATTTCCATAACTTCTGAGGAGACAAAATGGCCTTTTGTATATATCAACAGAAACCTAATAAATAAAATAAAATTAATCTTCGCAGTTACTGAAAAAAATAGCACCAGACCACAAGTAGTTGAGAACACAACACAGAAAAGGACCATAAAAGTATTGTTTGGTTCCACAAGCAACTGATCCTACCACCACAGGGCTCAACCCTGATATCTTTATTCAAATAACACCCCCACTAAAGTTCTTGGGAGTATTGCCTGAGTAGGGACTTCTGGATTGTGTCCACATTCCTTAAAATAATATTCAGTATGAGAGAGTCACTTTCTAAAATACCATTTTTTTCATGATGAAGGGAAAAAAACCTCAACAGATACCTGAAGAGTTCATAGATACACTAGGGTAGATTTAAACCAAACACTGAAGTTGCATGTTCTTAGTATTCTGCATTCTCCTTTAAAAAAAAAAAAGCCAGAGGGATACAGAGAATATATTTCTTCTTGTTAAGTATGCTTTGTTAAACTTTTTTCCTTTTTGAGCATCCCCTTATTTTCATTAATATTTTATTCTAATCTTATGCCATACAGGATGAAAACAGGCTATCACTCTAGGCTTTATCCTCTCTCTCAAAGACTCAGTTGTTTATTACAAGCAGTGTCCCCTCTCTTATATTTAATATGTGCTGTTATTACATAGGTGCCTGACAGAAACAGGATAAAAAAAAAACGTCAAAATCCTCAGACTCCAAGAACAGCTTTGAAATATTTCCTTGTTTACCTGCTGGGCAGTTGCACTCTGGAGGCGCTTCTCTTGCTATTCTTATTTTTGCCAAATGCTCATAGGATTTCTGTGGGGGAAAGGGGAAACATTAGCAAACTTGGTAAGCATTAGCTCACTCCATTACAAGCAGGATTATAGACTTGCATGTGTTAAACTATGATTTACAACTCTTTGAAAGACTGCATAACTAATGAGGACTTCTTTGCTTGGACTGGATTCAAACTGTATCAATGACCCATACACCTCCACCACAACAGGAGCATTTTACACACATACACCAAAAGAAAAGAAAAAAACAACTGAGTTTCTACCCATTGCTGCTTTACTTGTGTGATTTTACATCTCCATACAGAATATCACTTCTTCCCCACATAGCATCTGAGGCATATGGAATACATGTAGAAACCTGGGTTTGTCAGATGAGAGAACAGTCAGTCAATGACATTATACACAAAGGTCAACTACTCTATCACATTATTTCAGCAACTGCTGCCAAATGGATAGGAAGACCTTTATGACAGCCCTTTGAAATTCGGACTTTACTTTAACAGCTTCTTTGCAAGCCTTAATTTTAGATGCTTTTGTTTCCAATGCGCCCCCCAGTAAAGCATGTATTAGGATCAGTAATACTCAACTAAAAGGATTTCCCTCGAACTCCATGAGATTGTGTTAGCTTGTAAACACGGGAACGAGTGAGTCCCTGTCTCTCGAGTTCTCCTTTACCCTCAGCCACACAAGCATTTGGCAATTTCTCGTTGCTGCAAGTGCCAATGTTTCTTTCTAGCCTTTCTACCTGTGCCCCCCTTTCATTTCCAGCATAATCTTTGGGGACTAGATTTGCCCACATCACTGAGGCAGAAACTCCTGTTTGAAACGGCGAATTAAAAGTCCCGCACAGGACGTGCCAGTCCCACCCACGTCCACACACACGGACAACCACTACCAAGCCGGCCACACCTGAGCTAGAAGTCGCTCCACTTTTTCCTGCATCACTGAATTCAGCTGATCCAGGGAGACGCCGGGCAGCAGCTGGTACGAAGCAGCCGCAGCAGAGAAGCCCCCTTGGGCGCTCTCAATGGCAGAGACCCTCGCGTGCAGGTCGCTGGTCTTCACCCCCAGATACACACAGGAGGCCACAGACAGCACTGACAGGAAGGCAGGCAGCAGCGAACTGGCGGGCAGAGTCCAGCTAGGGCAGCAGCGCTGTCCCCCGAGGCGGCGAGGCTCCCCGTTGCCATCCTGTCCCTTGGCGTCTTGGCTTTTCCCCAACATGCTTTTCCACCCCGCCGATGCGGCCGTTCTTCTCCGTCCCCCACCCCCTCGGTGGGGGCAACTAGTCCAGAGAGGCAAAAAAACCCACCCCAAACCACGCACAGCTGCAAAAATAAAGCCCCAGGGAGCCCGCGAGCGGGCTGCACGCCTTCAACGCGAGGAGACAGCCGTCATTGCCCGCCTCAGCAGGGCAGCCCGGGAGGGATCAGACACCAACCATCCAGGGGCGGCGGGGAGCCCGGGACCCCAACCCAGCCAGACCAGAGCGCAGCAGCAGGCTTTCCAGGCCCCCGCCCCGAGAAAGCCCTTCGCGGAGTCTCCCCAGAGGGGCGGCTGCCCACGGCCAGCCCCTCGCCCGCGAGATTTATTTCAGGTGCACGGGGCGGGTCGCCCTCCCGGCGGCGCAGCGGACGAACTTGTTGCTTTTCCTCCCCCCGTCTCCCTTCCAGCGGGCTGGGGGCGGCTCGCGCCGCTCAGGAGCCGCAGCGCGGCAAGGCGAGGGGGAACCGGCGGGGGGGCTGCAGCCGCGGCTTCCCCCGGGCGTGTTCGCAGCCCGCGGTCTGTGGGCGCGCGAGCCCCGGAGATCCCGCACGCTGGGTGTGCGCGCGCGTGTCAGTGGCACGGAGCAGCAGCAGCAGCAGCAGCAGCAGCCGCCCCGGCGCTCCCCAGCTCCAGCTCCGCACTGGCCCCAGCTCCCGCTGCACGGCACGCGCGCCTCCTCCAAGCCCCCCGCCAGAACCTCCCGAGCCTCATTAACATAATTTATTCACCTAGCCGGAGGGGAGGTCGCCGGGCCCCCCTCCGGCGCTTTGCATAATTTATGCAGAATCCCGGGTCGCTCACCCAAAGCTGGTTGGCTGCGCCCGGCCGTTGATTACACTACACCGGCTCGAACGGGGATGGAGTAAAGGCTGCGCCATGGAGCCAGCATGAGGCAATCGGCCCGGGGGCAGGCTCCTGTGGCCCGGGGCGCTGCAGCTTGACCGCAAAGAGCCTTGCCGTGTCTGGACTGAGGTTAGAACTCTGCTGTGTGCACCTCGGCAGCGGGGGGGTTGTGGCTTCAGGACAGGGCGTGGCAGCGGCTCCATGCCGTGCGACCCTGGGTACTAAACACTACTGAATACTGTCTAATGCTGAGTTAGCTTTTCCCCATCCACCGAACGCCAAGTACAAAGCTGGGTAAGCATCATGCTCCTTGGGTGACAGCTGAAGAAACTGAGGCTCGGAGCCCGTACCTGGCTTGCCCACGGTTCCATAACCTTTCAGGATGTGTCTACACTGCAATAAAATAGCAGCACCTGGCCTAGGTCAGGTGACTCAGACTAGCAGGATTATTAAATTGCAAGGTAGATTATGCTGCTCAGGCTGGAGTTAGGGCGCTGGGATTGGGTCTATCCAGATGGGTTCCTCTGAGCCCCAGGTCATGGACACGTGCAGGTGTTTCACAGGAGTGTAGATAGCCTTTTGGTGGCCAAATTAACCTGGCTTCTGCTCCTTTCTCACTGCCAGTACCATGCCCCTTCATGTAACCACTCTGACTCAGTTTTCCTCTCTGAGACTTAAGAGTGATAATAGTTGTCTATTTTTCACAGGAGATGAATAGGCAGGTATGGTACCTAATTCATTAATAGATGTAGCATTTCACAGTATTTATTACTATACAGTTGAGTAGGTGCACGACCCTTTTTTAAGAATGAAAAGTACAATTGTGTGTACAATTTAGTTGCCATTTGCAAAGTGAGCGTGCACAGACTATACTCAGTAGGCTTCTTTTTTCCATGGTAGGCACAAGAACCACACCCAAATTCCATATCACATAAGAGATAGGTACGTCTTCCTGTGCTTATGTAGTCATTTAGCTATTGGAGTTTTGTTTTTCCTGTTTCTTTACCAACTCGCTTCTCCGCTGTTGCACCCACACTAATGGATTTTCATTATGCCTGTTTTGTGTGACTAGAAAAGAAACATTAACATACAATGAATCACCACATGATCTCGTGGCTACCTTAGGCCTACTTTACAAATTGGGCAGCAGTCGACGGGAGTAATGCAAGCTACACCGAGTAACTTCCGTTTAGCAAGCTGTCTCCACTGCGTTGCGCTGATAACAATTGGATACCTGTTGACAACACTACGCTTTTTGGGGAGGTGGTTTTATTAAATCGACTGCTGGCTCTATAGACTGGGTTGTCACTGCCACTCAACCGAATCAGAAAAATCAATCTGACAGTGGCACATTTGCTGCTATCCATGTAGACAGAGGAAGAGAGAGCACAAAAACTATTACCTTTCTGATAATGCTGCATCTACTTGTGTTTTGGTTCCCATTTTAACTTCACCACCGTGTAGTTGTGAGAATTGCTGCTGACTAAAACAAACGCTTAGCACTTATATACCACTTTTCTTGCGCAGCAAACTTTTCAAACACTAAAGGCTCTGATAGTAGAATCCTTATTCATCCTAGTGAGCAGTTATTCTCATGAATATTCCCAGCAACGACAATGGGACTACGCACATGAGAAAATGCACACTGCACTAAATAAGGACTCCACAATCTGACTTCAAACAGATTAACTGAATGGGTCAGACAGTACAGAAAGTGTTTTGCAAATGTTTTCACAAACAAAAGCAGCAAGTTGGAGGGGATGATTGTTTTGCTTTTGAAGAATCATTTGTTGGCTGTGAATATTCAAACGGTGGCCCTTATCATGAAAATGTTTGCAAATCCCAACAGCTTCGTGCATTTTATCATAGACAACTATTTGTCTGAAAATTTGTAGCAGACGTGTATTATTCATAGTTAGTCATTTGCTATCTGTCATTTGTTTTGGGTTGGTTTTTTTTGGTTTTTTTTTCCCCCTTTAAAGTTCTAGGTACTTATCCAGTGAGCAAAACTAATCCCATGCAGTGCTAGGTGATCAGTCACTTTCTATAAATAGTTAACAGTTGGACCAAACAATTTACAAACCCCACATAGGTCAAAATCACACAAACTATTCAGTCAACATAGAATAATGAATATTTTCTAAACCTTAGTTCAGAAACTATTTGCTAGCAGTAGAGGACTAAATATGCAACAAACGTTATTTGCAATGCATAACTTGACCATGTGAAACAATCATCACAACAGCCCCTTCCCCCTCCTCATGGTAAGTAAGCATTTATTATCTGTTTTACACCTGGGAATACTAAGGAAGAAAGAAATTAAGCATCTTGATTAAGGACACTTGATTGATTCCTGTGCCTCTCTTAAGACAGAGTATTTTGCACTGTATCAATCGTAAGTGCTGCTTCATGTAGAATAAGTTGAAATTCCCCCTTGAGATCCAGGATGGAAATGGCCGCTTATTTCCATTTCAGTGCAGAAACAGCCTCTCTCTAGATCCTTCCATGCCCAAAGCAGGGGTTAATATTGGCCATAAATAATATCTGATTTGGTATAATATGAAAAGGGACATTGTTTGGCTAAAGAGGGGGGTTTGTGCATCCCTGCTCCATATCCTACCATCTTGAATTTGTATTAAAAAAGATAGTGCCAAAGATACTCCACTCCAGAAGTGAGACCAGTTGTCACATCTATATGTTTACATACATCTGTCATTGTAAAGGTCAGCAAGCAACTCTCAGCAATCTAGATCATCACGTTCCTGTTGGACAAGATACTTTTCATACCATATGTACCTCATACGAGTACCTAACCAGAAAAGTCACAAGAAACCTTTAACTTTCTGCTGCCCAAAATATATAAGGACTGCTACTGTTGTCGAATCAAAGACCAGCCCCCTTCAACTCATAAATACCTAAAATGCCCCTTATACATGTTGTCCCTGCCTTTTCTGCCTTGTTCCTGCCTTTTCTACCTTCATGAAACTACTTCTGCCCACATCACCCTCAGTGGCAGAAGACAAAGGGAAGACCAGTGCCAAATCTCTTGCCCAGCTGTGGTTAACATAAGCAGTATTTTCTTAATTACAAAATCCTAGGTCAGAAATGGGTTGACATACAAAATGCTGTGTGCAAATGCTTATGAAAATATTTGTCCAGAGATCAACAGATAAAGATGAGAGAGAATTAAAATCTCTATTGGCTCGGTTGCCATATGCACGTAAACAGACAACGTGAAACAGACAATTGTGTGACTGTGGGCAAATGCATATTAATAGGATGATCTTTTTGTTTCTCTTTTGCAAAGAGCCTGAAAAGCCATCATTGTGGTTTTCCAAATAGAGGCTTCTTCATTCACCTATCCACGCCCGCCATGTGGCTAATACCAGGTTGGGAAGTCTTGCTTCCAGAATGTGGGCAGCAAGTATGGAACAAACATAAACTAGTGCACTATGGCTCAGTATGGATGAGAATGTAACAATGGGTGTATGACTAATAATTTTTTTACCCTCTTCTACCTGATACACACACTGAACAGAAAGGATTCAGTAAGTGTATTCTCACATTTTATGTTGAATATAACATAATGGATAACCATTAGATATATAAGGTACTCACTGTTCACTGTGCATAACAGATTGGAGGGCACTGGCCCAACAGGATCAGACCATGATACTTTTCTTTTGTTTTTTTTTGCACAAGCTACAGGACGAATCCAGGACCTGAAACCCTCCCAATGCCAATGGGCCATCATGATGTCAGAGCTAAGATTGTATCTATTTGGAGTGATCATCAAGACTGAAGCCAGCTTTCCATATTGCTTTTGAATTTGTTATTCATACAGTGAAGAAATTATTTTTCATTTTTGGTTTAAAAGACCCCTCCCTCAAATTTATTTGGTGGTGGTGTTTTATTAGTGTTTGTATCATGTTTTTGAATTACAAGGGATAACTCAGTCCAAACAGTCAAGTTCCTGCTTCAGTAGTGAAACAGGTAGCAGTTCATGAGTGAACAGTAATTTAGTCACCCTGACACAGTAACTGTACCTCAGATATTGTTAATCATAGATAAAGTGCATTCTATTTACATTCAGATTATAGAACATTTATAGTGTCTGTTCTGTATTTGGTCACTAACTAGAATAAGATAGTTTGAAATAAGATCTGTACCTTAGATATTACAGGGCAAGCTATTTAACGTACAGATAGAATAGAAGAAGTCCCAGATCTGCAGCAGCTAAATTCAAACAGCAGTGTAAAAAAAAAAAAAAGAGGTTTCTAAATAAGATCTGTAGAACTGATGGTTGTGCAAAGACACAAGGCAACATTGCTCTTTGACTCCTTTGAAGATTCAAATCTCTCAGTGGCACATTTTAGTATATCTATATGACCAGGACAGAGGCATTTATACCAAATGCTACTGTTTGATTTTCACAGCTGTATTTGAGGATATGGATGGGGTTTGCAGATATGCATTTCTGTCAGGCAGGGCTAGTGTCTGAATTAATTTCCATATGTTTACTTCCATAGTGTGCACCATTCTGGCTGATCAATATATAACTGGATACAACATAGACATCTGATTTATTTATTCTTATATGCTCTAATGAAAAATAAACAATCAGGCTACACTGAGCTTAGTCAACATATTGTATCTATGGTCAAGAAATGCAGGAGACAAACTAAATAAGAGTTAACTATAAATTTTGGGTGTGGTATTCTGCCCTGGGGCTCTGATTCCACACCCAGAGTGAAAGATAAATAGTTAATGTAGTCACCAAAACTTCTAGATGGACTTTTAGCCTCATATTTCAAATGTTGCTGTGGTTAAATTGGATTTATATATTAAATGGATGTGAATCCTAGTTTCAGGCTGTTGCTTCCTCCTTCCATTCTTCTCTATTCGCCCCCACTTCACACACCTTTCCCCCAGAGAGGATCTCATCTTCTCACATAGTTTAAGGTTAATTGGCAGGATACATAAGTGGGAAATCACACTCAGGAGTTATGAAGTTTTGTTGTTGTTTTGGGGGTTTTTTGCATTCATTGTTCTCAACACTGTAGCCCATGAATTATTACACCCCCAAGTTATCATATTCCACATTTTGTAGTAGGGGGAGTGGCTTTTCATGGCATGAGGCAGATCCCATGCCAGCTTTTTAACTGCAACGTGACACCTAAACAATAAGATTCATTTCACAGAGACGTGCCACAAAATACTGCAAACCGCCAATCCCTTGCATTTTGCATATTAGTTTCTGTTATTGGCTGAGTCTGATTCACTTCTGTGAGAGCACAGAAGTGCAATTTGCTTGACCAGTACCAATCAGGCCAGACACACCCAGTGGGAAATTCAGCTGCTAGCAAAAGGAAATACAGTAGCATGACTACCATCCCCTTCCAGGGAGGGAAGGTTTATTAGCAACCTTGCCACCTCTCAGTGCACCCAGTTGCACATTCCATTTCCCTGTGCACTTTGTGGGCCACACCCATGGGCTTCAGGCCCCCCAGCAGAGCTTATATCTGTGTGGCTGAGACAGGATAGCACACGATCTGGCCGGTAGGGGAGATCTAGGGCTTGTCAACACAGTGGGCTCTACAAGGATTTCCAAAATGCGCTAACAAGTTGCACATTAATTGGTCCATATAAACCCTGTTGGCGTGCACTGAAGGTTCCCTTGTGCACTTTAACATAGTACTGTTTCAAGCAGCACTATGTGAATGCACCCCAGCAGGGTCTTTTACATGGACCAATTCATGTGCAAAACGTTAGAGCACTTCAGAAAACACAGCCCTGTAGTCCACATTACCCCACTGTGTCAAGAGGCTGTAAAAGACTACGGCTCCAATTCAGCAAGGTACCTAAGCACATATGTAACTTTAAGTACTTAAGTAATCCCACTGAAGTCAATGGGTCTATTCACATGCTTAAATTTACACATGGGTTTATGTACCTTGCTGACTCAGGACTTAATTTGGCCTTTATTGTACCATTTATATCCCAAATTAGGTTCAATATCAACTTTTACATATTTATATAAATAAAGTCTAATGAAGCCTGAATCCAGTGCTTTAGTCCTATGCATCACTTAATGGCCACCTTGTGTTCTGAATATGACTCCTTCCTGCACTGTGACATGTCAATTAGGAGTAGGACACACACCAGACTCTGCTATTTGTGTCTATCTTGGACTGCTCTTTGCATGTCTTCTATTTTGTTAACTCCCTCTCATGCGGAGTACCATATTATCCTATTTCTCACTGAGCTACTTGTGCTATGCATTCACAATAGCGTATAATGATCTAGCACTGCTAAGCTCTGTACAATGTATAACGTTGCCTCAGGAAGGAAAAAACCACAGCTAGCAAAACCTTGCAGTTTTGTCTATCCAAACAGATTGCCTTCTGTCATTGAAGGTTAATGTGAGCATTTATATTACAGAAGAGAATACATGATACAGCGTATCAATATACTTAGCAGATGGCTAATGCTTGTGATTTAATGCTTAAATAAGTACATTTCACATGCACGCATAATATATTTGAATATTTAAGTCAGACATCTTCAGACTAGAGGCAACTGGGTCACATGAGCATAACACTGCATTTATCAGTTCTGTAACCATAATGGAATTTTTGCAAACTTGATACAAATGTGCATCTGGATTCCAATATATTTTGCAGGATTCCTTTTTCCACGTGATGACAGCTGCTCTTCTATATCTACAGGTACAAACTGGCTGAACCAAGATGAGATCCACAAATCAGTATATCCCTTTTATTCAAATTAATAGAGTAAAAATAAAATAAAACAAAAATCATACAAGAGAAGCCTTCTAGTCCAGTTCCCTGCCATCAAGGCAGGACTAAGTGTCTATACCATCCTTGACCGGTGTTTGTCTAACATGCTGTCACAAACCTCCAATGACGGAGATTCCACAACTTCCCTAGACAATTTATTCCAGTGCTTAATTATCCTGACCAGTTAGGAAGATTTTCCTAATGCCCAACCTAAACCTACCTTTGCTGCAATTTAAGCCCATTGTTTCTTGTCCTATCCTCGGTGGTTAACAAGAACAATTTTTCTCCCTCCTTTTAACAACCTGTTATGTACTTGAAATCTGTAATCATGTCTCCCTTCAATCTTCTCTTCTCCAGACTAAACAAACCCAATTTTTTCAATCTCTTCTCATATATCACATTTTCTACATTTTTAATCATTTTTATTGCTCTCCTCTGGACTTTCCCCAATTTGTCCACATCTTTCCTGAAATGTGGCACCCAGAACTGAACACCTGGGATGTTGTCTCCACAGGTTGCCAGCAGGCTAATTCACTCACATGCTAACAAAAATCAAAAGCATGTTAAAAAGTCAAACCAATTCACTTGTAAGATGTAACTGAAGTGTTAGGCTTGACTAGAACCTGTTGGTTATTTGCTATTATGTATGTCCTGTAGTAAATAACCCTAGATAAAAAGGTGTGTTAATATCAGGATGAGAATTTACTTAGTGTGCAAAACTTCATGAATACTAATGAAGGATACTTATATTGTTCCCATTTATCCATCTCTATTATAATGAGTAGCTGGCAATTCCATTATGTATATTACTGTAACTGGATTACTTGTGAATACATAGAAAGTAGAATGTTAACTTCAAAGCAAGGGTCATTTAATGTTCAACAATGGATATTCACAACTCAGTTGGCAGCTGCTACTCATCAAAGCCCACATGGGTCAAGACGCTTGTCAGTTTGCTTTAGGTGAAGAAGCTCTATAAATACAGCAAAAACGAGAGTCCTGTAGCACTTTAAAGACTAACAAATTTAATTTTTTCAGGCATAAGCTTTCGTGGGCTATAACCCACTTCATCAGATGCAGGGAATGGAAATCAGATAGGTGGTATATAAATACAGTCAAGGGGAAGGTACAATGAGTGGGGTAGGTAATAGCAAAGTCCATACAGTTAGAGTAGCTGAGGCCTGGTCACAACCGTTGATTAAAAGATGAGAATGTGTGAAAAGTGATTAATTACAAGAAGTAATTGTCATACTCTAAGCTTATGCCTGCAAAAATTAAATTTGTTAGTCTTTAAAGTGCTACAGGACTCTTGTTGTTTTTGCTGTATACAGACTAACACAGGTACCCCTCTGGAACTCTATAAATACAGATTCAAGTGAATGATCCTGCATCTCTGATCTATTTGGATGCTGTTTAGGGGGGAGGGAGGTGTGTTCCAGGTATAAAACACAGGTCCTCAAAGCCATTTTGGGAAGCTCTGAAAGACTTATAGAGAAGAACTAAGCAGAGTCACCATTTCTGCTATCATTTTGAGTGTCTACCCTGTTTTCTGACAGTCTGACCTGAGACTGGCACTCTCAGTTGTGAGCCACTCCAGGCACCATGGCAACACCATACTCCAATTGAGACCTTATCAGCGCAGAGTAAAGAGGAAGAATTACTTCTTGTGTCTTGCTTACAACACTCCTGCTGATCCATCCCAAAATGTTTGCTTTTTTTTTTTTTTTTTTGGCAACAGTGTTACACTGCTGAATCATATTTAATTTGTGATCCACTTCGACTTCCAGATCACTTTCCACGGTATTCCTTCCTAGGCAGTCATTTCCCATTTTGTGCGTGTGCTATTGATTGTTCCCTCCTAGGTGGAGTACTTTGTATTTATCCTTATTGAATTTCATCGTATTTACTTCAGACCATTTCTCCAGTTTGTACAGATAATTTTGTACTTTAATCCTATCCTCCAAAGTACTTGCAACCCTTCCCAGCTTGGTATCATCTGCAAACTTTATAAGTGTACTCTCTATGCCATTATCTAAATCACTGATGATGATATTGAACAGAACTGGACCCAGGACTGATCCCTCTGGGCAGGGCCAGATTTAGGGGCAGGCAACCCAGATGACCTCCCCATGCCTGGGGTGCTGGGTTTGGGGGTGCCAGGCTCGGGGTGCTGATTTTGTTGTAAGTGACAAAAGGGAAAATAGAATGTTTGAAGTAAAATGTTTCAGATATTCTGTATGTAGATTCATCTTTCAGTAATTTCCTAGAGAGTGTTCTGGACCTTTGTAGAATCTCATGGAACTTTCCAGACTTTCCTGAGAACTATGTTTTCCTCAAACCCCCTGGGAAAGCTTCATTGACAGCATAAGGCTAGTGAGGTACCAAGGTACTGAGATTTGTGACATCCTGATGGAACTGGTGCACTCAAGTAAAGCCAAAGCCAATCTAAAACAAGGTGCAAAGCTTGGCAAACTAGATCACTGACTTCAAATTTCTGGTCTCAGTTGTGGTTTGGCACAATATCATGTTCCAAGTAAACGTTGTAAGCAAGACATTATAAACTCAGTCAATAGACATTGTGACTGTTACTACCATGATAAGAAACTGCCTTGATTTAGTTTGGATTTGAAGATGCCATCACTGCTGCCAAAGAAATAATGGAAATCTTAGGAGTTGAGCCTGTCTTCAAGGAAACGTGTATTCATCGGAAGAAGAGACAGTTTGGTTACAAAGCCAAAGACAAAGTGGTGGGCATCTTGGAAGGAAAATTCAAGAGAGAGTTGTTTGCTTGCTCGTTGACACTGCTCAAGTGTCTATCAAAGAAAGGTTCAGACAAATGAAGCACCACAAAAAGACCTGGGGGTGTTGTATGACCTTAGTAAGCTGCCAGCTGACAGGGAAGCATTCTTGAACTACTGTATGGACCTTCACCAGACGCTTACACATGGGAAATGTTTGGATGTCAATGATAAAGATGTCTATGTCAAAGTGGACAACATCTGTTGCATTTTGTCACATGGGAAGCCCTCTCCACTCCAAGTTCTCCAATTAATTCACGAGAATTCAGTTCTGCTCATGCTGCCGGTCACAGTCACGAGGGGTGAGCGCAGCTCTTCATAACTCAGGCTCATTAAAATCAGGCTCATGGCCAACAAAAGCCTGACATGGCTGGCTATTTTATCACTTGAAAATGCCATTGGCCAGTCTTTGGATCTCTCTGACGCTGTCCTTCAGTTCACAAGGGCAAAGGAGAGAAAAGCGACTTTTTAAACTCAAGGACTAGGTTTAACATTGTAAGGCTGTCACCTACTGTAACACTATTTAATACTAGGCCACCCAATGTTGCTGCACAGTTCAATTTTTTGATGTTGGTACATTTCAGTTATTCTTAAAATTAAAGAGTTTCTATAAGTTTAAAGGAAACAAAGTTTTTATATGGCATGAATAAATACAGATTTACAGATCCTAGCATGCAAATGGGTCACCTTACATGACAAGGATAAATCATGAATTCAAATCATGGATCAAAGTTATGAAATGGGCTACAAATGCAATCAAAAATAAGGTATTCAAAAGTTTTACAAATGGAGAGAGGGTGCTGAAGATGTTCCTTGCCTGGGGTTCCATTTGGTCTATGGCCAGCCCTGCCTGGGGGACCCCATTTGATATGCCCTTCCAGTTGGACTGTGAACCACTAACTACTCTCTGGAAATGGTTTTCTAATCAGTTATGCACCCATGTTATAGTAGTTCCATCTAGGTTGTATTTCCCTAGTTTTATGAGATGGTCATGCAAGACAGTATGAAAAGCCTTACTAAAATCAAGATATACACTTCTACTGCTTCCCCCATCCAAAAGGATTGTTACCCTGTCAAAGAAAGCTATTAGGTTGGTTGACATGATTTGTTCTTGAAAAATCTATGCTGACTGTTACTTCTCTTCCTTATTATCTTCGAGGGGTTCATCTATACTGATGGCAGCAAAGTCTCTGCTGTCCAATCAACTTATCTGGATCAATTGAGCAGTCAGTGAAGACCCACTCAATCGATCTGGAATTCGATGCTGTTAATCCACCCCCTCTAGTGGTGTAGCACTGCATTGACAGGAATACAGTTCGCGTCGGCACAGGGCAGTGAAGACGGTGCACAAAAGAGAAGCACAGCAGTTGACAGGAATTACTCAAGCTACTCTGCGTAGCTTGCATAACTCCCGTTGACTGCCACTGAATCACCAGGTAAACATAGACCAAGTCTAGGTGTTTGCAAATTGATTACTTAATTATTTGCTCCACTGTCTTTCCAGTACTGAAGTTAAGCTGACTGGTCTGTAATTCCCCAAAGAAGAAATCCACTTTCTATTTCTATAACTTTGTTCATGCAAATGTATTATCGAACACCTCACAACAGCTAAAGATCTACCCAGAGTTTTAAAGTCTCAAACATTCACTAATGCTAGCTTTACAGCTTTGGCAGTAGGCCAAAAATGAGTGTCAAACCACAGTCAGAAATAGAAGAAGACGACCAGACTTTTGAGAAGATGTCTAAAAAAATCAGTTAAGAGAAATGGAGTATATCTAATCTACCTCGATTTCAGTAAGACATTTGATACAGTTCTACATGAAAAATTATTAAATTGGAGAAGATGGGGATTAATCTGAGAATTGAAAGGTGGATAAGAAACTGGTTAAAGGGGAGACTACAATGGTTCATACTGAAAGGTGAACTGTCCAACTGCAAGGAGGTTACTAGTAACACAAAGTTGGGAGGTACTGCCAATACGGAGGAGGACTGGAATATCATATAAGAAGATCTGGATGACCTTGTAAACTGGAGTAGTAAAAATGAGATGAAATTTAATAATGCAAAGTGCAAGTTCATGCATTTGAGGACTGACAACAAGAATTTTTGCTATAAGCTGGAGACTTATCACTTGGAAGCAACAGAGAAGGAGAAAGACCTCGTGTATTGGTTGATCACAGGAAGACTTTGTGCTGTCAGTGTGATGAGGTTGTGAAAAAGACTAATGCAGTCCTAGAATGCATCAGGCGAGGTATTTCCAGTAGAGACAGGGAAGCGTTAATACCATTATACAAGGCACTGGTGAGACCTCATTTGGAATATTGTATGCAGTTCTGGTATCCCATGTTTAAGAAAGATGAATTCAAACTGAAACACGTGCAGAGAAGGGCTACTAGGATGATTCGAGGAATGGAAAACCTGCCTTATGAGAGAAGACCCAAAGAGCTTGGCTTTAGCCTAATCAAAAGAAGGCTGAGGAGGGAGATATGATTGCTGTCTATAAATACATCAGAGAGATAAATACCAGGGAGGGAGAGGATTTATTTAAGTTAAACACCATCATGGACACAAGAACAAATGGATATAAACTGGCCCTCAACAACTTTAGGCTCAAAATTAGGCAAAGGTTTCTAACCATCAGAAGAGTCAAGTTCTGGAACAGCCTTCCAAGGGGAGCTGTGTGGGCAAAAAACCAAAGTGGCTTCAAGACTGAGCTTGATCAGTTTATGGAAGGATTGTGTGATGGGACTGCCTACAAGGGCACGTGGCCCTTTGGCTAATGCCAGTAGCAAAAATCCCCTATGGCTGGAGTCAGGACAATAGATGGGGAGAGCTCCGAGTTACTACTGGTATCCGTATCTCAGGGATCTACCTGATGCGTCTTGCCCACCTCCTTAGGGTCTAACCGATCACCATATTTGGGGTCGGGAATGAATTTTTCCCCAGGTCAATTTGCAGTGTGAGGTCTGGGTCACTGGCAGGTTTAAACTAGTACAAATGGTGAATTCTCTGTAAATTGAATTCTTTAAACCATGACATGAGGACTTCAGTAACTCAGTCAGAGGTTAAGGGTCTATTTCAGGAGTGGGTGTGTGAGATTCCATGGCCTGCAATGTGCAGGACGTTAGACTAGATGATCACAATAATCCCTTCTGATCTTCAAGTCTATGAGATTTGAGAACCTTGGACTGAGAAAGGCTAGCTATGACTCCAGGCCAGCTAGTGTCCCTTGGTGCTCTGATGTATTACTTTTTATTTACATATACTGCACCATTGGTACGCAGAGGCTTTTGCAGACAAATATGAGAACAAGGTCCATGCCCCAAATGGTGTACAATCTAAGGACTCAATCCTGAAAGCACTTACACTTTTTACAGATGAGCAGCCCTATCCAAGTTAAGGAGTAAAGTTAAAATGTGCTGAAGTTTTGAAAGATCACGGCCTACACAGAAAACACATAGACGAGGAGCAGAAGATGGCATGCAGCAAAAAGCACATAACAGAGTCTTATTGATCCCACAGTTTTATTTGGAGCTTCTTGGTTGTCTGTTTTGCTGTTGGATCAGTGTCAATTGTGTCTTTACAGAAACATGGCTAAAATTTTGTTGTAGAGTAACAAAGAAGAATGAATGAACGAATGCAGTCTCCTTTCCACGGCACAGTGTGTGCCCTTCATCTGTAAAAAATACAGCAACTCAGAAGATAAAAGGCTGATGCTCTTCCACCATGGGAAGAAAGAATTAGAATGGGGAAAAACCAAGCTGAGAGAGTAAAATTTGATTGTTTTATTAATATGGAAATAGTAATGGGCAAGGAAGAACCAAAAGGTTATTGGAAGGGGTTTGAGAAGAGTGAGGGAACCAGTTAGATTGGGAGTTTTGCCATTTGTTAAGGTGTAGTGTGTCTGCTCTAATTGAAGACAAGGCAACTGAGACCTAGTAGATGATTTGGAATAAAGTATCTTACCCCTCTTTATCTCATTTCTAGCGAATTATCTCCTCTAACCAATTTTCTAAGAAGAAGGATGAACATCCTTATCAAGATGTCCCGCTCCTTCAATCTCAGTCATTTAAAACTTCCCTCATTGCAACTGTTAGTGATTCCTTTGGCCTCCTAAGACTTTATGATACATTGCTAAATCTGCAGTCGGAAGATGTTCATGGATTTTGTTAGATTTCCTTTGCAAAATTTTATTTTTCCAATCAGTTCTAAACCCTCACATTTCACTGAGGTCCGAACAGAGATGGCTCCATCCCCCGGTTTAACTACATTTGGCAAAGAGGATAACGTTTGCTGTATTGTTAAACAGTCCCTTGCTCAAGCATCAGCATTTTACCAAAACTCTCTAAGCAGTTAGAAGATGGCAAATGTTTTCTAAGTTACTGTGATGTATTTTAATTTCTGCCTCCTTCCCTTAGCACCAAGATGCCACTGTGAGAGTACCCCTATATGTTGCTCTTCCGCACTGACAAACTCAAGAAATAGTTCTGCATGGAATGGTGATCTCATTATCAAGCAACTGTTCTTATCAATGTATTTCTATGTATAAAGATGCAATAATCACACCTATTTGAAATTCTCTGGTGTTACTCTAAGTTTTTAAAAATTATTAAAGAGTTCAGTGGGATTTAACTCAGTATTTATTAGCAGTAAAATTTTGAGAAACTAATATTTTCCCCTAGTCCTAAAAAGAGAAGTTATAGAGCTAAAAGGAACATTATGACCAGTAACTTCTCCTGAATCAATTCACTCTGAGGTGGTAGAAGGTTTAGCAAAGACCTGTGCTGCTCTGAAATCCTCCTGGTTAGGAGTTTGTTCTTTCCCTTTTGATAAAAAACACAGTAGAGAAAATAGGCCTGTCAGGAAAAGTTAGCCAGTTCAAGAGTCTAGGGCTAGCCAGGAGCTCATATGAACAAGCATAATGCAATGCCCATATTTTCTTGGGAATTTGGACCTTGGTGTTTTGTCTACATAATCCGGACCCCCTGGGCCACCATCCCTCAGAGCATTTTTTGACATCTTTCAGCGACACAAACTCCACCCATTCTTGCTATAGCCACTCTATAGAGCCTGCCTTATGTTTTAGATTAATTCTATAGTTTGTAGAGGAGGAATAAATCAAAGATTAAATCAAGAGTTTGTGTATCTCCCCCCCCCCATGCCTTACCTACTTGCATATTTAAATCTTTGCTAGTAATATTCACTATTATGCCCAGCTAGTGATGGTTAGGTTGAAGAGCAGATGTGTGGGAGTAACTGACTGTAAGCAGTGTGTTAACTAACCAGCACATGCACCAAAAAGAAAAAAAAAAAAAAAAACACCTCTCCAGCCATAGAATTGCAGGCCTTTTTCTTTCAAGCCTGAGGTCAGATGATAATTGAAGATAATGTGGTCCACTTGAAAACCAGCATCTTTCCATCTGAACTGACCTATTTGCTGTTTTTTCGAGAGCATCACATTATCTTCAATTATCACCTTATCTTTAGCTCCACAGCATTAACTGGAAGGCAGCTGATCAGTCACAGATTGGGGCTAAGCCTAACTCCTTTAAAGGGCCATCCCAACAGTGACACTTTATTTATATGATAAAATTATGTACAAACCTTGCAGAGGGGTCACTTTAGCCATGAAATTCAGCCAAGGCTGGGATGCAATCTGTTAAATATCTAACTGCACATAACAATCCTACACAACAAGTTTGAAGGAAGGCGAGAATACTTTCTCCAACTGAGAATCACAAGGTGAAATTAGGCAGAGTATAAACTTCTTGAGTAAGAATTTTGTTAGGACACCAGAGTTAACACTCCTATACTTGCAAAATATGCCATGGAATCTTCAATGACTATAAGTAATTAGGATATCCGCTTTATGCCTCATGAAAGAGGTGACACCTACAGTACCCTCTAACACCCTGGTAGCAAATCAGTATATTGATTCAGAAGGGAAAAAAAAATCTAGCTGTGGAATCAACAGCACTACAAAAGCATTCTGAGTGCCACTTTAGATTGATAATTATTTAATTTGTGAAATTTGACAGCATCACAGCACAAGGTATTATGTCTGCAGGCAATGATACATTCTACAGATCAATGTAACAAATACTTAAAAGTAACCAAGATTAAGACATACCGGTAGTATCCATCATTAAAGGAGTAATAAAATTTGGCTATAAGGTGGGAACTCCACTCTTTTGGCAATGCTTAAAGATTTTGCTGCCAACATTTCATAAGCTGTACTATATGGTTTAGTTATTTGAGTCTTCATTAATGTGTCTGTTCTGGAACTAATTTTTTTAGGTGGTTTACCCACAGGACTACCAGCCCATATGGTTAAAATAAAACTGGATTTTTCTTATTAGAAGTTAGGGCCTGTGTATGATTACATATTGTAAGAAACTCATAAGCCTTCTTCTCAGTCAGTTTATAAGAGAATGACAAGTCCTATCTATTTATGAAAGATGCACCCCCTGAAGTATCTTGACGCGAAATACGGTCCATTCATTTTGACACATTAACTAGAGTTGTGACGTAAGACTTTCTTGAGTGGTATGAAAATTTCAGATTCTTGGTTACAGTGCGCAATGGAGGAATGCTTACTCCTTTAGAATTGGCACACTGCAGACGCCCACTCAACAAGAGGTTACAGGCTGCTTCTTTATATCCTATGAAAGACAGTTGCATATCCTACTAGTTATTTCAACTGAAGGCTACCTCTCCATTGGAGTCTTATTTGAAAAGATATACTGACAAAGAGATTCACATAAGCGTCTGTAAAACTCTAATTCCAATAGGTGGACTTACTGCTGAAGTCCTACTGTCACCACTATCTATACCATGATGATTTGAACTCATTTGAAAATATTTCTAAGTAACCTGACAGACTGTCACTTGTGCTGGATTTGAAGATAGAAATGGATTGACCCCCTATATGCAAAAGTGGGAAACCTCTGTAAATCAGTCACCTGCAATCCTTATTTACTTCTCTTTGCATTATACTTGGTGGCTCCTGTGACACCCTTCTTAAAGTTCTGCATCCAAACAGAAGGGAATGGCAGGTGATTTCCCGATCTCTATCACAATGGCCTGGGAAGGGATGTTTGATGGGGTGGGTTCTGAGTTACTACAGAGAATTCTCTCTTGGGTGTCTGGCTAGTGAGTCTTGCCGACAGGTTCAGAGTTTAGCTGATCACCATATTTGGTGTCAGGAAGGAATTTTCTCCTAGGACAGATTGGCAGAGGCCCTGGGGGGTGGTTTCGCCTTCCACTGTACCATGGGGCATAGGTCACTTGCTGGTGGATTCTCTGAACCTTGAAATCTTTAAATTATTATTTGAGGACTTCAGTAACACAGTCTTAGGTTAGAGGTCTATTACAGGAGTGAGTGGGCGAGGTTCTGTGGCCCGAATTGTGCAGGTCAGACTAGATGATCAGATTGGTCCCTTCTGACTTTATAGTCTACGAATCTATTGTTGCTCTGGGTACTGCCTAAATCACCCCTGCTAGAGGGGACTTAGTCTTGAGGCTTTTAGAAATATTTCTGAAGAGACTTTTTTTTTTTTTTTTTTTTTTGTCTTTTAGGATACACCAAGTGTCAGATATTATCAATTGTTTCCAAGGCAAGAGGCATCCCTGAAAAAGGGGAGGAGGGCCCTCAGAAAGGCCCCCTCCAAATTACACAAGTAACACTTCCCTGTACTATTAAGGTACTCAGTGAACCAGATCAGTCAACCTAGCTCCATAGACCTCAATGGACCTACACTGATTTACACCAGTTGAGGCGCTGTCCCAGTACACTTTCTAAGAATACAAACATTTTCTGCAAAGTGTAGCTTAATATAAGTTTGTTCACCAGACAGTATATCCTGTTTCTTTGGTTCTCTGGCTATGAGAAAGCATTTGTGTTTAAATGTTAAATAAATGGATTCTCCAGTCCCTCCTTTCTCCGAGCACATGCACCTCCTTAACGTGAAATTTATCACATGTTAAGAGGGAATATTTTTGAGAGAGCCCCTTGACAAATTATTGGCAGAACTTTACTGCATTACCTGGCTTCTCTGCAATTATTTACTGTCGTTTTAGCTGGTCTTGCAGTTGCCAGCCAGAGTAAGTTGATCTTTCCTTACTACAAAAGCTATATAGGTCATATTCTCAGCTGGTATATATCAGTGCTGCTCAACTGAAAGCAATGGAGCTACAGTGATTGACACCAGCTGAGAATCTGGCCCTTTTGTTTTTGAATAAATCGTTTTCTACATTCTCTCATGCTACAAGATTGAGCAATCAGTATAAACTGTTCTGCCTAAAGAACTATACTAATTTAAAAAGAAATAAAATTGTCCTTATATCATTAGGTGCTATTGCTTTAATTTTATTTCCTATGATTAACTTTAAAATACAGCACAATTGCTTAGTACTGAATACAGATACCTAGAACTTAATCAGACTCTTACAATCACAATTTGTGGGTTTTAACTGAGCTTTGCAAAACCCATTTAAACACATAAGGGTCACTGTTTTGTCCCCTTGAGCCATGTATTTAAGTTCCATTAATATTAATAAGATTTGTGGGTACGCATCCAAGGAGAATAAATCACTTAATCACCTTTTTTACTGTACCCATTTTGTTTCCTTAGCATTTCTCACCTCTCGCAGCTATTTTGTCTTACTTCTCTATCTTTATAAATACGTATCGGGCACATTTCTCACTCTTCCAACAATCCTTCCCTCACTCCTTTTATTGATTATTCTCAAAGAAGCCTGAGATGCTTTTCCTTACTTTATTTTCTATTTTCAGTGTGAGTTTAAGAACACTTATTTTTCCTCATCAACTTGTTTCCATTCAGAGACAGAAGCTTCCTCTCCCATATCTCACCCCTCTGAAGGGACATTTATATGTCACACCATTCAATGTTTTAAAACTAACAAAGATGGATTTATTTCTTTGCATTGTCTTAGTATAAACTTATATTTCTATAACACCTCTAATCCCAAAAGGATCCCAAAGCACCAGGTGTGGTGTTGAGTAGTCCCACCAGGATAAACAGTTCATTGTTGGTTCCCTTTGAATATGAGACCCTGAGAGTAAATGGTTGCGGGATCAGCCTGTGTTTATGTACAGTACCACTGATATGTTGCCACTTCCAGGGTGGATGGAGTCAACCAGCTGGCACACAGCACTGCAGTGGGTGGAGAGGAAATTTTTCCTGTAAACTTAATGGGCCAGTTTACATAGGAATGGCACTCCATACATCAGAAATAACAAACAATTGCCATACACAAATGAGCTGTTAGCTGTGTTTGCTGGCTGAATTATATTTCCATCATAGAACAATGAGCTGTTTAATAAATAACTTCAAACTCAGTTGTAAGCTCAAGATTTTCTCCTGTAACAAAGTAACAAAATGAAGAAAAATAATTAAGATGGAGAAGGGCAGAAGGTTGCTTGTAATGCAGTTCAATAAAAAAAATGGACCTGGAGATATTTCAGATACAGTTTTTAAAAAACAAACTGAATGCAGCACATCTTAGCACTTACCTCAGGGTTTTGAGGAAATTGCAAGCTATTGTACTTAAATTTTACTCTCTTGGTCTCTAAGATGTTTATAACATTTCACAGCTCACAATTGCCTGGGCAATATGTTAGACATAACATGTTGGCCTTACACCATTATCAATGTGCATTTGATTTATATTATTACTATTCCATCTTTTCTACAGCATTTGTTAACTACTATTGTTTATCTCAAGTGCCTGTGATTTGAATCCACAACCACAAAGGGCCCTTGGACCTCCACCTTTCTCGGCTAAGCAAACATATAGCAATAGTGGTAGTGGACAAAGAAAGGAAGGAGCAGTTAAAGAAGAATACATCCTCCCACCTGGAAACTTTATAGCAGGACAGGGTGAAATCAAAGCCGATATCATCCCACATCACTTTTAAAAGTATGCATAGTGAAAAGATACACCAAAAACAAGGAGTACATAAAAAGCACCATCAATGCTAGGTGAGTCTGCAATGTGACCAGAAATCAGTAGGTGAAGTACCACAGATGGTCCACATAAAGGAAAGGCATTGATGCAGTAAGGTAATCATGCTCATCTGTCTCACTCAGCTCTGGTATGAGAGATCCATCTTATTATTATGCTAAGGCAAACTAGCTTTGGGATACATAGAGACTGTATGATATGGGTGGGGTGAGGGGACAATGCATGTAAAATACTGTTTACAACTTGCCCATGCTGGGCAAAAGATCATAAGGACAGAAGCAAACTATGCTGTGGAGGCAAAGATCCGGCTTAAGTGCAGAGTGTGGCAGTAGAGCCCTGCGGGGATACAAAATTTGCATCCGCATCCAATCCGCAAACATGGTCCACGGATATAAAGCAGTTTTCTGCAGATTTGCCGGGCCCTGTGTGACTGGGGGAAGGCTCCACCAACCTAAAGCAGCTGCTGCCACCACCACCACTCAGTAAATGCATGCCACTTCGGAGCACAGCATGAATCTTGGATAGTGCTCAGTTATCTCACACAGAAGATACCTTTTCTCAAGAAAAGAAGAAGTCAGGAGCAGCTTCTGACAGGAGGGTGAAATATATATTTACATCCTGCACCACACACTCAGGAAAAGACTGATGAAAATATCAGTCACTGTAGACATTAGTTAAGGAACAGGAATCGTATACATGTGGTAGGAGATATATTACCTGCTTCTGCTTAACCGTGGAAACAATGCCCCCGACTCGTTACAGAAGATGCTTCTATACACAAACTAAATTGGTGCAAGTTTGTGGCTGAGCACCCATCAGTGTAAATCTGGCATATATCAGTTTAGCTTGTGTTACATCAATTGAGCGGGGGCAAAGGTTTCAGGTGCATTGCAAGGCATCCACACACAAAGTTGCACCTGTTTAACTACATTGGTGCAACAGAACACCATTAGTTAAAGTAGTGCAACTGTGTGTGTAGACCAGGCCTAACATATAATTGGCCAGCAGATCTCTAAATCAAACAAGTTCAGATAAATACAACTGTCAGAAAGAAACCAGTCACACATGCAATTAGGCAGAGTCTCCCCACCATTCACTCACACAGTGGCACCATAATAGCTCCCATACGTGGAGAGGAAAGTTAGCATGGTATTGCTCACTCTTACTCATTTTCTAGAGGGCTGCACAAAGCAGGAGGGATTTGGCCAGGGCCATGCCACCAGAGGAGAAGAATACATAAGGCATCAATAAACCATGGACATCATTATCTGCCCTCTCCATCCCTGCTTTGTAAAGGTAGCCTGATGGTATAATAGTCCTGCTTTCTTACTCTCTTCTCAAACGATTACGGTGTTACATGCTGCTCCCTTTCTTTCCATCACTTGCTTGGCATCGCTACATAGCCAGCAGTTTGTAGATTCAAAATGTAATATAGAATCATGTGTCGTGATGCTCCTCCTTCATGGTGGCAGAGTTGCCAACTCTTACAGTGCTTAGAATAAGTTTCACAAGATTTGATGTTTTTCTGAAAGCCCCACGCTCTGGAGTCAGGCAATTCCATGAGATGCTCAGCTTTTTTTTTTTTTTTTTTTTTTTTAAAAAAAGGAAAAGTTTCTAGATCTCAGAGGAAAGTTTGAAAACCCCTACAGGCTCAAAAACCAGAAGCTAAATACTAAAAAAAAAAGTCAATGTATTATTTTTTTTGGGTTGTGAGATTTATAAGCCAATTTCACAATTCGGGGGGTGGGGGGTGGCTGACTCATGCTTTTTGAATGTTTGCTGTTGGCTAAGCTAGTGTTTGCACTGTGATTTGTTCCCTCAGCTGCTATTGTCTTAAACACATTTAATCATACAGTCAGGTTTTCTTGCATAACTGAAGATGTAGGGTGGTTATGATCGGTTTAAGCTTGTCAGTACATTATACAGAACCACATTGTAGCTGACCCTTAAGCAGATGTGCGGTGCTCAGTGGGAGAGCGAGCCTGGGCAGCTCTTGTGGGCCGCCTGCACAAGGTTCTCTCACAACTGCATTCCTTATGCGTTTGGGAGCACAAGGAGTGCTCCATTAGTGTCCTCCCATAGGCAAAGATGTTCCCAAGAGGATGGGGGAGGGAGAAAACCTTTACCTTTATGATACAGATAAGACAATAATAAATAAAATGCATAGCGCTCAGAGATGAGTTAGCATTTCTGTATCACCTTTCATCCTGAAGGATCACAAACAAAGCATTGCTGAGATGCCACCAACTCTGGTATACAGGGGCGCAACCATTTGGCACCCAGGATGCTGAGTAATAAGAGGGAGAGGAAGCATTAGAAGAACATTTATATAAATGATGCATATCTGTGCTATAATAGCTATTAGCTCTACTCAGATACAGTAAAACCACCAGAATAATATTATATGGCCAGTTTTCAAAGTGGTGCATGGAACATATGTGCACAAAAACAGTTGTCAAATAAAAAAAAGTGTGAATCTCCCGCAGACTGTTCAGTTTATTACACACTATGGCAAATATTCAAAAGTATTTTCTATTATGTTTCTCTGTGTTTGGATTCTGCTTCTGTGTTTTGAGCCAACAAGTACAGTGCTGAACTCAATACAAATGTTCAGCAACATCAAATAATTTTATAATTTTGATAGTGCAAGGTTGTAATCCGTGTCACCTCTTTTTTTCTGCCCTTTGTGCAGGTCGTTAACTGTGTGTGAGAGAACACAAAATTTCAGTCTTTAGATCTAAACCCAAAGCCACAGACTGGTTCCAGATCTAAATACAAAAGTGGAAGGAATTTATTTTTCTGTTCTGATTCAGATAGAGATGAAATTTGGTTCTCATCAGATTTCAGGCCCAGATGTCAGAAAGCTAGTGAAAACAACTGATCTTGCAAGGTTTCAGTCATTCAAGATATCCACTATTGGAACTCTCCTGAGAGCAGCTCAGTGAACTTTAGCACTGTTTGATCTGAACACAAACCCTAGTTTTGATTGCTGTCTGACAATAACTAGACTATCAGAATTCTGATCTGCAGCTAAACACCACATCTTTGACCCATAACTTGATACACTGAAATCCAAAAGTATACTTGGAATATAAACATATGACAAAGAATCTCAGAAACCTCTGGGTTTGAAAACTGCAACAGTAGTTGCATCCAAATACGAACATTTTGGTAAATAAAAGGCTTCTTGTATCATGGTATCATTTAAGTTTCAGTATGGAGGATGCCAGGTTTTTCCTTGCTCATTTGTATATTAAAAAACCAGATTGCAGACATTAATTTATTTCCTTCAGTATTATACAGCTGTGCATGGCAGAACAACATTATTGTTTTTAGAAATAAGCTCAGATCAGACAAGAACCATGATATAGAAGTGGTGCAGCCAGCTGGCCCAGCACATGACGTTGTGGCTGCCATGAGGGAGAGATCCACGTTCAGCACTGCTGATCCTCAGGCCAACTGTGAGGCACCCATTTGTCTAGGAGATGTGATGTCCTCAGCCTCGAGGGCACTTAGTGCCTTACACTTTTGCGCTCCCTAGCAGGTGGTTACCAAGCAACAATGCTATTTCAGAGGCTTATTGTCCTCCCAGCCACTGGATGAATGCATCCGTCACAGCTGCTGCTTTTAGGAAGGAGAGAGTATGATTTTGGGGGGAGGGGAGAGTGGGGTGAAGGTAGCCTTAAATGAATGTGTGCATAAAAAACACTTTTGATCATTATGATCATCAGGTGGTTGATATCTAGAGTTACTGCTCGGGGAAAAATAAGGGTCCTGAACTTACTCTTTTCCTAGTAATTAAGAATATAAGGAAAGTTGAAAGGTCTCTGGTACCAAGTCTCATTACAAAATAGCAAACAAAATCTTAATTATTTTTTACACTTCAGCATCTGCCATTGCTAGGAGTGAGTTACAGAATTCTACATTTTATCATGATCTGTGGTTGTGGGGAGGAGATACATAAAAGCAGTGGTTTTCTTATATGTATCTAAAATGAGACACACCTATCCCCAATTTTGTGTTATAAAGATGGTTAACAGCTCTGACAGCGCCCCCAGGGGAAGGGTAGAGGGGGGGAAGCGTGCACTTTACTGGGGCCCAGGCGCCCTGCGGGGCCCAGCCCAGGCTGCAATCCCCGTTACCATGAGGAACATTTTTTCATGGCTGATAAGATTGTATGTATGGGATGAGGGATTGTGGTACGTGTGTGGGAGGTGGACTGTGTTACAAGTTTATACTGGGCCCGAAAAAGGTTATGCTGGGGCCCTGCTGCCCGACGTTAGCTGACAAAGGAATAATGCGTATAAACAATCTGGATTTCAATTGTTTCCTTTGGTCTGTTATCTGAACAGCTTCATAGCTTAACTAAAAAAAAAAAAAGAAATAAAAATAAAATTGAATACTATTCAAATATTTCTTTCCACTTCAGTTTGTAAGAAAACCCTTACCCTTACTCTTGTGGCTCTCATGTGTGTTTAAGCTTCAGGAGGCCCTGATACTGTATAGAACTGCATGCTTTCTGAACAATGCTCAGGGCATTCAATTCCCATGGACTTCAGTGACAGTTGTGAACCTTCAGCAATTCCCAGCTACAGCTCAACATCTTGCAGGATCAGGCCCTAAGAGAGACATGAGGCTGAAATCCTGGATCCACTAAAGTCAATAGCACCATTTCTATGGACTTCAATAGGGCTAGGATTTCACTCCAGGCTCTCACCCCGTTCCCTTTACCAACCTAACACAGTGACTGGTTTCTACTGTTGTGGAAGAGTCACTGGTTTCTACTTTCCCAAATAGCTGGATTTATTTGCAGCCTGAGCAGTTAGGCTGGGAATCCAATGTAGCCTTCCCATCCTGGAACGCATTGAGTGGAGAATATACCCATCACCACAAATATACACAAGGAATTTAAAAAAACAAGCCATCACCCAAACGCAACATGGTGGAGGAGGAATCAGAAGCAGGGAACACTTGCTATACCTTTTTAACATGTGTAGACAGTACTTGCCCCAGCACAGCAATCCCTGGGTCACTACCCCACCCAGAAATGCTCACCTCTGGCCAGCACAGCAGCCATTCCCCTTGTGCTGTCATATGGTGGGAGACAGATGATGTCTGGGACTGTACGGACACACAGTGTGGGTAACAGGTGTACTCTCTTCCCTACACCCATACGGCATGACACATAATTTAGCTCACCACTGTATATCTAGTAGCATATGAAGTAATGTTTGGCAACACATAATCAACTCGTTTTTTCAAATGTATAACATACCCAATTTTCTAAAGACCCTGCTAAACTGTGCCGGAAAAGTGTGTGTGCACCCGTAATTTCTATTTGCACATGGAAGTACCTGACTTGCCTGCACAAATTGCATGGGACACTTTGGGAGGATCCCACCCAAACTGGCCCCTGTAGGGGCTTGCCCCGCTAGTTCACAAAAGTAGTACTGGTTAAGCTGTCTGAGGAATAGAACGAGATAGCTCTATTGTCACCCAAATTGTAAAATGGAAAATTTTTGTATGACTTTCACTTTCACAATATTTCCTCATCCAAAAGAGCTTTCCTTTCCTTTCACTGGTCCTGTTCACTATCAGTTCCCAGGATACCATAATTTTTCCCCTTACACATAAAATGAGGCCTGATCTGAGAGGTGCTCAGCACCTGAAGCCAACATTGTCCTCCCTGGGAGTTAGGAGAGCTCAGAATCTTGCAGGATCAGGGTCTAAATACTACACAGACTGGGGCAAATATGGCTGTTGAATCTGTAGTTAACAGAAGCTTCACCTGAGGAGACTGAGCACCTGGCACGTCTCAGCTGAAATGTGGCGGCCTTGCCTGATGTGTTGTTCACAGGGAGAGCAAAATAGTACATTCTTCTTTCTGCCACAGGAATTTCAACAGAAGCAGAGAGGCTCTTGAGAGGCCAGCTGCTCCTAACTTTGCCGCTGCAAGAATGCAGCTGAATTTGAAAACTTGTCACCAAGCTGAAATCCGTGATACACCTGTCCCTCTTGTCAGTCTCCTTCTGGGAAGTCTCACAGGGACTTAAAAACTAAAGCCATAAAAATGGGATTTAACCACACTTATTTCAGAAGGCAATATGTAACATACATGCTCCATATGTCCCATGGCGGGAATGTCCTCTAAACCAGGATATGTAAACAAGACAACAGCTGTGGAATGGCATGAGCTAACCCACATTAATTCAGAGGAGGAGACTGTTAGATAAAGCTTTAAGGGAACATTCCTTTTTAATAAATATATATACGTGGCAATAGAAAAAGGAAATATATTTGTGGCAAGCACTGTCCTCTACTTTTTATTTTAATAAGTGATGGAACAAAGACATCATGATCAACCCAGTAATAAAAATGGTAGGGAAAATAATTATGCTATCACATAGTAATATATACACCTGGAACATTTTGACTCAGGCAAATCCTGGTTCATGGCTTGGCTAGGTGACAGGTCAGTAAGGCCATGTGTACACTACAAGCTTTGGTTGATACAATTTACAGTGGCCTACAGCCATTGAAGGCCATATATTGCTCAGGCAAATGCATGCATAGCTATTTGTGCATATTCTGTGAGAGTGCTTATGTTGATGTAAAGTGCAATGGGTAAGTATCCCAGAAGGTCATGCACCACTGTCTGGCGCACTGCTTTTTGGGACAATTTTCACTTTATTTTGTAACATAGTAACAATTTGCCCAGGGATTTCTGGGAGCAAAGGGTCAAGAACCCAGCATGCAGCTATCTCCAACTCATAATACCTTCCATATCCCATAATTTTTGCACTGTTTTTTAGAACTCTCACAATCCTGCACAAACCTTTTAGTCTCTGTCATTTCTGACAGAACCGTGGAGCCTGTGAGTTCATCATTAGTCTTATGACCATTGCAAATATATGATGCACAATTCTGCTGCATTTGCAGACCTTCAGGACATACCCCCAGCCACCAGGATCACAGTGAGGAACAGGAGAGTATTTTTGAGCACAGCTTGTTAATGGACACATTAAAAAAAAATTCTAGGTTGCTGGTGGAGTTCATGGAGCAGCTCATAGTTTAAAGGTCAGAAGGGACCACTATGATCATCTAGTCTGACTTCCTACACAACACAGATCACAGAACCTCACCCACCCACTCCTATAAATAGACCCCCTACCCTATGACCGAGTTATTGAAGTCTTCACATCACAGCTTAAAGACTTCAAGGTAAAGAGAATCCACCAGCAAATTACCTGTGCCCCATGCTGCAGAGGAAAACAAAAAAATAACCCAAAAAACAAACTAACAAAAAAAAAAAAAAATGCAGGGCCTCTGCCACTCTGTCCTGGGGGAAAATTCTTTCCTGACTCTAGATATGGTGACCAACTAAACCCTGAGTTTGTGGGCAAGACTCACCAGCCAGACACCCGGGAAAGAATTCTCTGTAGTAACTCAGAACCCACCCCATCTAACATCCCATCAGAGGTCATTGGGCATAATTACCACTAGTAGTCAAACATCAGTTAATTCCCACATTAGGCTGTCCTATCATACCATCCCCTCCATAAATTTATCGAGCTCAGTTTTGAAGCCAGCTAGGTTTTTTGCCCCCACTGCTCCCCTTGGAAGACTGTTCCAGAACTTCACTCCTCTAATGGTCTAATTTCAAGTCTAAACTACCTGATGGCCTGTTTATATCTATTTGGTGAAGCACCACTTCTAGGCTGAGAAACGAGCACTAATTGGTGGGATTGCACTGTAATGGAGGATTGAGACAAAGACCTGTGCCTGCAGAACTTTTTGATGGAAAACATCACATTCCAGGATCTGTGTGCCAAGCTTACCCAAACTTTCCAGTATAAGGACATCAGAATGGGATCTGCATTGACAGTGGAGAAGCACAGTGATCACGCTCAGAAGCTTGCAATATCAGATTGATATTGGTCCATAGAAAATCATTTGGAGCTGGAAAATCCATAGTGAGGGACACTGTTATGCAAGCACGTAGGGCCCTTAATTGTCTTCTGCTACACAGAACTGTGACTCTTGACATTGTGTAAGAAATAGCGGATGGATTTTCAACAGGGTTCCTGAACTGCAGTGGTGTAATAGACAGTATGCCTATCCGTTTCAGCTCCAATCCACCTTGCTACTGACCTGAAATAGACACTTCTCCATGGTTATGCAAGAACTACTACAGCACTGAGAAGGCTTCAACGATATCAGCACGGGTTGTTTCAGCCAAGGTGCATGGAGCTCGCATCTTTAAGACTAAAGGACTGTTCAGAAATCTGCATGCAGGGCCATTTATTCTAGTACAGTGGATTAAAGTTAGTGATGTGGAAATGTCAGTAGTGATTTTGGGAGACATAACCCAGTCTAGATGGCCAGTAGATGACCTCATGAGTGAGGGATAGGGTAAGGAAAGATTCCACTGTGGCTTGCTAAGTACAGAAACAGAATGACTATGAAGTGAAGGATTGCTGTTGTTTGCTCATGAGATTAGATCTCAGGAATAAAAAAAACACATCAATGGTTACAACTGCATGTTGCATGCCACATAACATGGGAAACAAGCAGGGAGAAGCTGCCACCAGGCTGGAGGGATGAGGTGGAGTGGCTAGTTGCTGAAATTAAATGGCCAGACACAAGGGCTATCAGAAGAACCAACTGTGGAGCCGCGTGGATAAAGGATGCTTTAAAGGCTCATTTTCACAGACACTTACAGTTGTGATCTTCAGTGTAATTTAAATTATGTGGTTTTTAATTTTTGCCTGTTGGTATCTAATCTGTAGTGCCTCCTGCAAATTATAAATAGAGCTGGCCCGGGGCTTTCCCTGCCACTATGAATTGGGTCGTGCTTGCTGTATATTTTATAAATATGACTGGGTGCTTTCCTGATGCTATGAATTCTGTGGTGCTTGGTGTGTGTTTATAAATATGGTGATTTCTTGTCTGCCCTTATGCATTCTGAAATATTTATAATGTACTAAAAGATTCTTTGATTCTGCAAAGATACAATTTAGCAGAGTGCAAAAATTCAGTGCACCAAATCAAAGTGCAAACACACAAATACAACGTCATACAAACAACTTAATGGGGTGAAACTTTTAAAATTGATGTTGAAGAGGAAACAAACATTTATGTCCCTTTTATGGAGTTCAGTATACTCCATTGTGGCTACACATACACCAATCTGTGGTTTTCACAGATCAGCGTATGTGAAGGTGCAGTTTTCTTTGCTGTTCTCCTTGTGGAGTGATGGGGTAAAGATGCCACTCTTTAGGTTGGTGGGTGCAGAGAGCAGCAACCATGGCGTTTTCCAGTGAACGCAAAGACTGATGAGTCTGGGATTTTTGGACCTCTAGGTCAAGCTAGGTCTATAGCAGTTGGGTTTGGTGCCTGGGATGACGCATTAAGTCCTGGTGCATGTCTACTCCTGGACTTGTGGGGACTCCCAGGCCTTTTCCTGTCCTGCCTTTCTCCATGCTCTCAGTCATATTAGCCCCCCAAGCCCTTTGTTAATGGCCCAGTACAGCACTGGCTAGTAGGATCTCACAGATCATGCCCTGCCTAGTCCTCTTCCTGCTCCTTCTCATCAAGGTCAGGCATTCCGCAGGCATGGAGGGGGCATCCCTCAAGGCTAAAACACCACAGGCTGCTCATATTAAAAACAGGTGCCTCCTTACAGTTACAGGGGAAAGATAAGTTTCAGAACTCCCTTCCTTTATTCCCATAAATACTTTTAATAAGAAACATGTAGAACTTCAGCTTTGGAGCACCCTGGTATAGCACCACTCTCCAGCCCTGACCATGAAGAGCACGGCTTGTGATGGAGGATGGATGTGTGTGTTTCTGTTGCATTAAATCTACAAAATTTTAGCCCCCCTACGCCGTGGGTAGACGTACAGGGCAATGGCAGGGAATATCAGCACTATTTTTCCACAGACAGTTGTCATTTTAGCTAATACCATACTCTGGAGGGTCACTAAATCCCAGAGAATCCCACTGCTAATCCCACAGTCACCCTGGCTGTTTTTTGCTAGCCTGTTTGCTGTGATACTAGCTGAACTCATCATGGAGCAGGGGGGAAAGTGTCCTATCACACAGGAAGAAATAAGGCAGCCATCCCTAGAACCCTTCAAAAAAGGACTGTAGAGTATTTCCATGAAAATGTCATTGAGATCTCTTAGGAGGATAAAAGAGACATTCCTAGTCACATAAATAAGGTGGTCTACATGAGTGCTCTCTTCCAGCCTAGCCTAACAATGGAATGAAAAGCAGATGATTCATCAACCCTGACATTAATCTGGTTGAGGGGTGTAACCCAGTAACACAGCACAAGTTTTCAGATACAAATATATTACACATTTCCATAATTTATAGTACAAAAACGATACTCACAAATATAAGTATATTTAGCAAATTATAACCTTTCCAATGGTACCTACCATGGCATATCTTGTAAGAATCACTGCAATTTTGTCATATTGGTATTAAATAATATTATAAATGGTCACTTCTAATCCAGATACCATCACCACACAGTTCAGGAATTTGTTTTGAATTTATTTTCCAACTTTTTATTTTCTCACAGTATATCCGTAAAACAATTAAAAGTCAACCCCTTTATCTTGTACATTTGGGGATGGGCCAAGCATCATCTTTCAGTAGTGGGAGGGTGGGGAGAAATGAGATGTAGAAAGGAAAAGGAAAAATAAAACTTTGCAAGGAAACTTGTATGAACACACTTACTTGAGCTCCCTTCCTCTTCGTTAGCAGGCTCGCCCACACTTACCAGGCTAGACTCCTGTGGAGTTTCAAACAGGTTTAGCTTGCTGTGATGGGGAACTCCAACCATACATCTTCCTAGCCCTTTTCCTCCTTGCTGTTCATAGCAGGGGTCTCCATATCAGGCTCCTCTGAGAGGTCCACAGTAGTCTTTGTGGTCACTGCCAAGTATGACGTGCAGTTTGTTCTAAAATCAGCAGGGTCTGCTGGGCAGCACCAGATTTCTTGTTGCCCTCCCTTGTCTTGTGGTATCCCTCAAAAAGTTCCTTCACTTTCACAGAGCAATGCTGTTCATCCCTGTTGCATCCCTTTGCCAACATCCTCCATGCCATTTGCTTGTAGATGTCCATGTTTCTATGATTGTTCTGCAGCTGCTTGCAGACTTCTTCCCACAAGCCCAGGAAATCCAACGCTTTTTGCCTGAATCAGGGGAAGCGCGCATCAAGGATTTCTCCGTGTGTAATGGCACCACGATGGGTTGAACTCAAACAAAGGTGAGCTGCTAGGTGCCCTCACCAAGGTGGGCAACCAAGAAAGGGCACTTTCAGAAACATGCAGAGTTTTTAGAAGAGGGACAAGAAGGTTGTACTGTCATAGGAACTAGGATGTTGTGGGACAATGGCTGGAGAACTGTTAAGGTCGACATAGTTCATGTAATGTCTATTGTTGCACTGTGTCAACCAACGTAGGCTGACTGTGGCGTTATGCCAGTCAGGGAGGTGGTTTTATTGCATCACCATAATGGGACACTTATCTCAGCCAGAGTCAAATTTGAGTGTAAACACATGCATCGATAGGATGATGCAAGGAGACTTATATCAACCTAACTTCGTAGTACCCACCAGGCCTAAGTTTCTACTGATTACTTCTTCAGAGGTCAACAATACAGAGATCTGTAGCAATGCTTACTAAATAGAGCACATATGTAAATGAGTCCATCCAGATACTGCATTCGGTTGCAGCCACTCAGGAAGTAAATAATAGTTTTGGTTTTTTTCTAGACTTTTAGATCTGCTTTAGCCTAAAAAGATGAACTATTATACTTTAGAAAGATTTGAAAGCTTTTACATTATGGAATGAGTTTTTAAATGTACATTCACGCTGGATGTTTTCAAGTATATAGTGACTTTTTTCAGTAAAATACCAAGATGTTTGTTATCCTTTGAGGTAAATATTAACAGTAGGTCAATATAAACCTGTTATACTGATACATCCTGATGTTTACATTAATAAAAAAGTTAATCTGTTTTTATTTACTTATTTTAAAAAACAAAGCTCTGTTTAATAAAGATTGCTAAGGCCAAACAGTGTACTTACCTATCACATTATTTACAGACCTCAAGCACTCACAGCCAGTTAATGTCATAAATCTTACAACGCTTCTCATGTAGTGAGACTATAAATCAGTATCGGACATGTGTCATCCCACTAAAATCCACATATATGTTTAAAATCGGTATTTGGGAGGCTAAGTGATAATTTCAGGGCCTAAATGAATGATTAGGCAATCAATTTCGAAAACTAGGCAAAGAAGTGTGAAAAGAGCGGGCCTACGACACCAAATACTTGCTGAGCTCATGCACATTCAGTTCTCAGTAGGACTGAAAAATATGTTTATTAGTGGACTTTCTTTCAGGCTCTGGAGAGGAAGACAAAATACACATTAGCAAAGATTTTCAACAAGGAAATAAATGCAGTCTTTCCTTCCTATAAAGCTTTCCATTACAAAGCAGCCGGGCTGGACCAAGGGCAGCCCTGTCTGCACTGATCACCAAGTTGTGGTGAGGAGACAGATAGCGGGGTCAGGATCAAGCCAGGTCAGGATACCAGGAAGTCAGGGTTAGGCACCAAGTTGAAGGTGGCAGGCAGTTGTCAAGTAATGGAGTGGGGGTTGAGCTGGGCCAGGACGAGTCTGGGACAAACCAGGGTGAGAAAAGTGTAAGGTCCACAGCAAGGCAGCGTCTGGAGCAAGTAGGCAGTCTGCATCATTGCTCAAACAATGGCTGGCTTCCCTCTATGTACTAGCATGAGCCAAAAAGTGGGCTGCAGGGGAACCACCAGCCAGGCCCTGCTGGGTGGTACATTCTACAGTGCCTAGCTTCACAGGGTCCTTCTGCAGAAAACCCCAGCCTAAGTTTCCAATGGTAACGAAGAAGCCTCAGCAGCCCACAACCCCCAGGGTCCTAGGTTCTAGTCCTATTGATTTTTATATAAGGGATTAAAGTGATATGGAATAAAAGTCTGCCTTTTCAGATCTTCCAGTCCAACTAAAAGCTGTTATTTATTACAGCTTTGTTGAAACACACCAGTAACTCGGTCTCGAAGGAGGGCAGTATTTTGAACTTATACCGAATAAGGTTTTCACACCAGGATCTGAAAAAGGATTTAATCTTTTTTGTATTAATGACCAAATTGCAGGGTTGCCAACCATTCGTAAAATTTATGGACGGTCAGTACAAAAAAAAAAAGCCAACAGGAAAGTACAATTTTAACACTGTCCATAAACCCCTAAATAACTGCAAGTGTTTGTGAAATTGGGTAGAAATAAAAAACATTGTATTTTGACACTGATAGTCGTCGTTCAGAATCACTTCTTGTATCATAAAACTACACTGACCATGACTTTTTCAATTTCCAGTTTTCTATTATTGCACACACCCAAAGAACAAAATTGATCAACTAACTGCACCTAAAACCGTTGTGTAATTCCGAATTCCTGTATACAGAACAGCAGCGAGTACACACTTTTGTGACATTATTGTATTGTTTATGGTATTTTTAGTGATGTCAGTAAAGATTATCTTGTCATTAAAAAAAAGATAAAGCAAAAATTTCCAACTTCAGACTCTCATGTCAGTAAAAACTAAAATGCAAGGTTGGCAACCCTGCCCATTGTCAAAAGAGTTATACTATGGAAGCTAAACATGGGGTATAGCCTCAAGTCTTCTTTGTAAAGCAAATTGCTGAACAAAAGCTTAAGGGACTCCCACACCTTTCAGTTTGTTTCTCAAGTTTGAGCGTAAGCATTGCTCGGGACTATCTGTGAACTGGAAGGGCAGTGTACATTGGTATGCAAATGAGTATACCAAGCACACTCATTAAAGAGCAATACAATAAAGAACTCTAAGGGGAAGGAGGCGAATGATGGACAGAGAGACAGGGTTCCTGGGGGGTCACATATGGAGCTAAAGGGTTAAAGCTGAACCATCAACAATCTCTTTCCAGTCTCACAATAAGGCATTGTTCATTCTTCTTAGTGGCATCGCATATTAATAATGGTGTATTCAGTTTGGTTCGACTGCCCTAGAAATTCCATTGCCCTACACTGCACCAGAGGATGAAGTAAAAAGCAGTCCATGTTCTGACTTTGCTACCTTGGCATAGCAATAGTATAAAATAAATTGCTCACATCCCAATGGATCATAAAAAGGGTTAGAAATACAATAACTAAAATCAGAAGGCAAATGTGATCCTAATTCGGAGAGCTAGGATCTCGGTCTTAATCTTCGCCCTTCCACGTTAACTGTGGTTAAGGGGAAGAGACATAAAACTCTGGGGTGCCATGGGTTTGGGTTGCCAAGTATAAATGATAATTATAGTTATTAATTATTTGCATTGTGGCAGCACCCAAAGTCTCAACCAGCACAATGGAGCCCCCAGTCCTAAGTACAGGAGATAGCGGCCCTGCCCTGAACAGCTTACAGTGTGACGCAAGTTCAACAAGGCAGTGTTACAAAAGACAGAAGGGGAGGGAGGCCTAAGGTAAAATGAATAGGATAACTTGTTCATGTAAGGTAGTTTTGCACAGAGCTAGATGATTCTGAACCATTTAGAAATGGTTTAAAAAACAAAAAAAACCCTTAACTAACTAAATATTTACAACTCTACCTTCTTGACATGCCACCTTGCCTGTAAGTCTGTCTCATTGCATCTGAGCTCACTTGGTGATAGGACTTGACACTACAGGGGGAAAAATGTTATGCAGGTGGAAAAGTTATGCTGCCTGCAAAGCAACAATTCCAGTTATGGATAATAGGGGATTCTGGCACTGAGAAAAGCATCAGCAATGGTGGAAGGCTTAGATGCAGTTTAGACTGGGGTGTCAACCAATGTTAGCTATGTATAGAGCCCTGGGCGGATACAAATACGTGCATCTGCATCCACAGGAATAATCACTCAACCTACAATCCGCTCTCCCGCATTTAGATTTACCCGCATCCGCTCATCAGCTGTTTTGGAGCCAGCAGCCCTCCATGAGCTGTTCAGCCCCTCACCCCAAACAGTTGATCAGCCCCACCCCACTGCCTAACAGCTGATGAGCCCCCCAGCTACCCCACCTGCTTAACAGCTGATCAGCTGCTAGGTCCTTTTAGCAGTCTAACAGCTGTGAACATCTGACCATGATCCACAAGAAAGGATCTGCAGATGTCCGCGATCTAGTCACACGTTCTAACATGGTGAGCCTGCTGCTGAGAGCTAGGACCATGAAGCTACTATGAAAACAGAAGCAGGTACTAACGGAATTTAGGAGACCTTCCTTTGCCCAGAGGGTAGACAATTTATGTGAAGAGACCGACCAACCGACCATCAGAGAACAGCAGAAGATAAATCTGTGAACATATTAAGAGGTTACACACTTGAAGGAAAGTTGTATTATGAAATAGACATGCTATGTAGGTGAATAGACATAGAGGAACCATTTATAGCCTCCCTCTGTCCTGAAGGGTTACAGTACAGGGTTACAGGCAGACTTCAGCAAACTCAGAGAACTGATAGGTAAGAGTCCATGACAAGCAAGTTAAGGGGGTTGGCGACTGGGCAGGAGATATGGGGGAAACAGGAAAATGTTCAAGAGATTTGGCCAGTCTTTTAAAGAGACATTATTAATAAACACAAGGAAAAAAAAAAAAAAAGAAAAAAAAACTATTCCAAGATGTAAGAAAAAGATAGGAGGGATGGTAGGAGGCCACCCTGGCTTAACCAGAAGATCGTCCATGACCTGACACTCAAAAGGGAGTCATATAAAAAGTGGAAACTAGGTCAAATTACAAAGGAACCACCACAAGCAGGTAGGGACAAAATTAGATAGGCCAAGGCACAAAATGAGATCCAGCTAACTAAGAATATAAAGAGTAACAAACCATTTTACAAAATACATGAGAAGCAAGAGGAAGACCAAGGCCAGGGTGGGCCCATTACTCAATGAGGAGGGAAAGAGAACAAAAACAGAAAATACAACAATGGTCAAAGTGCTAAATGCCTTTTTTGTTTCAGTTTTCACTGAAAAGAAAGTTAACCGTGATCGGATGACTAACATAGCGGACATCACTGTAAATGGGATCTAGCTAAAATAGGGAAGTAAGTTATGAATTACTTAAACAAGTTTGATGTCTTCAGGTTGGTAGGGCCTGATAAAATACATCCAGAATACTTAGAGAAATGGCTGAAGAGGACTGGAAAAGGGGCAAATATGGTACGTATCGATAAAGGGGGGGGTGGGAGGAAGAAGACAACACAGGGAATTATAGGCCAGTCAGCTTAACTCAGTACCCAGAAAGATAATGGAGCAAATCATCAATTTGTAAGCTTCTAGGAGAAAAAGTTATCGGTAACAGTCAACATGGATTTGTCATGAACAAATCATATCAAACCAACCTAATGTTACTTTGTCAGAGTAACAAATCTTGTGGATAGGGGACAGCAGTAAATGTGATCTATCTCAATTTGACACTGTCTCACATGACCTTCTCATAGACAAGCTAGAGAAATATAGTCTAGACAAACCCACTATAAGGCATGTACACAACTGGCTGGAAAACAGCACTCAGTAGTTATCAGTGGTTCACAATTGAGCTTGAAGGGCATATCCTGGGTCCAGTTTTATTCAGTATCTTCATAAATTATTTAGATAATGGCAGAGAGTGTACACTTATAAAAGTTTGTGGATGATACCAATGTGTTGCAAGCGCTTTGGAGAACAGGTTTAGAATTCAGAATAATCTTGACAAACTGAAGAAATGATCAGAATTAGATTAGGATGAAGTACAATAAAGACAAATGCAAAGTACTACATTTAGGAAGAAATAATCAATTGCACAAATACAAAATGGAAAATGACTGCCTAGGAAGGAATACTGCAGACAAGGATCTGGGGTGATAATGGATCACAAACTAAATATTAGTCAATGTAATACTGCTGCCAAAAAAAAAAAAGTGCATTACATTTGGGATGTATTAGCAGGAGTGTTATAAGCAAGACATGAGAAGTAATTCTTCCACTCTCCTCTGCACTGATAAGACCTCAGCTGATGTATTGTATGAAGTTCTGAGCACCACCCTTTGGGAAAAGTGTGGACAAACTGAAGAAAATCCACAGGAGAGCAACAAAAAATGATCAAATGTCTAGAATACATGACCTGCAAGGAAAGATTTTAAAAAAGTGTGTGTGTAGTCTTGAAAAGAGAAGACTGAGGAGGAACGGAACAGTCTTCAAGTACATAAAAAATTGTTATAAAGAAGAGGGGGATATATTTTTCTTTGAACCACTGAGGACAGGACAAGAAGAAATGGGCTGAATTGCAACAAGGGAGATTTAGGTTAGACATTAGGAAAGCTTTCTAACTGTCACAGTAGTTAAGCACAGGAACAAATCACTTAAGAAGGTTGTGAGATCGCTCCCATTATATAACTTGTTCTTAAAAACCTCCGAACACCTGTCAAGGATGGTCTGGCTAATCCTTAGTCTGCCTCAATGTAGGGGACTGGACTAGATGACCTATTGAGATCCTTTCCAGTTCTATATTTTAAAATGATTCGATTGCTAAATTTAAACCTGTAGGTCATCTTTATGATCATCAACTTCTTATCTATGACTTTCCAGCAGCAATCCTTAAACAGAACACACCTATGGCGGAGTAGAGCGGCCTGGAGACTGTTTCAAAATGCTTGTAAAATGGGAACAATTCTATCTGTCTTGCCCTTCTTGGCAGAGAGGGCCATATTTATTAAATTGATATAAAGGCATGGAGAAAGGCCAGCTAATAGAAGAGGGGAAAAAAGTCTTGAAGTTTTGCGTGTTTATAAGACAAAATTGATGACTGACATCAAAAAGACATGAACTATAGTACTTAACTGAAACAAATAGCTCAGTTTTTTTTTTCTGATTCTGTTGGTCTCTTTTAGATTGAGGTATGGGTTTTAAAAGAAACCCGATATAAAGGATCCTTGGACTTATATTATAAGGAACACTTTGAATAGACATTGACATACGTGTCATCCACAGGTAGATTTCAAAGCACTTTACAAAGATGAGTAAGTTCCATTACTTCTATTTTGCAAGTGAGGAAACAGAAGTACAGTGAAAAGACTTGCCCAAGGTCACACAGCACTTTGTATGAGAGCAGACAGGAGGACACAAGACTCCTGACTCCCAGTCCTGTCTCCTATCCACTGGAAGTCTAAGCTGTATTATATCAGATATTCTTGCTATGCAAGGGGCTAGGCAACAAAAGGGCAATGCAGAGTATGAACTTCTCAAGACGTAGAAGATTCTCATGTTATAGGAGGTGCTATGATTTTGCCACCTACTGTTGATTTCATACGCTTTTCCTAAGAAGCCATTGGTTTCTTGCTTCTTTTCCCTTTTCTTTTTCTAAAATGGAGAGAGTATAGTTGAGGTTACAGACAGGAAGCCATTCAAAATTTCTTTTCCAACCAGTCAGATGTAGAAGGGCTGGGATCAGAAACCCCTGGATGTGAATCTGAATCCAAACTTGGTTGCTCAGACACAGCATGTACCAAGTGAAATATCTCCTTTTAGTGTACGTCTCATGTGGGTCACTTCAAAATTGAGGCTCTCAAAAATCAGTCACTTTTGAAAAAAATCTTTCCTTTCACACGCTTCCTCACATTGCGTAGTCCCTTACTCACTTGGAAGTCAGACTGCGAAAGGCCTGAAGGTGGCAAAATCCAGCTCTAAATGAATAGAGTTTTTTTTTTTAAATTGATGGGCTAAGCATGCAAAGTTTGTCATTTCCATAATGCCAGAAATGTTCTATGAACAATGCAAACATGTGAACTTTCATTCCATTACTGATACTAGAATCTATCAATCACTTTTATTATTCCAAACTAGTCACATAAGTAACAAACATTTATCAACATTTCACATTTCGTTGACCAGTGAGGTGACAACAAGGGCCAGCTTGCTGTCAGGTTCGATTTATATGG